>CAKNYM010050593.1:0-34868 GCA_932195095.1 Andricus curvator | reverse complement strand
TTTGTTGTTTGGACTGATCTATAGTCTTGTCTTAACTGGCTGGACTACTAACATGTCTTGCCTTTGTTGTTTAGTCTGATCTATAGTCTTGTCTTAACTGGCTAGATAAAGAAAGTGTCTTGTCTTTGTTGGTTGTACTGATCCAATATTCTTGTCTTAACTGACTGGACTACTAACATACCTTGCCTTTGTTGTTTGGACTTATCTATAGTCTTGTCTTCACTGGCTGGACTACTAACATGCCTTGCCTTTTTTGTTTGGACTGCTCGATAGTCTCATCTCAACTGACTCGAGTAATAACATGTCTTGCCTTCGTGGGTTGGACTAATCGGTAGTCTTGTCTCAACCAGCAGGACTACTAAAGTGTCTTGCCTTTTTGGGTTGGTCCGATCTATGGTCTTGTCTTTAATGGCTGGACTACTGAAATGACTTGTCTTTGTTGTTTGGACTTATCTATAGTCTTGTCTTAACTGGCTGGACTACTAACATGTCTTGCCTTTGTTGTTTCGACTGATCTATAGTCTTGTCTCAACCAGCTGGACTACCAAAGTGCCTTTTTTGTTTGGTCTGATCTATGGTCTTGTCTCAACTAGCTGGACTACCAAAGTCTCTTGCCTTTGTTGTTTGGACTGATCTATAGTCTTGTCTTAACTGGCTGGACTATCAAACTGTCTTGCCTCTGTCGGTTGTATTTAATTTTTAAACCCAAAAATATAAATTAGCAAAAAAGAGTTAATTTTCAGCCAAATAGTTGAATTTTCAACCAAATACATGAATTTTCTACGAAGTAGAATCTTCAACAAAAAAAAAAGACTTGTTAAAATTGTAGTCCAACTTCTAAGTAGTTGAGTATTGAACCGAAAAAGATAAATGGAGATGACATTTTAAACCAAAAATATGAATTTTTAACCAAAAAAGATTTTCGTCACAAAAGAAAAAGATTTTATGCAAATTATAACTTGAAGGAAAAAATAATTTTGCGTATATTTTCTCTAAGGTTAAATGAGTATAATGTTTCTAGATTTCTTGAGAAACTGAAAAAGTTTTTTAAATCTTTTCTTAAAACTGATTTTTGAAAATGAAGAATCACTTCAAATAATTCACAGGAACCTTAAGAACTTTTTTTATCATCCCGAAGCTTTCAAAATCTTAAAAAAACTTTTCGAAATCTTTTGAAATTTCAAATTATTAATTAAAGTTTTTATTAACTTTTAAATTTGTTCTGCAAAAACTAAAAAAGTGTCTTAAAGTCTTTTAGATTCTTTTTCTACATATTTTTAAATCTTCCAAGCTTAAAATTATTCTTTTAAAATAGAACATGTTTTTAATTACAGTATGGTAGTAAAATATTAAAAAAAGAATTATTTCTTAAAATTTCATTAGATGGGGTTACATTATTAGAAACTTACCAACAGCATTAGGGAAAACCGCTGATGCCAGGAATAGAGTTCCAAAAATGATCTTCATTTTTCTAACTACTGTTTACTCGTGAATAGCCTCACGAATCAATATTCTTTGCAGAATAATTTTTTAATAGTTATGTGCCTATCACTATCTTTTTTTTGTTATAAATTATATTAAATATTGTTAAGATGGATGGAAATGGAAAACTTATTTTGCACATTTGACTTTAGAAAAAGGCGTCAGAATGATGATAATTTATGATATTCTGTACCAGTTAGGCTAATTAGATGGAATAAAATTACTTTTATCATACAATGGAAAGATAATTACAATTTTAAAACTACAATAACACGATTCGTTATTATTTATATTTGACGTACGTGCCGCGGAGATTTTTTTTATATTATTACTGTAAATAAAGTACCCCATAATTTAGTAAAAAAATACATACGTATTACAAAATGTTGTTTACCTTAAAATCTTATGGATTATAAATTTTACATAATTTAATAAAAAACTTCATGATAAAGTGTTTTCCATTTCAAAATACTCTAAACACCAATTTTTTCAAACATAATACAGATTTCTTGACAAATTTTATTTGTACCATCTAGCATAATTATGCGTGTATTTCTGAAAAAGGTTTCTTCTCGCGATCTCTCTAGTAGCTTAATGGGAAAGCACCTGGCCGGAAAACAAATGTTCTGTGGTTCGATTCCCAGCGGAGCGAAAGGAGAAGATCTTTTCTCAAAAAAAATTAATTCTAAATGATAAACCAGATCTTTCACCTTTGCCTTGTAGGTAGGGGAGAGTGGTCCTAAGTCGGCACAGTAAGAGTTTTGGTCGAAACCCGACGGTAAACCGGTTCTAATGGCGCTTTAATGTTTTTGGTCAGATACCACGATCCTTCACCTAGAATTCTGTGTCATTTGGAACAGTGTGGAGTGATTTTTTCGGTCACAATGCAGCGCAAAGTGATGCAGTCAATTTTTGCTATTTCCCAAAACAGTTATGTAAATTTACAATGAAAAAACATGTTGAGTATGAAATCAGCAAAAAGTAATTGAGAAAACACAGCAAATAAAAGGACACCTACCAGAGGCAAGCAACATCCGGTCAAAACACAAAGCAAAAAAAAAAAACAAGAGACAAGTGCCGACTCAGGAACACCTCTCTGGTGCCGACTCAGGACCACTACGAATGTCTACACATTTCATGCTATTACGCACACGAAACAAATCCGAATGAAAAATCGACTTTATCAGGCGAAAGCACACAGAATACAGAAACCAAGGCACTTAATCGATTGAACTTTTCAAAATATTTACACACCTATAGCTGCCTCACATGAATGGAAGAAAATGGAATTCCGATTGCACGAAAAATGTATACCCCGCTCACGCTGTCAAGCAAAAAGTAAAGTGACAATTGTCAGCGTAAATTACGTCTATGTCTACAAACCTGACATGCCGAATTAATGCACAGTGCCGACTTAGGACCACTCTCCCCTACATATATAAATATTTTCTTGTGGGTTCCTCTTCTATGGGATGCGTGAACTTGACTAAGCAGCCAAAATCGCTTTTTTGTCGATTCCCAAAACAGCTCTTTAAGCCAGGACGTGAACTGCTATGTCGAGGGCTGAATCTCACCAGGGAAAGGTGACATGTACGGTGTCTCTGGAATACTGGGGGATTTTTTAGAGTAAAATTGCCTTATCTCTACAAGCAGGAATCTGCAGAAATCAACTAAATATATCCCTAGATACTCGTGGGGACAAAATGAGTTCTTTCAAGAATCAGAAACAAAACACCCATGAGGAGTCGGCAATTACTCGCTCTGAAGAAACATCTTCTCATGTGAAGATGGTTATTGCCGAAGGAGCCTTAGAGTATACTTCAGAATCAATAGGGCGCAATAACTAGCCAAACGGGGACACCAAAGATGCATTATTCTAACAGCACCACACTGAATAAAATCAGGAAGCAGAAGAAGATGCGGCTGAAAGGTCCAACAGTCTCTTACAGCCAGGCCTTTTAAAGTCACCTGATAGTGGCCATAGTCGCCGAGGAGTTCCCAATAAAGGTGTTCGCACAAGAAAATCCGTTGCAGTGCGCTGGTGACGTCTCACGGACGTGCCGTCCGCGCACGAACTCATAACGTCAACCAATCGCGTGCAACCTGCCGTGCTGCTACGGTCCGTGGTAGCACTTACTCAAGTGCGTTGCGAACTAGTCTAAGTAGCGACGTACTTGTGTGCGTCACCGCTCGGACCGCAGCAGCACGACAGGTTGCACGCGATTGGTTGGCGTTATGAGTTCGTGCGCGGACGCCACGTCCGTGAGACGTCACCAGCGCACTGCAACGGATTTTCTTGTGCGAACACCTGAACTAAACTCGAAGACGATCAGGTGAAAACAATTGAAGTGGATTTTCTTGTGCGAACACCTTAACTAAACTCGAAGACGATCAGGTGAAAACAATTGGAGTGGCATCAGAGTAAAGAATCGATGGGATGCAACCTGGAGAAGTCATCCCAAGATTTATAGATTGCATCTACAAAATGATAGTTTTATTGTCATCTGTTCGGAAGAAGTGTCCCAAACTTGGCTCATTGAAGATGATAGCGGACCTTGTGTGGCAGCTAAGATCAAAACGGTCAACAGCAAATACCTGCTAAGGCCAGTAAAGTTTCTGGCTTGGTGATGTCACATATTGCGTCAGCCACTCCCACCTGGAAGTGTGACTATGTATTTCAACAGCCCTAAAGCAGCAGGTTTGCCTTAATGAAAAAAGTTTAATCGATTTGAGGGCACATCCTCAAAAAAGCTCAACCTTGGTGAAAAAGCAACTGAAAATTTTTATTGAATTGTTTGAACAAGATGGTATAGGCTTCCAGGGCTGTTTGATTGTTTAAACAATTTTTAATTTAAGAAGGTTGTCAAGGAGAGGAAGTTAAGTCACGTTGGCAACACGTGGAAGATGTCTGAACGCTATCATCACTTTTAAATGATTACATTTGCTCCTAATAAACGTAATCTTTTTTCTTTGCATGTAAATATTGTGTTCTAATTAGTTTCTCGGTCCTGTCATTAGATTGTAAAATTTGTGCTTCCAGGATATTTGTCTTTCATCAATCTGAAGCAAATTTGACACTATTTGACATACGTCACGCGCAGATAAAGATTACTTTTCTTCGCTCATGATTCAATCTTTACATATCCCAAGTTTATTTTAGCAAACTTTGATCATTCATAAAGATTATTAATTTTCTAAGAAAAAAGATTAATTTTCGACCCAGAAATATGAATTAAATAAAAGTTGAATTCTCAAGCTAAATGGTCGAATACCCTTCGTAGCTTAGTGGGTAAGAGCACCGGACTGGCAATCTATGAGACCTGAGCTCGAATCCCAGCGGAACTAGAGAGAAATTTTTTTCACAGCCTAAAAGAATAACCATTCTGGTTTAGACTATGTAAATCAAAAACTATGTAATAAACAAGAAAAAGGAAAAAAGGGGGAAAAGGGAAAAGTTATGAAAAACAGGTAAAAAGAAATTATATAAAAAAGGGAAAAAGGGGATGGCAGGGCCATCTTTTGCAAAATTCGAAAACTTTGTTGAAATTTATGATCAGGTAAAGTACTAAACGTTATATAAATTCCTGAAGTTACTTCCACTGACCCCCCTTCCCCCTATTACCATCCGTAGTTTTTGGCGCGACCCTCTTCCTTCGTCTAATTGGTAATGTATTTTATGGATGGCCCCTAAACGCCAATTTTTTTAAAACTCATATATTGCTGGAAAATTCTTCAGAAAATTTGTGAAATAACTTTATTGATAAACCTGACCTTTAGCCTTTTGAAAACCTTCACGATAAAAAATTATAGCTAATTCAACTATATTTATCCTTGATATTGCCACAAATGAAGGGTGGCAGGAAATGAATATGAAAGTTGACAATCTCAAAGCAACATCGACCTAAAATTGCAACAGGCTCGGCTGCGGATTGCGATAAAAAATTCAGTATTTAGTTCAGAAAAAAAAACATGCTCTCGAGATTCATCAAAAAAATTTATCTGGATTTCAGGAATTGAATATGGAAGTTGACAATCTCAAAGTAACACCAACTTAGAAATACAGCATACTCGGCTGCGGATTGCGATAAAAAATTCAACTTTTACAGGTACTCAAAAAAAAAAAAATAAATAAAAATAATTTTCCGAGATATTAAGTTTCTGAATACGGGTAATAAAGATTCATCAAAAAAAGTTACCAGGTTTGAGCTAATGGATATGAAAGTTGACAATCTCAAAGTGACACTAACCTAAAATTGTATCAGGCTTGGCTGCGGATTGCAATGAAGAACTTAATTTTTACATCAGAAAAAAACATGCTCCCCAGATGTCATTTCCTGAAGGCGGTAGATGAAGTTTTATTAAAAAAAGTAATCCAGTTTCAAGGAAATGGATATGAAAGTTGAAAATTTCAAAGTGAGCCTAACCTACAATTGCAACAAGCTCGGCTGCGGATTGCGATACGAAATGCAATATTTTCTTGAGTGCAAAATACATCTTTTTTGATTGAAAATTCATTTTTTTTGGTTGTAGATGTATTTTTGTTGAAAAATTCATATTTTAAAGTTTCAAAGGCAACGGTTTTTCAAAAAATTGTATTTTTAGTTTGAAAACTTCCAATAAAAAAATATTTTTTACTAAAGAAAATTGTTCACCAAAGTTGACTGTTAGACCCAAAAAGATCAATTTTCAACCAAGAAATCTTATTTTTCAACCAAATGGTTGAATTTTCAATAAACAAAAAAATTAATTTTAACTTTGACAACCAAATAGTTTATTTTTCACCCAGAAAAGATTTTCTACCAAAAAAAAAAAAAAAAATTTTCAAGAAAAGAGTTGAATTTTAAACAAAAAAAATTGAATTTCGAAACTTCCCATCCAAACTGGTTACTTTTCGAACTAGACGTGTAATAGCATTTTTAAGCTAAGTTGAATTTTCAACTAAAATGACGAATCTTCAACAAAAATATTAGTTTTGAGAAAAGGAGTTCAACTTTTACCCTAATAGTTGAATTTTTAATCAAAAAAGATTAATTCTGAAAAAAAAATAATAGCTGATATTTTTATTTGAAAAGAAAAATTAATTTCAAATAAATAGCCGCCACATTTAACCAAGACAGATTTTGATTTTAAATAGAAAACAGTTAAATTGAGAAGAATTATTTTCTGCCAAAAAGATGAATTTACAACAAAATACATAAATATTTAACCAAAAATGGAACAGTTAAACTTTCAGTTAAGAATTTTCAAACAAAAAAATTAATTTTCAACAAAGGAGATAGATCTTCAACTACCCCCCCCCCCCCACAAAAAAAATTTAACTTGGTGAAAAAGGAACTATACATTTCCGTAAAATTGTTTGAACAAGGTGGTCAAAACCGAAAAAATAAATTTTTAACAAAAAAGTTAGATTTTAACAGACTAGTAAGATTTTCTACAAAATAGTTAAATTCTCAACACAAAAAAAAATTTCAACCATGAAGGTCAATTTTCTACCAAAAAGACGAATTTTCTAAACATTAATTAAATTTTCGACCAAAGCGATGGCATTTCTGCCAACACAGAATAATTTTTAAACTAAAATGATGTATCTTCGAAAAAAATTAATTTTGAAAAAAAGAGTTTGATTAATTATAAACAAAATATGTACATACATTTTTGAACAAATGGTTAAAATTTTAGCTGGAACATATGAATTTTCAATCGAAAATAAAATAATTAAGTTTTCAGTTTTAAAAATATATTCTCAAAAAAAAAAAATCTTGAACGATTGAAATGAATTTTAAAATATTTTTCAGTAGAGAAAAAAAAATTTAACCAAATTGTGGAACTTTTAGGCCAAGAAGAAGAATTTTTTTACAAAAAAGTTAAATTTTCACCCGAAAATATGAATTTTTAACAAAATAGATGAATTTTCAACCGAAGGGATGAACTTTCAATTGAAAACAATTTGTATTGTTTAATGGTTTGAAAAGTTTAAAATATTTAAAATATTTCTGATTTGGGACTAATAATTTTGGAAAAGAATTATAATTATGATTTGGAACAAGGACTGTCTTGTAATTTTCTTCTTCTAAACCAGAAAAAAAATTATTTTTCAAAATTCCCGTTCCACGTCAAAATTTCTTCTAGAAACTTCCCTGTCCCGAAGTCAAAATTTTATTTCTTTACCAAAATTCTATATCGCAACTAATAATTATAATTCTTTTTTGAATTAAATTTATTCAGAAAAAAGATCTTCTCCTTTTGCTCCACTGGGATTCGAACGCCAGGTCAACTGAAAGCCGGTCAGGTGCTCTACCACTAAGCTACTAGAGAGATAGAAGAAGAATCTTTTTTCGGAAACACGCATTCTTTAGCAAGATGTTATGTTTCAATACATGCCAATTTTACTAGGAATTTGCATTATCATCGGAGATGGTAACGATCATTCAGAATAGAAATCTTTTCACACACCGTGAAAATGGACATCTACAATATCGATCAAAGTTATCTCTTCTAATACATAAAATTTTAACGAAGAAGATCTTTTTTCTGAATAAATTTAATTTAATAAATTTTTAATGTATAGCTCCATCTAGTCTGAAGCGACGTTAACATTTCCTGTATTAGAGGAGATAACTTTGATCGATATTCTAGATTTCCATTTTCACTGTGTGTGAAAAGATTTCTTTTCTGATTGATTGCTACCATCTCCGATGATAATACAGATTCCTAGTAAAACTGACATGTATTAAAACATAACATCTTGCAAAAGTATGCGTGTTTCAGAAAAATGGATTCTTCTTCGATCTCTCTAGTAGCTTATTGGTAGAGCACCTGACCGGCAAACAGTTGACCTGGGGTTCGAATCCCAGCGGCGTGAAAGGAGAAGATCTTTTTTCTGAATAAATTTGATTTAAAAACAAAAATTTTTTATTTATAGCTCCATCTAGTCTGAGGCCGTTAAATATTTTCTGTATTAGAGGAGATAACTTTGATCGATATTGTAGATTTCCATTTTCACAGTGTGTGTGAAAGGATTTCTCTTCGGATCGATCGTTACCATCTCCGATGATAATACAGATTCCTAGTAAAAATTGATTTGTATATAACATCTTGCATAATAAAGCGTATTTCAGAAAAAGGATTCTTCCTCTGATCTCTCTAGTAGCTCAGTGGTTAGAGCACCTGACCGGAAATCAGGTGACCTGGTGTTCGAATCCCAGCGGCGTGAAAGGAGATCTTTTTTCTGAATAAATTTGATTTAAAAACAAACCATAATTATTTATAGCTCCATCTAGTCTGAGGACGTTAAATATTTTCTGTATTAGAGGAGATAACTTATTATTTGTTCATAACTGAAAAGTCAAAGCAAAACTAAATAAAGATTTCAGAAAAAAGCAGCTTTCTAGCATTATTTTAAGAAAATATAGTTATAAACAATAATCAATTGTTTAAATAAGCATTTTTCTTATTTTCCATTAATTATAACCTCACTAAGTGAAAATCGGACAAAAAGTTCAAGAGTTTAGAAAAAACCACAACTTTTCAGCACTCATCTAAGAGAGACTGGTTATGAATAATTATAAATTGTTTAAACAACTATGTTTATTAACTTGAATTATTTGTTAATTTACTAAATAAAAAGTGAGAAAAAAGTTAATCATTTCAGAATAAATGGCCACTATATAGCATTAATAAAAAAGATGATAGTTATAAACAATAATAGTTTGTTTAAATAATTCTTTTTGCTCAATTAAAATAATTATTAACGCGCCCGACGTGAAAAGTAGACAAATGGTTGCAAATTTCAGAAAAAAACGCAACTTCGTAGCATTATTCAAATTGAATATTATTGATAATAATAAATTGTTTAAACAATTAATTTTGTTAACTCTTGTGAATTATTTAACTCACTTTAATTAAAAATTGGACAAAAAGTCGATAATTTTTGAAAAAACTGAAATTTTCTGCCATTATTCCAAGAGAATATTATAAACAATAATAATAAATTGTTAAAAAAATTATGTTTGTTAACATTAATCAAGCATTACCTTACTCTAATTGAAAATTGGACAAAAAGTGAAATATTTTTTTAAAAACCGCGACTCTCTATCTCTATTCTAAGAGAAAATTGCTGAAAAAAAATTAATAATTGTTTAAAAAATTTATTTAAACATATATTTATCCTTATAAATTAGTATTTTATGTATTAGAAACAATTTGCATTGAAAAAAAAACGCAAACAAATCATAATTAGCGCCAAAAACTCGCAAACCCCGTTTTTTCACTTATGGGGTTTTTTTGGGACCCTATGAAAAATACTTATGGTGTTGATATTCAAAAAGTAATATATCATTCGTATTCTATGGCTATTTGTGAAGAAAAATGTTGAGTTTCAGCTTGATTCACCTAATATTGACGATTCTGAATAAAATTTACAAAAACGTATTTTTTTCTAATGGGAAATACGTGTTAAACTTCATGGGGTTTGTGCCACCTCTAAATATAACTCAAAAATAAAAACAAAATCTATTTATTTTTTTGTTGATTCGAACAAATTTTCGGGCGATATGCATCGTGGGACGCCAGGCAGAAGTAATGACTTCATATTGAATCATATAGTGTGATAGTGTATCATACTGTAGCATATGATGCCATATTGTATCATATTGCATCATATTGTATGATACTGTATCATCTTCTATCATAGTATATGATATTGTATCACAATCATATTGTATTATGTTGTATCATATTGTATCCTGGCATATGATATTATACCACATTGTATCACATAGTATCATAGTGCATCATTATAGTGTATCTTAGTGTAACTTGGTACAACATGCTGTATATTGTATCATTGCATCATATTGTATCGTTTTGCTTTATATTGCATTATAGTGTATGATACTGTATCATAATCCATCATATTATATGATATTATATCCCATTGTATAAGGATGTATCATATTGTATCAGATCATTAGATATTTTATCATACTGTATCATATAACATTAAATTGCATTATATTGTATCTTATTGTGGCATATAGTGTGATAGTACATCATACTGTAGCGTATTGTGCCATATTGTATCATATTGCATAGTATTCCATCATATTGTATGATACTGTATCATATTCTATCATATTATATGTTATTCTATCACATTGTACGGTTTTGCATCATATTGTATTATTTTGTATCATATTGTATCATATCATATGATATTGTATTATACTGTATCATACTGTGACATATTGTATCATATTGTGTCGTATTGCATCATATTGTATGGTACTGCATCATATTCCATCATATTATATGATATGGTATCACACTGCATGATATTGTATCGTATTTTATGAAAGAGGGAGGAGAGAGGGAGTGAACGAGAGAGAGAGAGAGGCGAGAAGGAGATAAGTGGAGGAAGCGAAGGAGAGATAGAGAGGGAGAGGGGTTGAAAGATTCAGTCAGTGGGAGAAGCGAAGAAGAGATAGAGGAGAGGAAGCGTTACCCGTGAAGCGTTACCCGTGCAGCGTTATCCTCGAAGCGTTACCGGTGAAGCGTTACCTGTATTTCCCCTCAAATCCTGTTAGTTTTGCGTGTTTGCACTGTGCCATAAGACTTTGTCACTTCAAAAAAAAAATGTGGACCACCCTAATGTGCATATATTTGAAACAATTCCCATTCTTTAAAGCCCGGATAAAATGTTATCGCTATCCTTCTTCAGGTCCTCAAGCCTAAGATTCCACCAGAGATCATTCCTGTCTGTAATCTCAAAACGATCAGGACAATTTCCTCATACAAACTGTTGAGATCCTTCCTATTATAAGTATCGCAGTCAGTTGCTTCAGGATTCTCATACTTTTGAACCACAGGTTTATCAGCATTTTGTTGTGTTTGTCCAAATTTAATCGTTGAATTCTTGTTTTGTTTTCAGGAATTCTATACATTAAGGAGAAGCATATCTGTATATGATCCGATAGGGACGTATCCGACCAAAGATACCATTCTTCGTACACTTCGCTAATACTTATCTAACATAAGGTCAAATCATACACCTCGTAACATCTAGATGTCACGAAGTTAGGTGTACTACCCCGATTCAATGAGGTTAAATCAGTAGTGAAGAGGTAATTAAATAAAGACTCACTCCTATGGTTTACCAGGTGGTGATGTGTCGTGGGAGTCAAATGGTGGGTACGTTGAGCACATCACCACAATTTGGCGCCAGCCTCCTAAATGATGCCGGATCATTATTGCAACCAAGTCTCCAGAAAAGAACCTTGGTAATCTAATAAATTTAATATCGTCTCTGACATAAAGTGCTGCCCTAGGTATTTCTACGGAACTATTAAGATGATTTATATGCTTTTATTATTTAAGCCTCCAACCTTCGTCTTGTTAGACCAAGGTTCTTGTATTAAGGCAAAAGCCATTCGGTCTGCTGTGAAACGTCTGCTTAAGTTAGGAGACGCTTTTTTAGTGTGGTTAAGGCTTATCTGGATGAAATCCAGACTGGAAGGGTCCAGTGTTCAGTGGAAGGATCTAGTGTCCATTTTAAATTTCAGTTGTCTCCTCCCACGTCTTCTGAAAACAGATCCGGAGTCTTCGGGTGTAAACTTGGTTTTAAAGAGAATCTTCATATTGATCCTATTCAACCCATGACAAGGCCTGCAGTCAATCTTCTTAAGATTTTTGACCACTCCTGATGCTGCAGTTCTTAAAAGTTAAGTAGCTTGACTGCCCGGCTTGACATCCATAACCTTCCGTGGATGCAAAGAAGGGTTCCACGGAAACACCAGGAATCTCAGCCAGCAGTTTTACTGGCCTTCGGAGGTCCTTACTAACGATCACTTTGATCTTAGCTCCAGGTCAAGGTTTCAATCCGCCAACAGCTTCAACGATCCACGTTCAGGACACTATGTCCGAACAGATTACGATAAAAGCATAATTTTTGAAACAAAAATCTTTAAATCTGGGGATAACTTCTCCAGGTTGCTCCCCATCGATTTTCTTCCCTAATACCGCTTCAATTTCCTTGACCTGATTGCTTTCCTGTTTGGTTATTGGGAACCCGTCGGCGAGTACAGCGACTTTCACGTGACTTTGAGGAACCTAGCTGCAAAAAAAATTAGGTGGGCCTCTGGAAGGTGGGGAGAAAGTTACCGGAGGTAGATGTCGATGAACTCATTCTGCACAAGGAAAGGGGGAAAAAAACGGGGAGAACTCCTGGAAAGAGGTGAGGTTCTGATAGGGGGGAAGATATCACGAAACTCCCTCTTTCCCTGCAAAGTGATATAAAAATCAAGGTAGAGCTCTGAAAATGGGGCAAGTTAAGGGTGAGGGCGGGTGTCGCTAAAGCTGCTCTCTACCCGAGAAGGAGTATAAAAAACGAGGGTGACTTCTGGAAAGGGGGTGGTTGCTACTGGGGCGAGTGTCGCCAAACTTACTCCTCCCAGAAAAGAAATATAAAAATAGGGGTCTCCTGGAAAGGGGGTCTTCTGGAAAGAAGTGTGGTTGTGCCTGGGAAGGGAGCTCAATCTTCCCGAGAAGGTGTGTAGAAGCCGGAGAGGGGCACATTTTTTCGGCTATTGGGGGTTCCTCTGACCGAAAAAATTTCGCTTTCCTATTATTCTAAAAAAAGTAATTTTTTCAAATTTTATTATTGAAAATGATGTTTATAAGTATTTACTTGACCATGTTCGTAATCAGCGCATCAAAATACATCCATACACGCTATTCGGAACGGTGCAGGATTTAGGAATATAGAACAAAATTTAATGAATTTCGGTTCATCATAATAGGTTTTATTATCAATTTCTTTAAATAAAAATATTAAATTTGGCAATCAATAGACATTAACCCTTTGAATAAACACCTCATTCCCCAATTAGCCTGATTACCTCACTTTCAATAAGTTCTCGGGCAATGCCTAAAGCTCTAAATCCTGTAGATTTTTAATCTCAAAAACCGCCTATCGTATTCAGCTGGATTTTATTAGAAATGCTCACATCCCCCTGAAAATTTGGCCAGAGAAGTGAAAAACTGCAGAAAACCAGTTTGGCCTGGAAAAGAGAATTTTCAACGTGGAACGCGAATTTTGAAAAATGATTTTACTTTTGATTTCGAAGAAGTGAATTTAAAAAAATCTGTTTTCAAATTGAGAATTATAATTTTATTTCCAAACTTCCGTGTTCTAAATCAGAAATATTTGAAAACTTTTAAAATGCTTAGAAGATTTTAAAAGTCGTTTGAAATCAGTCAAATCGTTTTTTTTTGTTCTTCATAAAAAATTAGCAATTGAACGGAAAAAACCCGGTAGATGACTACAGTTATATTTTTTCATTGAAACTCACTTTTATGAAATGTAAATATCTGACATGAGCAGAACAAGGTTGACGCCTATCATGTATGAGATAACGAATATAAGATGCACTGTATTCTGACGAAGAACTGAAATATTAATTTTTTAAACTGTCAATCCAAGTCTTCATGAATACATTAATTATCTTTTCCTCTAATTAGTAAAGATGATGATTGTTTCAACTCTCTTCTTCTCATTGGCTATTATCCTCAATTCTATTGGTAAATATATGATAATATATTATATCTATAAGTTTATGTACATTTTTCAAGCTATAACTCAATCAAAATTTGTGCGTTTTAAACTACATTCTATTTCAAATGATATTTTGAGTTTAACTCTGAATGCGTTTTTCCGAAATGACTACAAATTTAATCTGCATTTATTCCGAAGAAACCCATAATGTATTTGAAAGGGAAATTAATTCTTTATAAGCAGTTCTATGCGTCTACCAAAACTGGAGTTATTAAATTTTTAGTCAAAATAATTAATTTGAAACTGATGAAGAGAAATTTTTAATCAAAGAACTAAATGTTAAATTTTTGAATTAAACAGATTAAAAGGAAAAGACGGCAATCGGGAAAAGAGTGTCGAATCTGTGGAAGCGAGTACACAAGCAAAACTTTTATCCCTCTTTTCTCCTATGTCAAACAACTGTTCCTTGAGTTTATGTTCCTAAACATTTTACAAAATTGAATCTTCTGCTTCTTGTTGCAGAGTTATGTTCACTGTTCGAGTGTTTGCCCGACGGTGTCCCTATTCCTGGCGTTCCTCGCAGCAGACCTTACTCTCCTGAAAGGTCTACTCCTGCCAGACCACATTCTCAGCTTTCTTCGGTCTGGTCTCCTCCTCCTGCCAATCCTCCTTTTCGTGCCAGGTCCAGGTCTCCTCCTCTTGCCGAATCTTCTCTTCGTGCCAGGTTTCCTCCTGCCGAATCTTCTCTTCGTGTCAGGTCGAGGTCTCCTCCTGCCATTCGTTCTTATTTCCGCCTAAGTAAATTAAAAAGTGAAGAACTTAGTTCTGTTCGGCTTATTCCCTACAAAAATCCTGGCAGGCAATTCGAAATTCGAGCATACACTTTTCCTCGAGATACACCAATTAATGTAAGAGGAAAATATAGTGTCCCTGCGCCTATGCCAACCGGAAGACAATCTGTATTGTCAACGTCCAATGGTGAAGTTTTTGCAATATTAGAGGGAAATAAAACATATCTTCGTGGAATATATAGAAGGAGCAAAGGTCTCCAAAAACGAGTAAAAATAAACATGTACAGCGGCGAGGTTCAAGAGATGACTACAGAAGAAATCAGGGAATTTCCCTTAACCAAAGATAACCCAATCTTTAAGAATTTTCAAATAATAATGGAAAACGTCTTCCATCCACAACATTAATTAAAGTTTCTTTGTAATGCGGAACTGAAATAATAGGTTAATCGCAAAAATTTATTTTCAAAATTCCCTGACTTTTATATAATTTTTCCGT
Source organism: Andricus curvator (assembly GCA_932195095.1). NCBI lineage: Eukaryota > Metazoa > Arthropoda > Insecta > Hymenoptera > Cynipidae > Andricus > Andricus curvator. The sequence goes on along the minus strand of CAKNYM010050593.1, from coordinate 19,549 downwards.
CACCAATTTTGCCTTTTCCCTAACCATAAATATTCAAAGACCATTTTGAACTGGTAACATTTTAACAGCGAATATTTTATAAGCCCAATAAAACAATACCAGATTAACATGTCTTTTTTTGTTTGAACCAAAAAAAGTGACTGTAACAATATGCTTTAATTATCAATAAAATAATTAAATTTGATCAAAATAGTCCAATTTTTTACTAAAAAGTTGATTTTTCAACAAAATAATTCAACTCGAAAAGGTGAATATTCAGTCAAAATTTGAATTTTCGATTGTTCAAGAAAATCCATAAATTTGTCACGATAATCTTGTAGGGCTTTTAAAAATCAACGTTTTTCTCTTTTGCCTTTTGGAAATTTATATTAATCAACTTTATGTTGAAATATAATTTTTTCAAGCTAAAAACTTCAAATAATACTGAAATTTTTTGATATAAATTTAGACTGCCGCGCCTCAACCACCCCCTCCTTAATAAGTAAAGTTTGGTGGGACTGACGTTACAAATAGACTCTTCACAATACGACGAATCACTACTTAACTTGCACATGATTTCAACTCGCAAAATAAATTTCGCGCAAAAAGGTGTTAGTTGGGTGTACAATCTAAACAATGAATAATAAAAACGATAGAATAGCCTCGGAATGGACTGAAACTTTTATTGACGAAATGCATACACACGGTAAATGTAAAGGTCGAGTTTTAGGCGATGAATGAAGACTGGGTGTTTGGAATGCTGGAGAGGTGAATGATCTCAAAGTAAGAGAATTACGAGAAACTATGCACGTAAGGAAGCTAGATATTTTATGTGTACCTGAGACAAAGAAAAAGGGATGCGAAAGTCGAAACATAGAAAATGGGGTGTTGAAAGGCGGTTTCGAAATATGGTCAGGAGATAGTGAATCACATGGTGGTTAAGGGGTCGGTTTGATTATGAATGAAAAAGCGAGACAGTATCTCAAAGATCATGATTTTGTATCTTCCAGATTGTTGTGGGCTAGAATGAAGGTAGGAATCTGAAGATTGTTTATCATAGCGTGCTACGCCCCAGTCGATAGTGATCCGCGAGAAGTCAATTCTGCTAGGAGATATGAACGGATGGGTCGGCATTCAACGTCAGGATACAGATACAGAAAGGGTGCTAGGTAATTTTTGGGATCCAAGAAAAAATCATAACAGGAAAAAAATTCTTAACTTATGCTTAGAAAAGGTTCTATTTATTACAAATACTTGGTTTCGACATAAAATGATTCACATGTACACCTGGTGTAAAGGAAATAACCACAGCATAATTGACTTCGTTATTGCGGATAAAAGACTAACGGAACTAGTAAAAGATACAAGAGATTGAAAATTTACAGAAACCGGAAGTGCGAATAGATTTTCAGAATAAGTTAAACGAAGGCATAGATAGGGCAATTTGGGAGGCGCTCTTAAGCAATAAAGATATAGAGGGCGGATGGACTATGGTACCTGATATCATTGTTGAAACTGCGAAAAGAAAAAAGCGTACAAGAGAACATTAAACATCTCAGGTTTCAGCGATGAGGAGAAAAATAGACTTAAAAATGAATACAGGGACAAAAAGAGGAAAGTTGAACCAGCAGTCAAGGAAGGTAAAGATAAAATCGGAACAAAAGGAACAAAACTTCGAAGGAAGCAAGAAACTAATATTAAAATCTATGAAGGAAACTAAAAATACAAATATGTCAGCATGAAAAGTAGCAAAGGTGAAATGCTATATGATACAGACGGGATAGTAGCCGCTTCAAAAGACTCTTATAAAGAATTATTAGGAGATGAAGCTATAGAGCACCAGACCTGCGATATAGAACATGATGCATCAGAAAACTCAATTGAGAAAATCTGTGTCACTGAGGCTAGGGATATAATCAATAACTTGAAAAACAGCGAGGCTGCTGGTGACACTATTAGCGCTGAAATGTTTAAATACGGTGGCGAGTGCATACCTCATAGGCTGTACAAATTGATAAGTTTATGTAACGAGATGGGGGAAGTTCCAGATGACAGGAAAAGGGTGATTAGCGTCCCCATATACAAAAGAAAAGGAGATGAAAGCAACTGCAATAATTACAGAGGTATCAGCTTATTAAGTACTGCAGGTAAAATATAATCAAAAATACTTATTCGTAGGGTAATGAAAATAACAGAAAAAAAGATATGCATAGTCCAAAGTGGATTTACGCCAGGAAGATGATGTACAGATCAAATATTTATCTTGAGACAGATCACAGAAAAAATTTTGAGAGTAGGAAAGGAAGTTTTCTGTGCAATTGTTGACCCAGGAAAAGCATTTGGAAAGGCGAATAGAAGCAAACTTTGGGAAGTCCTAAAAAAGTACGAAGTCAGTGGATGGCTCCTACAAGCAATAAAAACAATATATGCAGGTAGCAAACCGAGTGTGAAGGTTGATTGGAAACTAAGTGACAAGGCGTTAAACAAGGATGCGTTATGTCCTGATGGCTTTTTATCATATTTTTGGACAAGTGTCTAAGAATGGCTCTCTTCGACGAAGAAGCTATCCAGACAGTGAGGGTACGTGGGTTAGCTTTCGCAGATGACAAAGTTGATATGGCAGAATGAATCATAAGTTTTGAGAATGTAAGAAACATAAATTTTGAATTAAATTATCAGTTGAATCAGTTTATTTCCAACAAAATAGTTCAATGTTCAACCGAAGAGATGAATTTTGCACTAACGTAATTAATTTGAAGTGAAATTTATTGTCAGTACAGTTTTATTGTATGGGTACAAAACTTCGCGTAATTTTGCTCTACAGTTTCGAAATCTGCCTTAGCAACAGTAATACGTTGATCGTAATCTTAGTCTATACTTGAAATTTAAAATAAATAGTGTCTTTCAGATGTTAAACTGAATGATAATAATATTTTATCTTTATTAGATTTAGATAAGGAGTTTATCACTTTTGAAGTCTGAGGTCCACTACCTATAAGATCCCATTATATTATTCCTTTATTACCCTCGAAATATTAAGAACCCTATACGATGAAATTTATCTTTCCAATTTTTCCAAAATATTTTTGATTTGGAACTGGAAAATCGTAAAAGAATTATAATTTCAGTTGCCACCTGGGATTTTTTTATGGAATTATAATTTTGATTTTGGGACGAGGAATTTTTGACTTGAAACATGAAGTTATAATGTAATGAATATAAGTCTCAATTAGAACAGGAGATTTGAGTGAAGAATATCGGTTTTAAAAAATTTAATTTTTTTTTTCTTGAAAATAACTTTAATAAAATGTAAGTATCTGAGCAGTGTGAACCTGATGCCTATAATCTCTGCAAAAACAAATCTAATTCGACAGGATGAGGATAGTTTCTACTTTTGTCTCGTCATTGGCGGTTATCCTTAATTTTATTGGTGAATATGATGAAATAATATATCTATAATTTCATGGGAATTTTTTAAGCTATACTTCTCCAAAAAAGGGGGAAAAATGACCCGCTTAAACTAATTTTTAGAAACATGTTTCTCTCGTTTGAAGCCTTTTAGTGCAATTTAGGTTTATGTTTTTAAAGCTTTTTCTAAATTGAATCCTCTGTTTCTTGTTGCAGAGTTAGGTTCACAGTTTGATTGTTAACCTAATAGTGACCCTATTCCTGGTGTTGCTTCTGACGGACATTCTGATTCTCCTGAAATGTCTTCTCCTGCCAGACCTCGATCTCAGCGTTGTCCGGTCGTGTCTCCTCCTCCTCCTGCTGAATCTTCTCCTCGTGCCAGGTCCAGATCTCCTCCTGCCATTCGTGCTTCATCCGGCCTAAGTGGACTTACAATTGAAGAACTTGGATATGTTCGGCTTATTCATTTCTCAAAACCAAACCGGCGATTCGAAGTTCGAAGATACACTTTTTCTCGCGCTGCACTAGTTCAAGTAAGAGGAAAATATAGTGCCCCTGCGCCCATGCCAACCGGAGAACAATCGGTATTATCAGCGTTGATTTTTTCTTTACTTTACATTTACTCTCATCCTTTTCTTGGCAGGTTCAGGTCTAACTCTCCATCTATCTTTCCGTCGGAATAATTCGTCCATAATTTTTGTTACATTTACGTCAATTTTGAGGCCTGTCTTTTTCATGCATGTATTTCGTTCACTCAACATTCTTTGCCAGTTTTCATCTGACTCTGCCATAAACACTTCAACATCTGCGAACGCTAACCCACGTACCCTCACTGTCCGCAGATCCACACCTTCTTCGTCAAAGAGAGTGTTTCTTAGATATATTGAAAAAATTAAATATTTGGAAAAAAGACACAAGCTACGAAAAAAAAGATGTGAAAATCTTTTGCTAATTATTTTTTGATAGGACGCATAGTTTTTGTTTAATCGTAATAAATAACGTAAAAAATACCGCTATACATACACCGCACCACGAAAGTGAGAATATGAAGAAAATTATCTTTATTTATCTATTACATCTACAAATTTAATTACAAAGACTTCATGCTAGGATGCGTATTTCATGTTTAAATCGTAAAAATAACATTGAAAATCAACAAATCCAATTTTCGGAAAAGGACAAACGATGCAATAAAAAATGCAATAAAAAGTTCAAAAGCAAAATTGCTTTTGTTTTTGATAGGATGCGTACTTTTTTAATTATAAAACAAGACAATGAAAATATGTTTGCATCAATATTAATACTTTTTTTCAACATGTTTTCAACTGGGAATTTCCAGAAAAAATTATATTTTGCCTTTCACAAAGAAAAATTTTGGACATGGAATGGAAATTTTGGGAAATGATTTCAATTCTGATTTAGAAGAGAATCTTTAAAATCTCTGTTCAAATTGAGAGTTATAATATTATTTACAAATTTCCCTGCTCTGAATCCGAAAAATTTTTGAACTTTTTTAATTTTTTAATCTTTTTTAAATTCTTCGGAAAACATTATCAATTTACCAAAGGAAGACAGGGAAGTAATTGGGAATTTGAAATCATTCATCAGGTAGACACTATAAATTTTCATTTCAAAAGATGGATTGCGCTGAAACGTAAAAGATTATATAAATCGTGATATCAGTTTTAACGAATTTAGTAATAATATGTTTTAATGTTTGTGATGAAAAAATTAGGGAATAGTCAGGTTTTTTAAAAATTACCTTTCTCATTGAAGTTCAGCCACTTTTGTTAAAAAAAAATTGTTTGGTTGTTCGTTTACCTCCTCGGTTGAAAATTCACCTATTTCGTTCAAAAATCGTTTTTTACACTCTTTTTCTGTGTAATTTTCTTGCACGGGAAGACTTTCTTTGAGTTTATGTTTTCAAATATTTGTTATGAATTGAATTATCTGATCCTTGTTGCAGCGTTGAGTTTAAATGCAGAGTGTTCACCTGATGGGGCCCATATTTCCGGTGTTCCTCGTGGCAGACCTTCTCATTTTGCTGAACAGTCTTCTCCTGCCAGACCCCATTCTCAGCGTTTTCCGGTCATGTCTCCTCCTTCTGCCAAATCTTCTCTTCGTGTCAGTCCAGGTCCCGTCCTGCAATTCGTTCCTATTTTCGCCTGAGTAAATTAAAAATTGAAGAACTTAGCTCTGTTCGTCTTATTCCACACAAAAACCCAAACCGGCGATTCGAAATTCGAAAATACACTTTTCCTCGAGATGCAACCGGAAGACAATCTGTATTGTCAACGTCCATTGGTGAAGTTTTTGCAATATTGGAGGGAAATAAAACATATCTTCGTGGAATATATCATTGTTTTCAAAATTCTTTGACTTTTATATAATTTTTCCTTGACCAATTTTCCCTTTTCCCTAACCATAAATATTCAAAGACCATTTTGAACTCGTAACATTTTAACAGCGAATATTTTATAATTGCAATAAAACCATATCAGATTAGCATGTCTTTTTTTCTTTGAACAAAAACAAGTGATTTTAATAAAATGGTTCAATTATCAACAGATTAATTGAATTTGATCAAAATAGTCAAATTTCTTACTGAAAAGTTGAATTTTCAACAAAATAGTTGAACTTGAAAAGGTGAATAATCAGCAAAAAAATTAATATTAATAGCACTACATAACACAATATTTCCGGGATTACTCGAGTTTACATTATTTGGATTCCGAAAGATAACAAGAATCACATTTTTCATTTTTTTTGTGTGATCAAAACTTGAATTTTCGATTTTTCAAGAAAATTCAGAAAGTGGTTATGATAATCTTGTAAGGCTTTCAGAAAGCAACTTTTCTCTTTTTCTGCTTTTTTCATATCGTTCTACGAATAGCCGTGCAAAGCATTTTTGAATCTTGAAGAAAAATTGTCTGAAATTTTTCTAAATGCTCTATCTTGCGCTTCGCGCTCGATAATGTGTAACCACGCGCTTCGCGCTCAGGTATTTATTGTTTGCACAAACTTGTGGCTCTTTTTTGATTAAGCAACATTTTGTTTATTAATTTTTTCATAATTTGTGTCATTCGTCCAAAAATAAAATTCTTTATTTTTAGTTTTATTCCTTACGGTTAAAACAAAAACTACGCGTTCCATCAAAAAATGATTAGGAACAAATTCATAGATCTTTTTAAAGTGTACAAGATCTTTTTTTAAATGCACTTTAAATACATGGATTTTTCTCTAAAACCTATAATTTTGCTGTTCAATTATTTTAATTATTATTAATCCTATTTAATACAAAGCTGCTGAAGGCTGGTCGCCTTCGCAGCATAAAACACAAATCAACTGCGACTCTCTCGGTTTCCATTCCCTGCCCCTCCCCCTCAGTAACTGAAGTTTGGTGGGACTGATGTTGCAAATAGACTCTCCACCATACGATGAATCACTACGTCACTTGGACATGATTTCGACTCGCAAAATGAAATTTGCGCATAAAGGTGCTAGTTGGGTTACAATGTAAACAATAAATCGTACAAACAATGAAATAGCCTCGGAATGGACTGCAACTTTGATTGATGAAATGCATACACACCGTAAATGTAAAGGTCGAGTTTCAGGCGATAGATGGTGCTTGGAATGCTAGAGGGATGCGAAAGTAGAAACACAGAAAATGGGGTTTTGAAAGGCGGTTCTGAAATATGGTCTGGAGTAGATAGTGAATCACATGGTAGTCAAGGGGTCGGTTTGATTATGAATAAAAAAGCAAAAAAGCATCTCAAAGATCATGATTTTGTATCTCCCAAATTGTTGTGGGGTAGAATGAAGGTAGGAATCAGAAGATTATTATTTATCATAGCGTGCTATGCCCCAGTTGATAATGATTCAAAAGAAGTTAAGGACGCCTTCTGGGACTCGTTGAATGATACCATAAGTACTTGCGATCATGGTGAAAGACTAATTCTGCTAGGAGATATGAACGGATGGGTCGGCGTCCAACGTCAGGATACAGATACAGAAAGGGTGCTAGGTAATTTTGGGGATCCAAGGAAATATCATAGAAGAGAAAAATTAGTTTACTTATGCTCAAAAAGGGTCCTATTTATTACAAATACTTGGTTCCGACATAAAATGATTCACATGTACACCTGGTGTAAAGGAAATCATCACAGCATAATGGACTTCGTTATTGCGGATGAAAGACTAAGAGAACTAGTAAAAGATACAAGAGTCATAAGGGGTTCTAAATGCAATACTGATCATTAGCCTATAGTCTCCAAAATGAACTTTGGGCGGGAATGGAGAAGAAAGAGAATAAAAACAACGAAGCAAACGCTAATCAAGATTGAAAATTTACAGAAACCGAAGCTGCGAATAGATTTTCAGAATAAGTTAAACGAACGCATAGATAGGGCAACTTGGGTGGCGCTTATAAGCAATATTGATATAGAGGGCGCATGGACTATGCTATGGGATACCATTGTTAAAACTGCGGCCGAAGTGTGTGGTACTGCGGTTGTGGGAAGAACGTCTGGTGATGCGTGGTGGAATGATGAAATTGAGACAGCCCAAAAAGAAAAGAAAGAAGTGCACAACAAAACGCTGAATATGACAGGTCCTAGCGATGAGGAGAGAAATGGACTCCAAATGATTACAAAGACAAAAAGAGGAAAGTTAAACGACTAGTCAAAGAGAGTAAAGAAAAAATCAGAGCAGAAGAAGAGAACAAAATACAAAACGACTTTAAAGGAATCATGAAACTATTATTTAAACAGATGAAGGAAAGTAAAAGTACAGAGTTTGTCAGCATAAGAAACAGCAAAGTTGAAATGCTACATGATACAGGCGGGGTAGTAGACGCTTTAGAAGACTCTGTTAAAGAATTATTAGGAGATGAAGCTATAGAGCACCAGAACTGCGATATAGAACATGATGCATCAGAAAACCGAGCTTGCATGAAAAAATGCATGGACGTGAAGGAAGCTATAGAAGTATGCCAGGACAGAAAGGTGTGCTAGAGAGATTGATCAGCATCCTGGGTTGGAGCAGTGTTACGGAACAAACGTGTTGTTTAAATTAATAACACGAGAAGTCTAGATCAATCTAAAAAATATTAACCTTATACCTATATACCTATGTGCGCATTACTCCTTTATAACCGAGCGAGTCTCAATTCATTTTTTAATTTAAAAAAAATAGCTGGTTAACGAACGCATTCTTTCTCTTAAGACCTAAAAAAAGTATGCCAAAGCTCGATTTTATCTGTTCATTTTTTCGTGAGTTATCGTGTTTACGGACGAACGGACGGCGAGACGGACGGACAGGCACACAGACGCAATCGCCAAAACTTTATTTTCGGTTTTATGGGGTCTCAAAACGTGAAAATCTGTTAAAGAACTGAGGTGTGAAATTTCTGAAAATTCTAATACTTTCTCAATCATAAATTTTGAAAATGTAAGAAACATAAATTTTCAATCAAATTATCAGTTGAAAGAGTTTATTCTCAACAAAATAGTTCAACGTTCAACCGACTTTTGCGACCAACTTTGCGTAATTTTGCTCTACAGTTACGAAATCTGCCTTAGCAACAGTATTACGTTCTTCGTTATCTTTTTCCATCCTTGAAATTTAAAACAAATAGTGTCTCTCAGATATTAACCTAAATGGTAATAATAATTTACCTTTATAAGATTTACATGAGGAGTATAATGAGACTGGAAAATTATAATTTTTTGCTCCCTAAATTTACTAATATGCAAATTTACTAGGTGTTTTCTTATATTCTATTACTCTGATTCTGATTTGGAACTGGAAAATCGTAAAAGAATTATAATTTGAGTTGCGACCTGGGATTTGTTGAGGAATTATAATTTTGATTTTGGGACGAGGAATTTTTGACTTGAAACAGAATGTTATAATATAATTAATATGAGTCTCACTTATAACAGGAGATTTGCGTGAAGAATTGAACAATTTACCAAAAGAAATCTAATAACTTTTTTCTTGGAAATAGCTTCAATAAAATGTAAATATCTGAGCAGTACAAAATTGACGCCTATAATCACTGAGATAAGGAATATAACATATACTGTATAAACTGATGAAGAACCAGAATATCATTTAGTTACATTTTTTATCCGAATCTTCATCAATACATTAATTAGATCTTTCTCGAATTAGAAAAGAATGAGGATTGCTTCTGCTTTCGTCTTGTCGTTGGCGGCTATCCTCAATTTTATTGGTGAATATGATAAAATAATATATCTATAATTTCATGGGCATTTTTGAAGCTATACCAACAACAAAATTCGTGCGATTTATTCCACATTCTATTTTAATTGCTATTTTATTTTGAACTTTAATTGATTTCTTCCCAAGTAATTAAAAATTTAATGTGAATTTATTCTGAAGAAATCCTATTGCTACGGCATTCGTACCATATGTGCGCGTGCACATATGGTTCACTCATACGCGATCATCCATATTTTAAGTAAGACAATTTAGGGTTAAAAGGGTTTAATAGAACCTCACTGTTCATTGAGAGAAGGGGACTAAAAAGACTTTTTTGAGAAGAAGCAAAAAAAAACAATATCGAAAGATATCACAACTTAAGCGAAACTTTAGCAGAACTTTAATTTGTTACACCGAAAAGTGAATTTTCCCTCAAGGAAAATGCGCAATTTATTGCGTTACAAGTTTTTTGATAATGTTTAAAAATTTATCAAGTGAAGTTTTACGTATGAAAGATTTCAAAACTTCTTATTTTATCCATGCCTCATTGTTTTTAAATAGTTCTTTACAAAAAAAAAATTAATTTTCAATCAGGAAGAAATTATGTCTTCAACAAAATAGTAAATGTTTCAACCAAAGAAAAAAATTAGTAACTGAAATTATGAATCTTCAATCGAAAAGTTCCAACTTTCAAAAAATTATTTAGATTTTCAACAAACAAAGATAAATTTTTAAACAAGAAGATTCACTTTCTACAATAAAACGAGGATTTCCATTTAAAAGAATTAATTTTCAAAGAAAAAAAAACGAATTTTTAATTAAATTGTTCAATTTTTAATTAAACAATATCAATTTTTAACAAAAAGTGGAATCGTTGATTTTTCAGTTTGAAAATTAAATTTTAAATGAATGTAAAAAAATAATTAATAACAAAATAGGTAAATTTGCAGCCAAAACAGATTAACTTTAGTTGCATTAATCAACTAATCAATTAAAATTCAGTTGCATGTTTAACTAAAAGAGATACGATTTCTACTAAGAGTCGAATATTTACTAAAATAGTTGAATTATCAACACACAAAGGTTTTTAAACAAGAAAGAAAAAAATTTCAAGAAAATTATTGCATTTTTTACCAAAATCAGTGCTGAAAAAACAGTTCTATCAAAAGCCAAAACAGTTCTAAAGGGTAAAAGAGGAAAATATAAGCAAATCTTTTTCTCCCTCTTTTTTCCTTTGTCCGTAATGACCGAATTAAACTAATTTTTAGAAACATGTTTCTCTCGTTTCAAGCCTTTTAGTGCAATTTATGTTTATGTTTTCAAAGCTTTTTCTAAATTGAATCCTCTGTTTCTTGTTCCAGAGTCAGGTTCACAGTTTGATTGCTTACCTAATGGTGCCCCTATTCCTGGTGTTCCTCCTGGCAGACCTACTGATTCTCCAGAAAAGTCTCCTCCTGCCAGACCTCAATCACCGCGTTCTCCGGTCAGGTCTCCTCCTCCTGCCGAATCTTCTCGTCGTGTCAGGGCCAGATCTCCTCATGCCAGTACTTCTCCTATCCGCCTATATGAATTAAAAATTGAAGATTTAAAGTATGTTCGGCTTATTCCCCATAAGAATCCGAACCGGCGCTTCGAAATTCGAAGATACACTTTTCCTGGTTATGCACCAATTCAAGTAAGAGGAAAATGTAGTGTCCTTGTGCCCATGCCAACAGGAGAACAAACGGTATTATCAACGTCCAATGGTGACGTAGTTGCAATATTGGAGAAAAATAAAACACATCTTCGTGGAATATATGGAACAAGATATGGCCTTCAAGAACGGGTGAAAATAAACATGAACAGCCGCGAGGTTCAAAAAATGACCACAGAAGAAATCAGGGAGTTTCCCTTAACCAAAGATCACCCAATCTCAAAGAATTTTAAAATAATAATGATAGACGACCTTCATCAGCAAGAATAATTATATTTTTTCTAATGTGTAAGTAAAGTATTAGGTTGGCCGCATAACTACAGTTTCAAAATTCTCTGAATTTTCCCTAAATTGTCCATTACCAATTTTTATTTTTCGCTAACCATTAATATTCAAAGAGCAGCATTCTAACCAAAGAGTGGAATTTTTAACGAAATAAGTTCATCTCCGGTCAGGCATCCTCCACCTGCCGAATCGTCTCTTTGTGGCAGGTCCAGATATCCTCCTGCCAGTCATTGTCCAGTCCGCCTACGTAAATTAAAAATATAAGAACTTCGTTCTGTTCGCCTCATACCGCACAAAAACCCGAACCGACGAATCGAACACTTTTATAAATAAAAGATAAATAGTTTTCTGCTAAAAAATGCGAATTTTCAAACAAAGATTTAAAAGTCACCTTTGCAGTTAAAAAAATTGATTTGAAAAAAAAAAATTTTTTGATCAAAATCATTACGTTTTTAAAAAAAGAAATGAGATTCATTTACTTTTTTTGTCGACCGGACGACAGTCTGACAGTATATCTGCTAGTCTCAAACAAAAATGTTTATTTTTAGCTGTGAAATTAATTTTAAACTAAAATGATGAATCTTCAACCAACAAAAAAAATAATGAACAAAATTTCTTTAAAATTATATTATTAAAATTCATAATATGCATTGATATTGAAACAAATGTCTTTTTATTGCCTTTTTCAAAAATTAAAGAAAGTGCGCATCCTAAGAAAAAAACCATTTCGTTATTTAAAATTTTATTGCACCTTGTGTCGTTTTTCTAAAAATAGAATTTTTTCATTCTGACGTTTTTTACCAATGAAACAAAAACTACGCATCCTATCAAAAAGTAATTGCCAACAAATTTGTTGATTCTTTTTGGGGGCAAAATTTTTGTCAATTCATCTTTCTTCGTAGATTGTGTCATTTGTTCGAAAATTTTAGACAAATCCCATACATTCTCTGATGAAAATGTAAAAATTCCATCTGTCCAGGTTAGGTAGGGTTAGGTAGGGTTCAAAGATTTCAAGAGATTTTCAAATAGGCATTTCATAACATTGTTTTAAATTCTCTTTAATTTTTTATAAACTCATCTCAACTTCAATTCAATATATTTTTTCATATTTTTGAACTGTTTTCAATTTACTTGATTGCTTTTTAAATATAGCTGGACTTTTGATGAATTTTATCGAATTCTTCTCATTTCCCATAGAGTCCTAAAAATTCACTCAATTTTTAGTGAAATAAATGGATTTTTTCGATTTTAAAGAATTTTCCAATTCACTGGAATTCTCTTGAATTGTTTTATAATCATTAGTCACTTGTTTCGCCAGAAATTAGTAGGATTTCAAAGATTTGAAGTTTTTTTGAATAAACTTGAATTCTTTTAAATTTTGTGGAATTCTCTTGATTTTTTTTAATTGGCTTTAACTATTCTAAATTCACTCAATTCTATTGAATTCAATGGATTTTAACAGTATTGTAAAGTTTCAATTTTGAACAGAGAACTTTTGACTTGAAACAGAAACTTATAATATAATTAATATAAGTCTCCCTTGAAATGGCAATTTCAGAAAATATTTTCAATTGTGGCTTAGAAAAAGGAAATTTAAAAAAAATATCTGTTCAAAAGGAGAATCATAATTTTATTTCCGAATTTCCCTGTTCTAAATCAGAAATATTTGAGAACTTTCTAAATACTTAGAAAACTTCAACATTTTACCAATGAAAACGGGAAAATAACCGGGAATTTAAAACCATTCATCTCTTATGACATGTAAATATCTTAACAGGACAACCTTGACGCCTATTTTCTTTGGCGGTTGTCCTTACTTTTATTGGTGAACATACTAAAATAATATATCGATTGATTGATTTTCTATCACAAGAATAAAATCAGATTTTCAACAAAATAGTAAAATTTTCAACCAAAGAAATGAATTTTGAATTAAAATTATTAAGCTTGGTCAGCAAAAATTAATTTTTGACAATTGTTCCAACTTTCGAAAAATTAGTTAGATCTTCAACAAACGAAGATAAATTTTCAAACAAGAAGATTCATTGTATACCAAAATAGGAGTAGTTATATTTTCAGTTAAAAGAATCAATTTTTAACAAAAAAAAAACAATTCACAATCTCATATTTCAATTATCAATTAGACAAAATTAATTTTCAACAAAACGTAAAATGGTTCAATTTTCAGTTACAAAATTAATTTTCGGCTCAAAGTCAAAAACGCATTATCAAAAATATAGTTGAATTTGCAACCAAAACAGATTATATTTAACTGTGTTAATTACGTAATTAATTTTCATTTGCATTTTTAACCAAAACAGATACAATTTCTACTAAGAGACAAATCTTTATAAAAATATTTAAATTGTCAACACATAGGCTTCAATTCTCAGCGAAAAATTTTATTAATTCAGTTTGCATTTAAGCGAAAAACGAGTAAAAAATGAGAAAAGGAGAATTCTTTTAAAAAGACTAAAGAAGGGAAATAGGGAAAAGTGTGTAAGATCTGTCGATGAGAATATATCAGGAAAACTTTTTCATCCTCTTTTTTCCTTTGTCTTTAATGAAAGGATTAAACTAATTTCAGAAACATATTTCTCTCGTTTGAAGTCTTTTTGTGCAATTTAGGCTTATTTTTTTAAAGATTTTTGTATATTGAATCATCTGTTTCTTCTTGCAGAGTTAAGTTCCAATTTTGAGTGTTTACATAATGGGGCCCCTATTGCCGGTGTTTCTCGTGGCAGACCTTCTTCTTCTCCTGCCAGACTTCGATCTTCGCGTTCTCCGGTTAGGTCTCATCCTCCTGCTGAATCTTCTCATCGTGTAAGGTCCAGATCTCCTCCTGCCATTCGTGCTTTACTCGGCCTAAGTGGTCTTACAATTGAACAACTTAGATATGTTCGGATTATTCCTTAAAGTGGCGAGGTTCAAGAGATCACCACAGAGGAAATGATGGAGGTTCCCTTAACCAAACGTCACTCAATCTCAAAGAATTTCAAAACAGTAATGATAAACGACCTCCATCAACAACATTAATTAATTTTTTTTTGTAATGTGTAAGTAAAATATTAGGTTGGCCGCCTAAATACAGTTTGAAAATTACCTGAATCTTCCCCAATTTTTCCAAGACCAATTTTTCTTTTTACCTAAACATCAATATTCAAAGACCAGTATTCTAATTTTCTAAGATTTTAACTTCGAATCTTCTATAATCGCAATAAAACAATACCAGAATAATTTTAAACCAAGAAGGTTAATTTTCTACTAGAAAAGACGCATTTTCAACCAAAAAGTCAGTTCATGAAGTGGACGTCAAGCGCCCTGACTTAAGGGTTTCGTAGGAACAGGTGCGTTGAAGATGTTCTTTATTTTCAAGTTTAAATTTCGTAGGTTGGCTCTGAGTTAAATTCGTGAATAATTTTTTCAACGTTTACCATGGACGTTTACACTATCTCAACGAATTTCTTTCACACATGGCAACTAGTATCTCCTTTACACCACTTTCTTTGAAAATTATCTTATTACTCACTTCCTCCATTAGTGTTTTATCGCACATCATGCGCAGGAATTGAATGCTAACTGCGTTGATTTTACTCTTAGCCTGTTCTTGGTAGGTTTAGGTCTCGCAGTACAGTACAGCACGGTCTGTATAAATAATGAATTATAGATTGCCCTTTTAGCATTACCTAATATATTTTTACTCCTGACAATGGATCCTGCTCTACTGATAACCTTCTTACCCTTGTATATACGCCTATCTAACTCTCCATTTATCTTTTCCTCGGTAGTGAATAGGCTAAAAATATATACGTACTGTAATTTAGGACAATGTTGCATATTGTTTTCTTACTTTCATGATGCCAGTGAATAGCTTGTAGCTGGTGTTTGAACAAGCTATGGGCCTGTAGTTCTTTGAACTTGACAAAGCTTCGGTTTTATGGATTAGTACCGTCCGTCCTTCCACTAACCACTGCGGGATAGGTTATTATCCGTTAAAAAAAAGTAAATATTCGAGCTAGGTGTTGGTGCCTTGCCGCTGAAAAGTTCTCAGTTCCAGCGATAACTTTCTTTACTTGTTCAGCAGCAATTAGTGGAGACTCTTCCTTTGGCAAAAGTTATGAAAGACTGATATACCCGAACCTTCTTCTTCTAGCTGATAGGCTTCTTCATATACATACTCCCAGAAGACTTGGATCTCTTCGCGATTAGTCGGATTTTTAACTGCACATGACGTTTTATTGAACAGACATAAAGGATAAGTAGAAAAGGTGAAATTTTTCTGAATCCACTTTACTCGCCGTTCAAGGTGCTCTTTCGCTGTTGAAAGAGACCTTACATTTTGTGTCCAGTTCTGCTTGATGGTCAACAGTTTACACTCGTTCAGCGTGTGATTTGCTTCCCTTAAGTTTCGAGCAAGTGCCCTAACTTTTGGAGTGAATTTTTTATTTGATGTTATGTAGCTAACTACGCACTGAACATTCGAAGCATGCCGTCTCGCCGTTTTAATTTCAAACTGAAGCTGTGCAATACGCTCGCAAGTCTTACTCAGGCGTACTGAAGTATCGTTACTTCCATTGTCGCTAAGCAGGGAGGCCGCCTTCTGGTATACTACACCGTTCAGAGTACAGGGATTACCATCTTCGGAGAGCAAATCGCTGACAGCAGTATAAGCTTCAGTTAATTCGTCACAAATCTGGTCTTGCTAGAACGGGTGGTATGTTCGCTGGAGGATGTTGCTCTTCTAGATAAAGAGCTTCATATCCGTTTTTGCGCAAAAAGGATACCTGATCTCTTAAATACTCAGACGTTTAATGAGCATATTCCAGGTGCATATTGACCCAACGTTAATGTAACCTCTGCATGAATCCTCTTTGCGTTGGTGAGCTTCTTTGCCAACAGGTAAGAATGTCCCTCCTGAGTTATTCGGACCATTTAAAACAATGTTCTCGCGTTTTTTCGGGGCCATTCCCTGGTCGTCGCCTCGGTTAGGTCCTATTGCTAGTCGGAATGAGGAGCGAAGCTAGAAAGGAGAAAAATCTTGATAGGCGAAAAGAAAGAAGCAATTTGGCCCATGCGGCAAGCGGAAGATTTGGCACGTAGGACAGGTCTGGGTTTTTCCGCAGACCCGACGAAATGCGTTAAGGGTGCCGCCTGGCCGGCAGATAGGCTTGAGATAATGATAGTATGTGTTCTAGGTACTCAGCGTGTGCATGACATGCTCTGCACCGTTCACTGGGAACTTCTTGACATAAAATGCGCTCACGGTATGCTAAGGTGGAAACGACACCGTCCTGGCATGCGAAAATAAAACCCTCTGTACATGAATTAAGGGGGGATCCTGCTTTAGAAGGCTCAAAAAACGATTTTTTTTGTATTCCTTAAATCTATTCCTAATATATCTAAGAATATGTATCTAAAGTTATAGAGGCTGATTCGCAGTATTTTTAAATATACAGCACTAAACGTGGTGGGGTGTCAAGCACGTATACGAGCGATTATACGAGCATGTATACGTTCAAATATATATTAAAATATTCTATAAAGCTCGCTGGACTTGCTTATTTTTTTCTGTCCGAAAAAATTCTCCCAAAAAACGCTTTTTTAGGCCTCCTAAAGCAGGATCCCCCCTTAAACCCTGATGATTTGAGGAAAGCAAAAGTTTGCTCCTTCGACAAGGACTGTTTTTCTACATTCCTGTGAAAGTTTCCGTGCATTTTCTTGTCGAGTATATATCATGATTTTGTATCTTCCAGATTGCTGTGGGCTAAAATGATGGTAGGAATCAGAAGATTATTCATAATAGCGTGCTATGCCTCAGTTGATAGCGATCCGAGGGAAGCCAAGGACGCTTTCTGGGACACTTAAAGTGATACAATAGGTACTTGCGATCATGGTGAAAGACTAATTTTGCTAGAAGACACGAACGGATGGGTTGGCGCCAAACTTCAGGATACAGATACAGATACTGAAAGGGTGCCAAGTGATTTTGGGGATCCAACAAGAAAGAATGATAACGGGAAAAAAATAGTCAGCTTATGCTTAGAAAAGGGACTATTTATAACAAATGCTTGGTTTAGAAATAAAATGATCCCCTTGTATACCTGGCGTAAAGGAAATAGTCACAGTATAATTGGCATGGTTATTGCGGATGAAAGACTAAGAGAACTAGTCAAAGATACAAGAGTCACGAGGGGTTCCGAATACAATACTGATCATTACCTTCTAGTCTCCAAAATAAACTTAGGGCGGGTATGGCGGTTGTAGGAAGGAAATCTGGTGAGGCGTGGTGGAATGATGAAATTAAGGCAGCCCGACAAGAAAAGAGAGAAGCGTACGAGAGAACGTTAAACATCATAGGTCTTAGCGATGAGGAGAGAAATAGACTTGAAAATAATTACAGCCACAAAAAGAGAAAATTTAAACGACCAGTCGAGGAAAGTAAAGATAAAATCAGAACAGAAGAAAAGAACAAATAACAAAACGACTTTAAAGGAAGCAAGAAACTGATATTAAAATATATAAAGAAAACAAAAGACACAAAGTTTGTCAGCATGAGAAACAGCAAAGGTGAAATGCTATATGATACAGACGGGATCGTAGACGCTTTAAAGACACTTTTAAAGAATTATTAGGAGGTGAAGATATAGGGCAACAGAAATGCGACATAGAAAATAATGCACTAGAAAACCCAATTGAAAAAATCTGTGTCACTGAGCTTAGAGATATAATTCAGAACTGCAATAATTACAGAGGTATCAGCTTACTAAGTACCGTAACTAAAATATACTCAAAAATACTTATTCGTAGGGTAATTAAAATAACAGAAAAAAAGATATGGGTAGTCCAAAGTGGATTTATGACCGGAAGATCATGTACAGATAAAATATTTAGCTTAAGACAGATCACAGAAAGAAGTTTGAGAGTAGGAAAGGAAGTTTTCTGTGCAATTGTTGACCTACATAGAAAAGCATTTGAAAAGGTAAATAGAAGTAAACTTTGGAAAGTCCTTAGAGAGTTCGAAGTCAATGGATGGCTCCTACAAGCAACAAAACCAAAATACGCGTTATGTCCTCATGACTATTTATCATATTTATGGAAAAGTATCTCAGAATGGCCCTCTGCGACGAAGAAAGTGTAGATCCCGAGACAGTGAGGGTACGTGGGTTAGCTTTTGCAGATGACAAAGTTGATATGGCAGAATCAATCAAAGATTTGCAACGAATGTTGAGTACACTAAATACCAGCATGGAGAAAATGGGCCTGAAAATTAACGTACATAAAACAAAAATCATGGTGTTTGAAGGAAAAGGTGAGAAAACAATGTGCAACGTTGTCCTACATGATGAGAGATTAAAAGAAGTTGATACGTACGTATATCTGGGTAGCCTATTCACTAGTGACGGGAAGATAGATGGTGAGAAGGTTATCGGTAGAGCAGTCTGATGGACATAATGAGAAACGGAATAATCCTCAATGAATGTGGTGGACAACAAACGAAACAACTGTATAAAGGTAAAGTGAATGACAGTATGTTCAGAGGCAGACCGCGGAAAGAATGGTTAGAATGTGTGAATGAGATCTCAATCCTGAAAGACATAAGAAGCCATAGAAACACGAGAGCTTGCATGAAAAAATGCATATTATATATATTAACATATTATATTTTATTACTCTGATCCTGATTTGGTACCGGAAAATCGTAAAAGAATTATAATTTCAGTTGCGTCCTGGGATTTGTTAAGGAATTATAATTTTGATTTTGGGACAAGGAATTTTCGGCTTGAAACAGAAAGTTATAATATAATTAATATAAGTTTCACTTAGAGCAGGAGATTTGCGTTAAGAATTAAACAATTCACCAAAAGAAACCCGAAAAATAACCGGGAATTTAAAACCATCTATCGCGTAGCGCTATACAAATTTTTCATTTAAAAGACCGTGTACGCCTAAAAGTAA
>CAKNYM010050592.1:226236-262141 GCA_932195095.1 Andricus curvator | reverse complement strand
ATATTAGGTTTTGAAAGTAAATTTTGCAAAAAGGCCCACTGTGCGGCGTAACCAAGCGCATTTGATACCTGCTATATAATGTTCGACCTCATACCCTAACACCTATATTCTACTACGAAGTCCAATATTATATATGCGTCCGCTGCGCCGCTCGAAAAGAGAGAGTTTAGAGTCAATCCGCCAGCAGTAGAACACGCTCATTTTGTGCGGCGAACATAAAAAACTAATTAAAATTTGCGAATTACTCGACACAACTGAAGTCCACAGAAAAACTTATAAACTGCCCTGGCGGACCGAACGAACGGAGCGGATACACTACAGCGTATCCTTATAGTATCCACATCGTATCCTCTCCGTATCATGCAAGAAAAACTCATTAAAAAAGAAAGATTAACATGTCACTTGTTGAAATTTGGATTCTACGTGAAATTTTGAGTTGAAAGGTCACAGAGTAATCGCAATAGTTTTTCTTGCAACATTACAAAATATAAAAAAATATAATACTTATCAATAACGTGGGCTGAAGGCGACTTCAAACGCATCGTCGACGGATAACGCCTATTCACTGCTACTGAACGACGATGCATTTGAAGTCGTCTTCAGCGCACTTCATCGATAAATATTATATTTTTTTAAAGTTTTTAATGTTGCAAGAAAAACTATTGCGATTACTCTGTGACCTTTTAACTCAAAATTTCACGTAGAATCCGAATTTCAACAAGTGAAATGTTAATCTTTCTGTTTTAATGAGTTTTTCTTGCATGATACGGAGAGGATACGATGTGGATACTATAAGGATACGCTGTAGCGTATCCGCTCCGTTCGTTCGGTCCGCCAGGGTGTATAAAGAATCTACCAAAACATTATGAAATATTGTTGTTTGCAAGTGGAGTTGTCAAAAGTAAAACATCAATTTTCAGAACAACTGGAAATGTTATCTATGGATGGACAGAAAAATCCCTCAGGAGATAATTGGAAACCGTAATCAAATAAATTACACATAACGCGACATGACATAACACATGATAGCGCACATAATACGACATGACATGACATGAAATTGTGTCATTCTGCCACTTTGTCTTTCTGTCAATTTATTGTTTTTTTCGTTTTGTCGATTTATCATTTGGTCATCTCGTCGATTTGTCATTTAGTACATGTGTCATTCTGTCATTTAGTAATGTTGTTGTTGACATGACGTGATATGGCATGACAAATTGCCCCCCCCCCCCCTATATGGTGTCCCTTATTTAGGGGTCTACAGAAATTTTGCGATTTTGGAGTGGGACGCTCCCTCAGTTTTTTCCTTTTTACATGGGAACGTCGTATGTTAAATTTGAGCTCAATCGCACGATTGCAAACCCTACCGCAAGCGGCCTAAAGTACTGGATTTTACATGAAATTCGCATGTATCGTTACATTTCGGCCGTTTTAATATTTTTGGAGTGCGGAAGTGATTCGAGTGTCAGTAGGTTTTTTTTGAGTCCATCATTTACTCATTCCCACCCTACCTACCCTACCAAACCTCCCCCGCTCCCCGAAAACGAATGAATCTACACCACGGTGGTCGCTGGCGCTCCTGATGTGGCTCAGCGGTTGACCGCGGACAATTTGTGACAGGAAACTTTTTGTTTACGTTTTTGGTTCTGTTATACGCCTACCTGATAGATCACACAATTGAGGCGATAGCAGGATTCAAGCTGCCTTCGCGGATTCAAGTACTGAGGTTTCTGATCCACCAATTACGGGAATACAGTGGGTCTATAAGTGTTTCTGAAGCATACAAAGCTTCTGCTGATGCTGCGTGTGAAATATGGGAACGGGCTAGAATTCCGACGATGCAAAAGTGTCGCATTGTGAAGAAAGCTGCGAATTGGCACCAGGAATAGAGAGCTCTGCAAAAAAGTGCTACACGGCGGTCAGAACGACAAGTCCAGCTCGAAGGTTCTTTCAAGGATACGTTTGAAGACCTCTTTGCCGTTTCCCATGGCGACGCTATGAAAATCATGTAAACACAAGAGGATATAGATTTCCTAGTTCTACAGCGGCAGAAAGGGCGGCCTGCCTCGATGTCTTCTGTACGGGATATGAAGCTGCACGACACGGAGTCAAGCCACTGGGAAAGGCTGCAGAAAGAAGAGGAGAGAAAAACGAAAATGCAAGGGAAAGCGCTTCAAGTTTTTATTTTTCAAAAATTAAATTATCTCAGTACCTACGAAATATTAAAGGCTACTCGCGTTTTCCACAGACACTCCGGTCATCACTTGCGTCCACAAGTGTTGTGCATTCGTCTGAGAGTGATACCGAGGACAGCGATTTGCAGCATGAGAATGCAGACGAAGTAGAGTGCCTAGTAAAATTAAAGAAACAAAGATTAAGAAGAGGAGAGGTTGTAAGAATGTTTTCACTTCAAATTTAGTAGCAACAGTTGATACAACTAAGACAAGTGTTAGAAAGTCCACTGCAGTTGTGAGTGCTGCAGCAAGTGCACTAAATGTAGGTGTCAACACAGTCAATGTTAATGTAAGCACACTTCATCGCTTACGTACAAATTTGCGAAAGACAAATGCTGAAAAAGTTTTAAAAAACTTTCAAGAGAAACTACAGGAATCTTTCACTGAACTTATCGTTCATTTTGACGGGGAAAAAATAAAGTTTGGAATCACTGTGCAAGAGCGATTACCTGTAGTTGTCACGGGCTACAACGTTGACGAGCAGCTACTAGGTGCTCTCCTGCTTGAACATGGGACAGGGGAAGCTACTGCCAACGCCATTGTCCATGTTCTGGAGTCCTGGAAACTGACTGACAAAGTACAGGGTACAGGTACAGATACTACAACTAGCATGACAGGCACATGAAATACGCGACATTACGCTACTATAGCGATAATGCATAGTAAATTAAATTTTTTTTTACCCCTTCCCTCTTTCAGCAGGTTGTGAGAACGGTACTTGCGTCATCCTGAAGCAGAAGTTGAACCGAGATCTCTTGTACGCAGCTTGTCGACACCACGTGTTTGAGATCGTTTCGAAGAGCGTCTTTGAAGTGATAGTAGCTATTTCTTGTAGTCTTGAAATCCCTCTTTTTAAAAGATTCCGTGATTTGGATCTCTTGGAACAATCGGGACAAACCGTACTCACTTTTGTTTTGAGGAAGCTAAATGTAGGTGAAGTTTCTGAAACTGCTCTACTTACCGCCTGATAATATAATTGAATTAGTTTAAGCACTTTGTAACTTTCATTACAGGAGAGCCAACCTCTCGATGACTATCGAGAGTTTCTTGAATTAGTCTGCATTTTCTTGGGAGGCATGCCTCCACACGGAATCAATTTCTCTCCACCTGGTTGTATTCACGATGCGCGCTTCATGCCACGGACTCTATACGCACTGAAAATTCTTCTTTTCAAGGGTCAGTTCAAGCTTACAGCTACAGAAGAGAGGCGTATTGGCGACTTCTGTCTGTTCGTTATTCTAGTGTACGTCCCCGAGTAGCTGTACAAAAGTTTTGTGGTCATCTTTGGTACCTCACGCCTGAGTGGGCTATTCTTGCTATTTGAGATGAATCAGTTCCTACTTACGTTAAGCGCAGCATGGCTCAAGCCCTGCACGCAAAGGAAGCATCCAGTGAGGTCTCAATCGTCTACAAACGCTATTACGGGGGTAATTCCGAGGTGGGAAACCAGGAAACGGGGAAGTTGGGGAACCGAGAAGAAGGTGAAACACATTGAAAACAGGCAAGTGTGTATAAGTAAAAACTATTTAATGGGCTTACAGAGCGTAGTCGTTCAATCCTCAGCGGACCAAACTTGTAGTTATTTATAACTACAAGAAAACTATCCACCTAGAAACACTACCCGAATCGGGTAGTGTCACGCCTACCCTGAAAGGGAAATGGCTTAATGGTATACATACCTTCCTTATTCTCTTTCGTTGTAATGTCAGGTTTATTTTCGATTATTGGGGTGGGTAGTGATTTTGGATAAGCTTCCATAGGGTAGTAGGTGGGGGGACTCCCTGGGAGCCACCAGGTTTCCGTGTGATAATTTAAAGTCATTCGCAGGGCTTTTAACATGTCCGTACCTGAAATACCCACGGAGTTCAATTTTGGGACTAACCTGAACATTACGTGTTTTGTGTGTTTTCCGACTCTAATTGGGATTACTACCTGCCCAATTATGTCGACTGTTTGAATGTGTGGCACCAGTATCCACTAAAATTCAAAATAAAGTATCTTCGAATTTTGTCATTAGATGAAAACGTGTTTCCGTTAATTCGTCTTTATCCGAATTTAAATATTCTGGCGTTTCGGTATTAGTTTGTAATATTTTTGATTCTAATACCCGCCCCTCCAGTTTCCCTGGTTTTGTGCATAGTAATGACATTCTCTTTTAAAGTGTCCCGTTAAACCATAATAATAACAGTTTTAGTTATTTGTGTTTTCGTTCGTTTTTATATTTGAGTCCTGTTTTTTGTCTGAGTTAGAACTTGTTTTTTCTTGTTCGTCCCTATTATTGTTAAACAATTTTTTGTTTTTATTACCGTAGTTTGATTTTTCGGAATTTTGCTTGCCGTTGTTATTTTCGGCTTTTTCCTTTGGGAATTCGACTATTGGATTGCTTTGACCTTGATTTGAGCCCAGTGACATTTGGTTGAACATGGGTAACATTTGGTAGTAGGGGTTGTAAGGTTACCTGGATCTATTGTTTGTGAATCTGGGTAGGTAATTTGGTTGGAATCTAGGTGGAAATCTAAGTCTGAAGTTTTGTTGGTATTGCTTTGCGAAAGATGGAGATGGAAATCCAAATGGTAAAAATGGAAATCGATTTTTATGTTGGTTTCTACTCTGGTAGTTTTGGTTTTGGTATCCGCTTTTGTTATTATTTTGATCGTTATTATTTTCCTTTTTATCGTCTTTATTATTTTCTAGATTGTTTTTATCCTCGTTGTGGTTATTAAACTTTTGCTCATTTTTATCGTCCGTTTTAGGTTCAGTAATTTGTAAGACTTGCCCTCGAATTTTGGATTTGGCTAGCTCGGTTTCCCACTCCTTACCTAAGTCTTCTAAGTCCTCAAAAGTTTCAAAATCGTTCCTTTTTATATATATTTTATATTCAATTCTAAGGTTTTCATAGGCTCTGCGTAATTCCCATTCGCGACATTTTCTAGGGTATAACTTTGTAAATAATTTTCTAATTTCTGTCAGGTATGAGTGAATATCTTGGGTCCGTTTTGGTTACAAAATTTTATTTTTTGTCTTATTTCCTCTGAAAATCTTTCGTAAATATAAGCGTTTTTGAAATCTTCGTAAAAATCGGAAAGTGTTCTCCAAGAATTTTTATTTACTTCGCACCAATCGTTTGCGTCTTCAATTAGTAGAGCGTCTAAATTTTCTAAAATATCATGGTCGTTTATTTTGTAACCCCTTTTGAATCTTTTTAGTTCTTCGAGAAAATGCGTGGGACTATCGTCTTTATTATTTCGGAATTTAATTGGCCAAGTACTCATAATTTGAAACGGTGTTTGTATCATGCCGAAAGGAAAATAAGTAGCTGAAATTGTTTGGTTATTTGTGTGGTTGTTGAATTCGTAATCTGAATCTGAGTTAATAGTGTGTATTCGTGAACGTCTATTTGATCTGTTATTATTTGTCGAGAGTCTATTTCGTCTGTTTTGGTATAATTCTATTATGCCCTGTAATGGTTCGCTTTCGTCTGTATTTGGTAATTTTATGTTATTAACTCCCGTTCTACTAGGGTTATTATTATATGAAGGTTGATTCGTTTCCTGGAAATTTTCTCTTAAATTAAATTGGACGGATTGTCTGTTATGAGATGCGTTTTTATTTTTTCTGACATTTGGTTCGATTATTCTTTTTCTGTGTTCGAATGAGCTATTTGCCGGTGGGTCTAATCTAATTCCTAAGTTATTTGCCCTTTTTCCCCTTTCTTTAAAAAATCTTTCTTTTTGTTTGTTCATAAATTCATTGAATTCTATTGTTTCTAGAAGCTCGTCAGTTTCAAAAAGGAACTGTGTATTATTTTCCAAAAAGGAATCGCAGTCGAAAGTTTTATTATTTATTTCTTGTCTAGTTTGGTTTCTGGGGTACGGTCCGTCTAAGTTTGGTAAATCTTCATGATCCCAAAAGAGTGTATTGTCGATGGGGTCAAAGGTTCTGTTTTGTGTAATTTCATGGTTTGAGGGTTGGTTATTTTGAGTTCGTTCCGTGCATGCTGATTGAGTCTGTCTGTTTCTGTCTAATCTGTTGCTATTCATTGGGGTTTCTGGGGTTTTTCTTACAAAACCTCTACCGCGACCTATCGACCTATTTATAGCTTTTGGTATGGTGCCTGTATTTTGGGTTGTTGTTAGGACCTTATTTTCAATAGTACGTCTTGGTGTGACATAGTGTAAGTTTATGTTTTGGGTTGGAAGTGCAGCGGCACCTTCCAAATCTAGGTTATCGTGTTCGTTTTTCATGACTATAGGTTTCGGCATTGTAATTTTAATTTTTCCTGATCTTAATTTCATTTATTTTAAAATTAAGTTCGTATTTATACGGAAAGGGCACCCCATGTATTCGTTCGGTGTGGGTTTCTAGTTTTAAATTTCAATTTCGTTCAATAAATTTTAATTAAAATTTTAATTGGTCATTTACTGGTTAGAGATTTCGAAAATATTTCTGTTTTCGTCGTAGGACCCTTTGTTTACGAGATACATCGCGTGACCTTGCCGCGACTCGCGTGTACCGGTTGCGCGTATGTACTTGTTACCGCGCTTGAACGTTTCGTTTCGTTCGGCGCTTAAAATATTCAATAAGAATCGAAATTTGCTATGCTTCATTTTTTCCAGGATTCCTTTTTTCCCTTAAATAATTTCCTGTTTCTTTTTATTTAATTTTAAAAAATCTAAGTTTCTGATTTTTCCCAAAAAATTTTAATTTTCCCAAATTTTTCGTTTTATCTTTTAATCCGCTCTAGTTTCACTCTTTTTAAACTAGAATCTATTTTAATTTTTATTACCGTCCAGCGAAATTGTTATTTTAATTTCCGTTTTTGGTTTCACTTACGTAATTTGTTTAACCACTTAATTGTGATACGCGAATACCTGCTGCAATATTCACATATACTAGTGAATGGCACAATTTTAAACTCATATTACTTCAAATATCACACAATAGTCACTTCAAAATAATTTCACAAATATATCAGGTCATTGGCACATATAAATCATTTGTATAAGCACGAAAAATCATCAAGTTGGCATATAATACATATAAATCAATGGCATAAATCAATAATAATACATCATAGTCCTAATTATAATCGATTACGAATTTGGAAAAGGCACATATGAAAGTCAGTTCTTATAAGTAGTTCTATCGAAAATCGCATGAGATTTTCAGGAAATTAGCAAGGCATGGATCAATCAGCATGCAAGAAAGATTGAACGAAAAGTTCACAAAGTCTTAGAGTACCATAGTCTTATAGGTTTGAGTTGAATTTAATTTGTGTGCACCTTCTCGGTAGGTTTCATCGTTGTTTAAACAAGGAAAAGTGTGGGATTTTAGGTTGGGCGCCAGGTATTACGGGGGTAATTCCGAGGTGGGAAACCAGGAAACGGGGAAGTTTGGGAACCGAGAAGAAGGTGAAACACATTGAAAACAGACAAGTGTCTATAAGTAAAAACTATTTAATGGGCTTACAGAGCGTAGTCGTTCAATCCTCAGCGGAGCAAAGAAATAAGCGTAATCCTCGGCGGACGAAAGAAATAAACGTAATCCTCAAGAGAAATAAGTGTAATCCTCGGCGGACGAAAGTAACAAACGTAATCCTCAAAAGAAATAAGCGTAATCTTCAGCGGACAGGAGTCCGAAAAGAGCTCACCCACGAACACACAGAGAGGAACTGACGGCACGAGCGGCGAGTCCCGCCGTCGGCCACACGTTCGGGACCCGTCGTGGGTTCCCGGACGGGCCCGGCTGTGGTCCTCGTCGCCCCTACCGCCAAGTAACCCCCGTGTTACAACGCCTATCAGTTCAACCAAAGGGAGTGTCAAGGTTTCTTCAGCTAACCATGAATGATTTTGTGTCCCCGAAATCAATGAAAAACTTCCAAAGATTTGATTTAAAGACTGATTTTCTTAGTGAAGACTGTGAACAATGGCTAAACTTTGAGAGCTTCGTAAAAGCGCGTGACTTTTTCCGAGATTCTCATGTGACTAACGGCTGTCGTGAAAGGGCTGTTGATCTAACTCAGGAATATCTAGGTCAAGTGAAAACAGAGGACAACTTTTAAAATCTTCTGTTGGTGGCACAACACTCAGGAAGAGTGATACCTATGAAGACTTTAGACAAGAAGTCCCTTGAAGCTGGAATTTTTTAAGTTTTCTTACTTTGACCTCTTTTATGTGATTTTACGCTATGTTATTAGGTTTTACTGCTTGTATCGCAAGCATTAATGATAAACATTTATTTCAGACACAAATATCGGTTTTATATATGTTGTTTTCAAGAAAAATATAGACTTTGGTACTTGATGTCGCAAATATGTGTGGTCGTGTTTTACTAATACCCTCTTATAGTAGTTTTAGAAGTTTCAAGGTCCATGCGGCACGGTTTGCAGTTGACGGATCGAACTCAAATTTTTTATACATTCTTCCTACAACAAAAGGAAAAGAATGAGGGGACGCGTGACATATTTTTCGTACTTCGTTTTCTAAGGGACACCCTACCCCTCGCACGTGACCAATCGACACGGTTCCCCCTGAGTCACCTGTGACTCACCAGTATTGTTATTCCGTTGTAAGTGATGTTACCAACTGTTATTTAACAGTTACATAACTATTTATAACTATTAAACCATATGAGGTTGATCCAGAAAATAAAGGCTTTTGTATTTCATGGTAATTTACGAGAATCGTTTCATAGTTATGTGAGAGGTTGGCGGCTTGCTGTGGGATTCAACAGTGTATACTTCCTCGAATAATTTTCTACAATAACCAGCGTGCCTCAAGAATCACATATATTGGTCCGTTGTTATTTAATATTTATGTTAATGACATTATACGCATACTTACCATTGTTATAGCCCCACGTTTTACTGATTATTTTAAAATGTACACCAAGTCCATTTTTGGAATATTACGATGTAAGATTTGCTGATGTGGGTATCATCATGACATTTATTGATTTAGCTACATAATAAATTAAGAATTTATCAATAATTTTCAAAGAATCCATTTTTGGAGAAATATTATAATTTCCAATTTCGTAGAAAATATAATTCATAAATTCATGCATTTCACGACTTGATAAATTTAGAATTTCGGAATACATATGCAAAGAATCCATTTTTTGGAATATTTATTAGCAGTTGAAATTTGGCAAGTTTGATGTTTATTTTTTTCAATTGATGAATCCATTATTTCGAAATAAATTTTGCAATTAACCCAATTTTGAAATTTTAGGATTTCAAATTTGGTAAAGTGGATAAATAAATTTTCAAATAATCCATTTTGGAAGGTGTATTATAATTTCAAAATTGCGGGTTTCTAGAAATACTATGCTCTACATAATTGATATAGCCAGTACGATAATTTTTACGTAAATGTTTGCACCTAGCGCTTAACTTGGAAAAACTTCGCTGTCTGACTGATTCCCTAAAGCCTTGAATGGTAAATGAGCCGCTCTCTTTTCCAATATTTTTGTCGCTTATAGCTGTAAAGAGTGTAAAGTTAACTTCCTTTTATTCCCTTGAATATCCAACAAACTATCGAGAGAGCCAAGCCACAAGCGAATCCTCGCGGATTAGTTCCCATGCAGGTTCATGTATACTGTATAGGATCCTAAACAATTTACTGTACATGAACCCCCGCTTCAATGCGCTCTGTAAAGGAACATTAAAAAAAATATTAAAACTTTTCCTAGATGTTTGGGAGTGCATTGCACTAAATAAGAAATCGAGCTATGGAAATTAGAAATGCTTGTATGTGGGATGTGAAGAAGATCAAGGGTTTGCCTGAAAATAACAAGCAAGGATTAGTAAAGGTAATTCAAGTAATGTTAAAATCGTTGGAGAAGGAACGTGTGTAGGTGATTTATGTATCAGTGGGATACAAAGCGTCCTCGAAAAATGGTTTTAATTTGTTTTCTGAGTTTAGAGGTTTTTAATCTTAGATCTCATTTGTTTAATCGCGCGTTTGAGTCGATTAATATGAGCTACTTTTGGCCTATTCTTTATTTTAATTCAGACGTTACCCTCCCTTGTACTTCTAACAATTTTTTGGGTCTAAAATATTGATCAGCAATTTTGTTAGGTTTGGGTTTACTTAGTAAAAGGACTTTATCATCAACAGTAAAATTTTTCGGGTTTATTTTCCTATCATAGAACTTTTTTTTGGCTTCGATTGAATCGTCTCTAGCAATTTCACGAATTTTATGTAGACGCGTTATTAGTTTAGTTGAGTAATTATCATAGTTTTCTACTTTCTAGCTTTCCACGAGAGGTTCGTTTAATGGTAATCTGGCTATTCTGCGAGTATGTTATGTGACCTTTCTGAGTGATATGTGATGTAAATTGTTTACTCCTAAATTTTGTTGTCAATCTTCGGAAAGATTACGGAGACAGTTTTTCCCTGCTATGCTTGATTTTGAGTTTTTTTGCATTCACCCATCGTCTGAAATTTCATTTCAGGGTTCTTCTTCTTTAGAGTTTGAAAATGAATGAATAATTCATTGATTCAGGCTGATCTGAATTTGAGCCTTTGTTTGAGAGTAAATCTTCCTCAGAATTTGAAATTGTATGGATGGCATTTGGAGATTTGGGCTCATAATTTGTAATAATTACTTTGTTGCTTGAATCTATAATTCTTCTTCTATTTCGACTTGCCTTTTGTACTCTCCAAATTATTGTTTTCATCGTCATTGCCAGCCTTTGTAGAAATGGAACTTGAGTATCCCCGCTGAAGTAAAAGGTTTAGTAAAATCGGGACGTTGAGGAAGGGGTTTTTCGCATAATTTTTGTTTCAATGTGTCAAAGGCTAATTGTTGCTTTACTGTCCATATGAAGGGTGTGTCCTTTTTTCAAAGTTCAGTTGATGATGAAGCTATTTTAGCGAATCCGTCGCTGAACCTTCTGTAATAACCTGCTAAACCTAGAAATTCTGTTCTGATCTTTTTTTTAATTAGAAATTCGGAAACTGCTTTTAATTTTCTTCTCATTGAGTTTCCTAATGTCAAAGACCATTCTCCACTTTAATTTAGACTGATAATCTAGATTTTTCTTCACTGAGGAGGCTGATGAACAATGGGTAGATTGCAATGGATTGATTACATTTTTTTTTATTTATTTACTTGGCACATTATTTCTTCTTTCTAGACCTGAACATGTCTGAATGGTCGCGTCAAAATTGGTTATTCGTCAATAGTAGGAATGGTATGTTTTTCTACGTGTGTAGGTTCAAGTGGTTCTCCTAGGATCTATCTAGGATCTATCTGGGATCTAGGATTCATTTATCGACGTGAGCTTATTCTTTGGAATTTTCTGTCTCCATTGCTTTTCTAATTCCGTTATGGTTTCTGCCCTGATATTCAAGGCCTCCTCTGAGGACAAATTCAAGGGCGTGTAGTCAAGATCCGCTTTACATATGGTGATGTAAAGCTTAACATCTCGCTTGCTCTTAAAATAGTCTCGCAACTGTATAACTTGTGACTCACACAGTTTCCTGACATCTACAATGCCCCTAACCCCTCTATGTCGTGGTAGCACTACCCTTTCAGTCGCCGAATTTGTCACGTCTCGAGCAAAAGGCGAGGGTAGTATGGAAAATAGGAAAAGAGAGAGACCAGTCTGCTGATTATTTTTGTATTTGTATTTATTCATGAAAAGTGCCTAGGGCTAAATAGCCCTATAAGGAACAGGTGATACATATAACACTTAAAATGTGACGGCGATCGATTTGTCAATTGAAATCAAAAATAGATATTAACAAAGGTTAAGAACTAAACTATAATACAAAAAATTGGATCCGGGATGTCAACAGAAGGTTACTATAAATATACATACGCAAATATACATACTTAAAAGTAAATACGCATTCATACACATACTCATATATATTTTAATTATGAATTTAAGTGTTACCAATGTGTGATTTCGAGGGTGGGATTTGATGTGTTGAATAGGTGACTAAAAAGGAGTTTGCTAAAATGAAATTGTGAAGGTGCATTTCTAATGGTTATAGGTAGTTTGTTCCAAAGGCGAGCACCACGAATAACAAAGGACCTTTGCATTTTACACGTACGGTGTGGCTGAATTTTTAATACTGTTTTCCTTTCACGGAGTTTGGAATGTGTTGGTTGATCTTTGTCAATGAAATGGAAGAGGTTGAAAAGATAGTGCGGAGCTCCATTACTGAATAGGCTATAAAGTAAATTACCCATAAAAAATTGTCTTCTTTTGGCGACGTTAAGGAGTCCTGCTCTTTCTCTATACTGAGTAATATGTTCACTTTTGGGGATGTTATAGATGAACCTAATGCAAGCATTAAGCGTACGCTCAAGCTTGGCATTTAGCTCATCAGTAATATCGTCATATACCACACAACCGTAGTCAAAGAAAGGAAGGATCAGGCTTTTGACTAGGAGGATACGCGTTGAAGTAGGAAGTGATTCTTTATTCCTGTTAAGCTGTTGGAGGACTCTAAAGGTTTTCCTTGAAATATCCGCAACGTGTTCATTCCATGTAAGAGAGCGATTAAGAATATAGCCCAAATCTTTCACAGAATCCACAAAGGTGATGATACGCCCATCGATCAAGAGAGGAGGCAAGGTTGCAATTGTTGCAAGTGAAGGAAAGGCAGAAGGTCCTATGATTATAGCCTTAGTTTTAGCAGGGTTAAGAGTGAGACCGTTTGTCAAGGCCCACTGTATCACCAAATCAATATCCTCCTGTACCCTTTGAAGTAAGCTCTTAAGAGTGGCAATAGGCCCGGAGAGGTAAAGCTTGAAATCATCAGCATATTTGTGATAGTTGCAGTGTCGAAGTTCACTACCAAGTTCAGATGTATAAATATTAAATAGAGTAGGTGCAAGCGTGGAACCTTGAGGCACACCACTCTTAACCTCCCCACAGTCAGAACGCTGGCCATTGCTAATTTGTAGTCTTTCAGAACGATCACTAAGATAAGATTCAAACCATTTCACAGCCATATTTGAGAGGTGAAGTGATTTGAGCCTAGACAATAGTAAATTATGGTTAACTGTATCAAACGCCTTAGAAAAGTCAAAAAGGACAACAACCGTTATT
The DNA here is from genome assembly GCA_932195095.1 of Andricus curvator. Taxonomy (NCBI): domain Eukaryota; kingdom Metazoa; phylum Arthropoda; class Insecta; order Hymenoptera; family Cynipidae; genus Andricus; species Andricus curvator. The sequence continues at coordinate 248,836 of CAKNYM010050592.1, read as the reverse complement.
TCCCTTTTATCAATTGCCAGTTTAAGATCAGAAGTTACATTAAGTGTAGCTGTAAGAGTACTATGCCTGGCACGAAACCCAGATTGCATTGGGTCCATTAAATTGTTAGTTTCAATATGTGCTGTAAGTTGCTGATATACAATGCGTTCGAAAGGTTTAGACAAGGCACAGAGGATGGATATCGGGCGGAAATCTTTGGGAGAGGTAGGTTTAGAAATTTTAGGAACAGGGCGAATGATCGCTTCTTTCCAAGTATTAGGAAATATTCCCACCTGTAGAGATGCATTATAGATATGCAAGAGAATAGGACAAATGACTGGTAAAGCTAAGCGAATCATTTTAATTGAAATACCATCAGAACCTTGAGCATTTGATTTAACCTCTAAGAGATTTTTAATTAGGGTTTCTTGCGATATGTCAGAAAAGAATAATTTAGTATCATCAAAGGCAGAGGGAACTGCGAAAGAGGAACAAGTGCAATTTGCAAGGAGTGTGGGTTTTGTAGTGAAGGCTGTTAAAAGATCTGCGGGTGAAAAATTGTTATCAGGAGCCATGTGTTTTGGAGGAATAAGTCCAAGTCGCCTTAAGAGAAACCAGATGTTTTCATTTTTATTCCTGTTTTTAATAGAATTGTAATTATATTGATTGTATGAATCCCTGATTTTGGTTTGAACTAAGTTTCTCAGTTTACGAAATTCGGCTTGAATAATACTATTTTTTGTTCTTTTAGCCAATCTATGTCAGATTATGTCAGGCTGCGCTGGTAAGACCTGACCAATTATTTGTTTGTGGGTTTGTGTGCCACTAATCAACCCTACGCGGACTGTGTCAGAGTACAGTGTTCAAAATGAGTAAGAGATAGGTGCTTGAATAATTGTTTTATTATAAGGAGTGAAAAAAGATTTAAAAGTTACATGGAATAAACTTACATATACCTTTCGATGCTTGAAAGGGCGAGAGTGAGTTGCATTGTCGGTTGGATCTCCGTGTTTATTGTGAAAAACCGACGGAGTTTTACCGGATGATGAATTGAATAAACTCGGAAGTAATTCAACAGTGAAAAGGTGTACGAAAACTTTTCACTAGTGGTAGTGCGATACAGGGTCCTATAACGATACCCAATCCACACTTGAGTTGTTTTCGCGAACGTTTAACATTGCGGACTTTATCGTAAAAGACTCACTTTACGACGACCGAAAGTCTCAGCCGAAGAGACTTAGTTCAAGACACGAACACGTTAACTATTTTAAATTGAACTTGAAAGTGCACGACTTAATCAGAGCGTTTCTTCGGTCACAATGAGATAGAAGCCGTAACTTTGTCAAAGTGATTCGTTAATCGTAGATCGAAGTGAACAGTATGACCGCCGAGAATGTAAGACAATTGACAGGGGTTGTGCTGGGGCTTATATACACCTTGGAATTCGCAGAAGTCACGTACTGCGACAAAAGTGGGTAAAGTCACGTACTGCGACAAAATTGGGTAAAGTCACGTGCGTGACAAAATTGGGTAGAGTCACGTATTTCTATAAATGTAGTATTAAATTATTATTTACCAAAGAGTTTTAGGTTACTCGAGTTAAGAATATCTATTTCCTTCCTACCGAGACTTCCGGTGATCGGTTGTCTGTTTTCTAGATCAGCGAGAAGTTATTTGATACGTACAACTTTCTTTATTGAATGTCAAGCGATTCGTGCGGATGTCTCATGCTATCATCAGCAATCGTGGACAGCGATCGCGCATGCCAACTCTCGACCTTTCAGGAGTTTGGATTCTATACGTTAGCTTAGCTATAGGCTATATCTCTAGTCAGACACTTTTGGTTACAATCTTGTCTGACTATGCGCATGTTTCCCCACTAGGTGGTTTATACTTTAAAAATAAACATGCATACGTTCGTATCTTATTAAATATACTTAATTATGTTATAGCTGTCGAGTCTGTAATCACAATCTCTCATTAACCGAACGTATGCTAAGTTATCGGTATTCTCTGAGTTCTTATCCCTTCATGGTAATACTTCAAGTATCTTTAGGTTTCTATCTTACCGGCCGTAGTGCAGTTATCATACTTAGGTTCAAACTCAGAGAAGATCGGTAATGCTCTTGCTTGTAGTTGATGGAGTTAGCCTGAAACATGTGGGGTAAGGTAGGTTGCGCCTAGCTAGGCGTTACATCAAATTTTGTAAAATTTCGGGATGTAACAGTCCTCCCTCCTTAGAATCATGATCGTCCTCGATGATTTTTTTAATTTGTTCGGAAATGTGTATTGGGGCTCCTTAATGCTATTTTTCGTTAAAATTTTCTTGCTCAAGATTTTTGACCTATGTGGTTTTACGTACTTGATTACAATTCTACAAAGACTTGCGTGCTATACATTTTTAGTATGAATGATTACGTGTGTATGCCTTGACTCAACGATATGGTTCAGGGCGAAATTGAAATTTCCCTCTCTCTTAAATGCATAGCGTAGTTTGAAAGCAACCAGTTTGTACTTATTAACATTAGGGACTCCCAATTTACTGTTTACATGAGCATATGTATGTAGAACTTGATTGAATTCTACAATTTACTATTTTCTTGATTTCCAGATAAGAGGCCATTGTACGAGGTGAAATGATTCTCCATTGCGCGTATTTTGTGCGATCTATGATCTTGTAATCGACAATGCTTCTCTTGCAGACGCTACTATTTTGTTCTAGCATAGTTTGATATAATTGCCACCTGTAGGTGACTCGTTTTCCGGTTGCTGCGACACGTGGTTTTAGACGCCATACTATGGGTGTGGTGTTTTATTCTACAGGCGGTCTTCTAATCCTTATCGCGGTCGGATTACAGTTCACGAGCCGGCGGCCATCATGATTTGGGACGACGCTCGTGTGTGGTTGTCGTTTTACTTGCTTATCAGCTTCTTCATCTTGTTCGAATGAGCGGCGATTCTTTTGGTCATTCAGGCGGAGTCTCGCTTCTGAGCTAGTTTCTCGCTCACTTCGGGCGTTTATATCTAACACAATAGAAAGTTATATTAATGTTTTAATTATATTATTAATTATTGGTATTAATTTTAGTAATTTTGACGTCACCTCTCTTAAAATTAGCGTTTTATAGAAAATTTATTTCATTTATTAGCCCACCTTAACGAATTCTCTCAATTCTTCACATAAATTTCTTAGATAAATTACTCACTTATGCCTTTTCTTATCAAGAGCACATAAGATAGAAATTTTGATTTCTTGTGTTTTACGAAAATGTGCTTGTTAAACTCTGGATCTAGCGAAATAATTATATTGAGGGTCCAATAGTGATTTTATAGCTTGTTATATAATTTTATAACAACAAAAATTTGCTTTTAAGGATTCTGCAATGCGAATGTAATCTTTATCCATATTATGAAATTTGACATTGACGATAATTTGTAAGAGTAGAATTTTTAAATGGTAGGATTTTGGGGGAAAGGAGTCAGTTAGTCCGTAAAACTTGAATTCACAGCTCTCCTTTTATTGCTATTCAGAGTAGTCCTGGGGTGAATCATTGAGATTAACATGGATTTCCATCGCCATGTTCTTATCTTGTTGTAGGCGTTCCCTGGCCAGTAAGATCTCGTCACGAAAGGATTAAATTTCATGTGAGGAGCAGCCACGATGAGATGGTGCCATAATCATATGAAGTTAGATGTGTAGTGTTCCTTTGCATAGTTTTGGAGAATCTTCTTCCCGTGGAAACAGCCTCAGGGAGTCCAATGACTAGGATGATGCAGCATGATGCCATGTTGATATCATGTTCCGGTTCCATATATTTGTTTCTGCATGTCTAGCGAAGCATTTTGACCGGAAAAGTTTTAGATTTTTATTTTCCGTCCTCCCTCCTTAGAATGATTCATCGTCCTCGATGAAAATGCCTTCGTCTTGATAGACATCGAAACAAAGGTGCGACCTATGTGGTGTAGACCCCTTGTCATTTGAATAGCTGAACGAGTGATTACTTTTCTGTTTTTCTTGAGAAAATAGGAGTTTCATCAATCTTGCTTGATCACATGTAATTTTTGTACGTCCCAGAATCTAATTAACAGCATTTGTTATTGCTATCTAATTTTTGATATTCCGTTTAATTCGGAATTTGTTTACTACCCTTACTTTTATACACATGTGTATGAGTGTATGCAAAGTTATTAAAATTTGATAATATAAAGGCTAAAGTGATTATTTTGATTTTTTAAAATTGTGATCTCTTTCCTTGAATTAAAATGTTGTTTGCTTTGAGAAAATTCGAAAGGATGAGCTAGTATACTTGTCAGTACCAATTTGGGTTGACTTTTACTCGTTTTCGTGCTTGACTTCAAAATTTCTATAATTAATTTTTATTCCACACACAAAAAAATGTGGACCAAGTCAATGCGTTCCCTTTTCGAAAATCTGCATACAAATTTATACGAAGACATTTGCATAAACAATATTTGCAATTTAGTTAAAATATACAAGGTTGTACATTTTATATTAAATATAATATGCAAGTCGGTACAGTAGTTGCTTAAAACTCAAAGTGCTTTTATTCCTTTAAATCTTGTCAATTATTCGCAATTGAGGTAATTGATTCAATTCCTTTTTGTTATTAAAGTGTAACTTTTTCTAAAATTGGTCGAAATTTAATTTGAGTACAGTTAATCGTAGATTAGAGCTAATATTCATTTAGCGTAATTGAAGTTTTGACTTAAAAGTCAATTATCTTTTCGGTTAACTGGTAGGAGGTATAATGTTTTTAATTTTTAAGAATCGAAAATTGCTACTAAACTTATTTAAATTTTGTGTCAAATTGAATCATCTGAATGATTATTATAATTTTTGTATGGGATTTAGAAAACATGTTCCTCATATCGATTTCATAAGCTTGAGGCATTAATTTTAATATGCATTGGTGTTTTGAAGTAAATACCATTTTTCAACAGTGTTCCTTGAGTCCCATTATTCTATATCAGGAATCTATTTCTCTAAAGTAGACATCCCTTATTTGAAACAGCCACATGTTTTATTCAAAGAATCAAACTCCTTAAATGTATTATTTTACCAAAAATAAAATTTTCAAACATCCAAGTAAATTAATTTTTCTGAACTCAAAAGGCCCAGCTTGATGCACTTGTTTGATTCAATAAGCTCGATCCCCTAAATCAATGAGTGCGCCTTTGAATCAATCAAATTGTTTGATTTTTTCAAATTTTTGTAAAAGAATGTTTTGAATTTTAGCAGTTTTAATAATGCATAAATTTTGAATTTTTGGAAAATGTAATAATCTAAATAGATAGATTCAGAGTCACTTATTCAATTTTTCTTTAGTTATTCTCATATCAAGGAGACAACTGACTAGTCCGAAAGATCCTTTATTCAGGTAAAATATATATATATATATATATATATATATTTCGGTTTATTTTTTTTTAAGTTTTCGGTTTCGATTATTTGGAATAGAACCGAAGGGCCTATGACAAAGCCACCGAACGCGTCCTCGGGTTGCGGATAGAGGGTCCCTGTACCAAGGGTTTCTGCTGAATATGGTTACAATAATTGATAAGCAGTCGCGGACAATTGTCCAGGGATGGTCCCGAAGGAATAACTCCTAAGCGAAGGCGTAAGAACCGTGCCGAAAGCTGAATGGCACCTGGGTTAGGTGTCTCAAACGGTGACTCTGGGATACCGGGCGACCTCTCAGAGTATCAGCCTTATCCTTGCACGCGGGGCTCTACAAGGATGGACTAACCCTTTCTCTAGCTGCTCGTGGGAACAACAATGAAACCACCAAAACACCAAAATGTTGTAGATGCGGTTCAAGACAATCGAACGCGCAGAGCACCCGACAATGGGTCGGCAAACAATGCCGATCAGCTAGACGTGCTAGACTGCTACGATGCCAGCATCATCCCTGTTCACGGAGGCTTTATGGCGCGTATGCACACTTTGAGGTGCCAGAAACTCTCAGAGCTTCAGCACGTTTCGCATCATTCTTTGCGAAACCAAGCTGTCAACCTCCGGAAAAATGGATATGTACGCGGAGCGCTTCCCCAACCGCTGCTTTATCAAGCTGCAGACGAAGATGAGGAAGCGACATTAAGACCAACCGCAGAAAGCAGGCACCTTCTGAGAGATGATCGCAATTTCAGTACAAGGAGGAACATTAACATGCAAGTTCCTCCTAAGGCCCAAGATCTGGCTGAAATGGATGCCTTCCTTTGTGGAGATATCTCGCAAAAGTCCGACCTCTGGACCATCAATTGCTCAGTTTATGGTTCTGCGAGAGCTTTGGCTGATTAAAATCGAAGGCTGAAACCGACGATGGATCAAAAGCCCAAAAGACGCTTGCATCAACTGAACAAGAAGATTGGATGGTCAAGACAGAATGCGTCCCGTGTTCAATGTGTGATTGACTACATAACATCTGGTAGACCGTTCACGGAAAGGGTTCGAAAGTTCGCCCAAGTACTAAGGATCTTGAATCACACACTAAACAAGTCAAAGCTGCTGACAATCAAGCAGCATATTGTTGACAAAATACGGCTGTTATCTGACGCAAGGAGGAGAATACAGAAGAGGGAGAGATGGATCTGGGAGAATCAACAGTTTCTCACTAGAGTTGAAAGAAGATACTGACAATATCATCCGCTTCAAGGTGTTTTATGAAAACCTCATAAAATCTGAGGAGGAATGTCCATCTGTCACTGCCGAAGAGGTGAAAAAAGCTCTTAGAGGCACGAAGAAATTTTCCGCTGCTGGACCAGATTGTATCAAGAACTTTTGGTGGAAGAAGTTTACTTTTACACACCAACATTTGGCCCGCATATTCACCTCATATTTAAAGTCGGAGACGCCCATTCCGCACTGGCTGATGTTAGGCCGCACTATACTCCTGCCAAAAAAAGGCAACTTGTCCAACCCAGAGAATTACAGGCCAATAATTTGTTTGAACACGCTGTATAAGATCTTTACAGCTGTCCTCAACAACAGGATTGTTCGACGAATTGAGCCTGTATGGCGAGAGATGTACGAACAGCGTGGCTCGAAAAAAGGTGTAGCAAGCTATCGAGAGAACCTGCTAATTAATAGGTGTGTCTGTAAAGACTCTGCAGTCCATCAGCGCGTCCTGTCAATGGCCTGGATTGACTACCGGAGAGCTTTCGATTCAACCTCTCTTAGACTTATCATCTGTCTGTTGGAAAGCTTGAAGGTACATGCACACATAGTGAGATGCATAGAGAGATTGATGCCTCTTTGGAAAACTAGATTTACTATCTCATCTAGAAATTATCGTGTGACAACAAACAACGTCACCTTCCAAAGAGGCGTCTTTCAAGGAAATACCATGAGCCCTTTGCTTTTTTGCATCACACTTCTGCCTTTATCTCTCGCACTACGAAATTCTCCTGGATACCTCTGTGGCGATACTCATCAGCGCGAGCATAAGGTCACTCATGTATTTTATATGGATGAACTGAAGATCTATGCCTCTGGTAAAAGCAAACTTCAAACAGCTATAAATATTGTCAAGAACTACACAGGAGAGATTGGGATGGACTTTGGCTTGGATAAGTGTGCGAAAATTCATCTGAAGAAAGGAAAGATTACTGGCGTTCCCAAGGACCCTGAGCTTGAGGATATAAGTATTATCAGACATCTTAATACTGGAGAGACCTATGCATACTTGGGCGTGCCTCAAAACCGCATTCAGGACGTAACATCAGTGAAGGAGTTTCTCCGAAGCAGATACAAGCATTTTCTTCGACAGATTTGTTCTTCCAATCTGTTGGCGTTGAACAAAGTATCTGCGACTAACATGCTTGCCGTCCCGGTTCTACTCTACTCGTTTGGGGTAGTTCAAATCATGCATATGCATAAACGCTTGCATATCAATTTGTCAGTTCCGCGATTATATATTTCACGCCGTCAAGGCGGACGCGGACTTCTGAATCTCCAGTGTCTTCAAGACCGGATTGTTCTAAGTACAGCTTACATCGTTGCGAATGGCAGAGATCCTCTCCTAAAGATGGTCAGGAACCACGAGATGATTGGCGAAGGAACGTTTCTTTCCAAAGCCGCGGAGCAAACGGCCGAGACCCTTGGCCTGAATTTTAACATCAGAAGTGAGGAAAGTGCATTACTTCATCCAGATGCTTCACTTCTAAAAACCAAAGTGAAGAAAGCAGAGGTTGAAAATTTTCACCAAGAGCTACTCGACAAGAAAATGCACGGAAACTTCCACAGAAATATAGAAAAACAGTCCTTGTCGAAGGAGCAAACTTTTGCTTTCCTCAAATCATCAGGGCTTAATTCAGGTACAGAGGGTTTTATTTTCGCATGCCAGGACAGTGTAATTTCCACCTTAGCATACCGTGAGCGCATTTTATGTCAAGAAGTTCCCAGTGATAGGTGCAGAGCGTGTCATGCACACGCTGAGTACGTAGAACACATACTATCAGGGTGTCCAACCCAGGTGAGAACGACGTATATCTACAGACATAATGCGGCCCTAAGAGTGCTTTATTACCATCTTTGTCGCTCTTACGTCGGTGGCGGCGATCTTGCCCTGCCGAACGCTCCAAGGGAGATAGAGTCGATTGTCCGAAACGAGAAGTGCCAAATTTTATGGAACTACGATTTTCGGGCAGCAGTCTCCGTTGCGCACTCGAGGCCTGACATTGTTCTTCAAGACTTCGAGAAACGAACTATATTCGTGATCGAATTCTCGGCTCCGTCCGAATACAACATCACTGCAAAGGAGAAAGAAAAGGAGGAGAGGTATCAAGACCTTAAAAGAGAGCTACAACGACTGTACCCAAAATATTAGGTACAAGTAATTGTCCTTATGATAGGTGCTCTCGGAGGTGCGAAACTATCACTGGTTCGTAACCTTAAAGCCATACCAGCGTGCCAAAAATATGCCAAGGCACTTGCGAGATGGATGCAGAAAGCTGTCATCCTTGGGTCGCTTCTTGTTCTCGTGACACACGAGAGTTTCGCCGGCCTATCGTTGTGATTTCGTCGTTGCCTATGACCAACCATCTCACAGTTGTGAGACGTGGCCAGTAGTGTGATTTACCGCGATGCTACTGGGGGCTCTTGACATTTTTTGGATGGCAGTTGCTCTTAGTGGGACCCTGCGGTGGTTGTTTAACTTTTAAACAAATATATATATATATATATATATATATATATACATATGTATGGAGGTATAGAGATATAGAGAGTAGATACAGTTTACCACTGAAGCATTTCCTTTTGCAAACGTTGGTGTTGTTCCGTCTGTACAAAAGAAATATATATTAATAGGATGGTAAGGATATTGATGGTATTATGTCTTCAGCCGTTCGCTTGCATATATGTGTTTCTGGAATCGTCTTTCGTCTAGGTTCTGTAAGCCTATGCTTAGATTCTCCTCTCGTCTTTTTTCATAACGTTTTTGTCTGACATGCGTCGCGCATTTCACTGTAAGCGGCGGCAATTCCTCAGCGATCGTGCTATGCGGGGTATTTCTGGACCTAGTCTCGTCCACTCCTTTATAATCTGTTATACCCTCGAGACGCACCAGTTCCTCATTCACTGTGGTATCCTACTTGATGCTCTCCCACGGTATTTATGTTGAGGTGGTTGGTTACAAATAGCTAACGCTAGCCAAAGCATGCTCAGCAGGCACAGTTGATGTTTCACTGCTTACCGTATGTCGCAGATGTTCTTGCTGGCCAGCTGTTTGATCAGTGAGATCTGCCACACCATCTGGCAGCTCACCTTCACCACCGTCCCGCATGCTGTGGCCCCCAGCGGTGGCTCCAGGGGTGCCACGACGATCTTCGGGAAGCGACAAGTGTTTCAAAACTTTCAAAAGACTCTCCATTAAAATTTATGGGTTTTGGTATTCCTCTTAGTCACTTTCCTCTTCGTTCTCGGCCTGTCTGGCATGGGAAACCCTGTGAGTAGCAATGCTACAGCCAACATAGCCGTCAAATTCATGAGAGGAAAGCTCAAGCCCTAACGCCACGACAATGCGAGAACACCTTCGGTAGGGGGTATTATATATTTATTTTATTTGTTTCAATCTTATTCTTGGGTGAACCTGGTTTTTCATCATAGCCACGGACTAAGTCAAGTGACTGCTGAGATGAGGATGTTATAAGTTAATTTAATGCGATGTTTGAAAACTTTTTCGATTATGTTGTAGGTACAAAATTATGAGCATGGTGTAGTTTGGAGTTCGTCTTTTACCGCTTTTATTCTTACACAGCGCCCGCGAGCTTTGGAGGTGACAACAGTCGCCCCTGGATGCTTTCTTAGAGCTATCATCTTATCATTATTATTATACGTTTATGTAATAAATATTATTAATTATTATGTTGGCCCACCAGCCACCTACAGGTACTCATGACCTGGTACTTCGCTACTAAACACGGTCGCGAAATGCGGCAAGTGATTAGTAGATTCTTTGGTGTCAGTTGTTGTTTCGGAACTCTATATTCTGATTGCCCATTCGTCAAAATTCACGGGTATATAAAGTGGAGAGCCCGTCTACAGGGATCCGACAATCACACTGGATAGCTTTATAGGGATCCAATATTCGTCCTGGAGAGCCCGTTTATAGGGATCCAACATTAATACTGGAGCACCCATTTATAGGGATCAATCTTTCTTTCAATTGCTAGTTCCAATGTCAACGACTGAGACCAGCGATTCAAAATGTTGATTTTATCTACAATAAACGACGAGAGAAAATCACAACTGCACACACGCACACGGACATACACATATACAAAAAAGGTCAGAAATTAAAATTCAACAATCAAAAATTGTTTATCACAGTCATCTTCCGTGTACGCAGGATGGCCACAGAAGACGATTTGAGCCGCTATCATTGTTCACACCTAGTAAACTCCAGGCGATGCGGCAAGTTTTCGGCAATACTGTCTTCTGAATGAGATGTAGTGAATTTCGAGCTCCCAGCTCTTCCAAGATTTGTACGCACCTCGCATGAACGTTCCAAGTGGAGGAGATCACGATCGGGTGGATGGTGACCTTGATCACCCTCCACACGGACAGGATCTCCTGCTTCAGGCCCAAATATTTCTGGATCTTCTCAGTATATAGGAGCCAAATGTTATTGTTAAGGAGAACGCTTATTTCTATTAATTTCACGAGTTGAGCACGTTTATCTAACCAAAGGACATCTGGATGATTGTGTCTGACTAGGTGGTCAGCCATAATACTCCTGTCCCACAATGATGTGCTTGATGTTCCCATTGGGATCTCCACAAATGCGGCATCTGTCAATAACTGCCGTCATACTGAGAATGTGTTTTTGGTAATTCCTCGTCTCGATAACCCTGTCCTGGATGGCAATGACAAATCCAATGATAATGCCAGTTTGAAGGCGGTATGCACGTCAACTCTACAGATATAGTCGTAGAGTGAGATGTTAGTTCTGTTTCGGAAATATCTGCGCAATCGCGTAAGCTGAGTATCACACCTTCGAAGAACATCCAAGAGCCCTCTGCCTCCAAACTTGCGTGGCAGAACTATTCCCTCTACAGCTGTCCTTTCATGGTGCATTCGGTGCTCAGAAATTTTCACTCTGTTGATTCATTCAAGCCTCTCGTGGTCATTAATGGACGAAGTGAATAAAACAGAGGAGTATGTTAGGAGAGGAATGGCGTAGGTGTTAATTGCCTTTGTGATGTTCCTCGCACTGAGGCCAGATGCCTAAAATCAGACTAAGCCGACCCGAAAAAGCAGTCTCAAGCGCCTTTTTATTTGCAGAGTGGAGCAAGCTTCTCGCCTGCAATATGCCAATGTACCTGTACGATTCTTCATCAGTCATCACCTCAATCAGAGCATGGTCGTCCAGTATTAGTGGAGCATTTATCTCTTCATGGGACAAATGCAGCTTTCTGCATCTACCCAAACACAGAGACGTCCTGTTGTCATAGAAGAACTGCAGCAAGATGTGATGTAGGCTGTTCAGTTTCGACTCTGAGCTTGCAAAAACTTTTATGTCGTCTTTTTACAGGAGGTGAGTGAGTTGAGACTCAGGTACTTCCACCTCAATTTTCAACCCATAGGACGTGTTGCTGTGTGTCCAACTTAGTGGGTTCAATGCTTAACAAAACCATAGTGCGCTAAATGAATCACCTTTGAAGATCCCTCGTTTAATCGGCAAGGACTGGGTATCCCTCATCATCCCACGACTAAAACATTTAATCCTTGTGCACCACGTGTGCATATTTTGATCCAGAAATTGGATGACGTGCGGACAGATCTCAAATGTCTTAAGGAGCTCAAGTAAACAATCGTGGGGTATTGCGAGAAACACCTGTTGGTAGTCAATGTAGGCCATATGCAAATTGCGTTTGTGGTGTTTCGCATGCAACACAACGATGATATTGTAGGTACAAAATTAGGAGCAAGATGTAGTTTGCAGTTTGTCTTTTACCTCCGTTATGCTTACTAAGCAGCAGCGAGTGTTGGAGGTGACAACAGTAGCCTCTGGATGCTTTTTTGGAGCTACCATGTATCACTCCATAGGTTTTTAGTCGCTTGCTTCTTTATGGTCTAAGAAGTTTTTTATAATGCGACAGGTGTTTAATAAAGCCGCCTTCTGAGCTGCTGCCAGTACTCGAATGACTTCTAAATGTTCAAGATGTTCAGTGCATCTTGTCTGCACATTGCCTGTAGCCAAAATCACAATAGTATGAATAGATGCATGTTTCACATTTCTGCATATTGTCTTCACCTCATGCCTTAGCTCGCTATACTTATGGATCTTGATTGTATAGGATGCCTTTTTATGAAATATATCCACAAAAAGGCATCCAGCCTGTTAAGGGTCCTAGGTTTGGGGCAAGTTGTTGATGTATAATGCCCGACACATCATTATGTCTGTGCGTATATTCTTTTTGAGCCATTACGCGTCAACTATCAATAATGTGCTCGATGGATTCGTTGGTATATCCACATAATCGGCACCGGTCAACCACGTTTTGATGTGACACGTGTTCGCGATAATTTATGATGCTGATAACCCTGTCCTGAATCACAATGGCGAATCCTTCCGTTTCTGGAAACACGACGCCCTTTTTCAGCCAAATATTAGATGCCTCACGATCCACTTCATTATGATCTAACGTTTTGGGGTACTCGCCATGGATGGCTTTTTGTCTCCATTACGTTTCTAATTCCTCTACGGTTTCTGCCCCAATATTCAAGGCCTTCTCTAAAGAAAATTTCAAGACTGTGTAATCAAGATCCGCTTGACAGATGCTGTTGTAAAGCGCAACAGCTCGCTTGCTGTTAAAATAGTCTCGCAACTGTATAACTTGAGACATACACAGTTTCCTGACATCTACAATGCCCCTACCCCCTTTATGTTGTGGTCAAACTACCCTTTCAATCTCAAAATTACTGTGGTGCATTTGTGCTTCGTCATTTCTACGCATACCAATCTGCCAACCGCGTTAACTTTACCCTTATCCTTTTCTAGGTATGTCCTGGTCTCGCTACCGTGCAGGACCGATTCCACACGGCAGATGACGTTTTATTGAACAGGCGGGAAGGATGAGTAGAAAAGGTGGGATTTTCCTGAATCCACTTCACTCGCCGTTCAAGGCGCTGTTTCGCTGTGGAAAGAGGTCTTATTTTTTGCGTCCCGTGCTGCTTGATGGTCAACAGTTTACACTTGTTGAACGTGTGATTTGCTTTCCTTAAGTTTCGAGCGAGTGCCCTAACTTTTGGGGTGAATTTTTTATTTGATGTTATGTAGCTAATCACGCACTGAATATTCGATGCGTGCCGTCTCGCCGTTTCAATTTTGAACTGAAGCTGTGCAAAACGCTCGCGAGTCTTACTCAGACGTACTGAAGTATCGTTACTTCTATTGTCGCTCAGCAGAGAGACCGCCTCCTCGTAAACTACACAGTTCAGATTCCAGAGATTAACATGTTCGGGGAGCAAATGGGGGAGAGCAGTATTAGCCTCAGCTAATTTGTCCATCATGAGAAAGACTTCTTGGTAGATGCATCTCCTACTTGTCATGTTGGCATTATCGCCTGTCTGCAAAGGTGGTCTTGCTGGAACTGGTGCTATGTTCGCTAGAGTATGTTTTTCTTCTTCTTGCTGATAAAGAGCTTCATATCCGTTTTTGCGCAAAAAAGATACCTGACCTCTTAAATACTGAGGCGTTTTATGAGCATATTCCGAGTGCATATTGACCCAACGGTCATGTAACCTCTACATGAATCCTCTTCGCGCCGGTGAGCCTCTTTGCCAACAGGTAAGGATGTCTCGTCCGAGTTGGTCTGACCATTTGAATCGATGTTCTCACGTTTGTCCGGGGCCATTGCCTGGTCGTCGCCTCCGTTCGGTCCTATTGCCACTCCCAACTGAACCATGGCCTTCATCCGAGACTGGGAAGAAAAAGTTTTCCAAAAAGCTAAGGTTAAGCATGGGCATATGTGGGAAGCCCAGTGTGATTCAGATATTATTTTACCCTGCAATGAAAATCTTCGATCGAATTCAAACGAAATAGACGCAGCTATAGAAGAGTTTGGGGGTAGAGAAGGCCTCACGAATCAGGGGAAAAAAGCAGGTGAAGTGGCAAGCCCTAAATTTCCCAGATTCGAAAGGGAACTTCAAACATCTAGCTAGAAGCACACTCTACTCTATACACGATGACCTAGAGGGAGTCATGGGGCTTGTCTTCATACGGATGCTGAAATTCATATTTGCTGATACCGATATCCAAATGGAGGTGTATAGATGTATTAAAAAGAAGTCAGGAAGAAAATTAGGAGACATCTGGGAGACTCAACTTTAAAACAAAAACAAAACAGACGCAGCGCCAAAAACCTCCACAAGGATGAAGAGATAAAACAAGATGCCCTCTTAGTGAAAATGGAAAACAAGAACTACCAATTACCAAAAACTCATCGTCAGTATGGCGGCAGTTATTGACAGATGCCGCCTTTGTGGAGATCTTAATGAGAACATCAACCACACCATTGATGGCTGTACGATGCTTGCCTCAGAAAAATACACGCGCAGACATAATGATGTTGCTGTGATCATTCACCAACAAATTACGCTGAACACTGGTTTACTAGAAAGATTTGAGCCTTACTACAAATATAGCCCAGTTAAAGTGCTAGAGAACGAGCGCCATCTCCTTTACTGGCACAGGCCTATTCTGACTGAACACCTAGTCCGACACAATCGTCCATATGTCGTGTGGAGGGTGAACAAGGTCACCATCCACCCGGTCGTGACCTCCACTGGGAACGTTCATGCAAGGTGCGTACAAATCTTGGAAGAGCTGGAAGCTCAAAATATGCTACATGTGATTCAGAAGGCAGTTTTGCTGAACACCTGCCGCATCGTCTGGTTTTCTCTGGGCGTGAACAATGATAGCGGCTAAAATCGCCTTCTGTGGCCATCCCGCGTACACGGAAGATGATTGTGATAAACACATTTTTAGTCTTTGACTTTTAATTTTTAACTTTCAGTATTTGACCTTTTTTTTGTATATGTGTATGTCCGTGTGCGTGTCTGAAGTTGTGTTTGTCTCTCGCCGTTTAATGTAAATAAAATTAATATTTTGAATCGTTGGTCTCAGTCGTTGGCGTTGGGACTGAAGTTTTTAAGAAAGATGGATCCCTGTAAACAGGCTCTCCAGTATGAATGTTTGGATCCCTATAAACGGACTCTTCAGTGTGTATACACGTGAATTATGACGAATGCGCAAGCAGAATATGGAATTCCAAAACAACGACTGACACCAACGAATCTACCAATCACTTGCTGCGTTTCGCGACCGTGTTTACTAGCGAAGTATTAGGTCATGAGTACCTGTGGGTGTAAGGTGGGCCAACGTTATAATAATAGTAACCCGGGAACCCGTGCAGTCTTCGGATAGGTACTCAAAAATAATCAACAGAATTTTGAGTCTTGTGCTAAATTAAATAGAAATTTATATTTCCTATGTCGTCCTAATAGTATATTATGCACCTAGGGGGTGAAGAGGGGCTTGTTCGACGAGTGTATGTTTTCAGTACAAGTCGTAGGCGAGCACGTAGCGTGAGCTGGAGACGAGTACTGAAATCGTACACAAGTCGAAAAAGTGCTTCTCCCTCATGGCGCACACGATATTTTTATAACAAATGGACGATTTCAGACATTTCTCAAAGTACAGTCATGATTTCAGTCCATATTATATTTTGAATAAAGAAGCATGAAATTTATGTTATCTTATTCCAAATTATCAAAAATTTAATGAAAAAATTGCGGGATATTTTCGGTAATTTACGGATATTTTAGAGGTGATTTTTGGCAACTTACCATAAATCACTCTAAATGCATTTTTCTGAAATTCCATAAACCGGAACTTTATGAAAATTTTTGATCATTTATAATAATTTTATCGGTAAATATGATAACTTACCATAAATTACCCTAAATTCATTTTTAAAAATCTCCATAAATTTCCTAAAATTCACGAAAATTTTCGGTCATTTAATTTCTAGGTACAGAATATATACAAATCTTTATTTAATGATGAATAAAACAGTCTAATGATCGTTTTCAGGTTTTCAATTGATTTTTACGAGGTTAGAAAATCTGGAAAAGAAACTGTATACTTTAATTCAATTTACCTTTGATTTGAAAGTTGTATTTCAGGAAATAAACTGTGCTCCATACGCAAATGGATATTTAACGTTATGTTTGATGATAATCTTGTGTCACATATTCCGCATAGTAATATTGCATATTGCCAGCCCCAAATTACATTTGATTTTTTTTTGTTAATAGGAATGTTTTATTTCTTAATATTTAGTTTGATTAATTATGGCCAACAGCCATACCACGCTGAAAAAACCAGTTCTCGTCAGATCACTGAAGTTAAGCAGCGTTGGGCGCGGTTAGCACTTGGATGGGTGACCATTCGAGAAAACTGAGTGCTGTTGGCACATCGTGGGTGTGGTGAGCCCACACTTGTAGTTATTTACTACAAGTTATCAACCTAGAAACACTACCCGAATCGGGTAGTGTCAAGCCTACCCCGAAAGGGAAATGGCTTAATGGTATACATACATACATACAAGTTGTTCATTTTGCTAATCATATAATTTAATTATTTATAAATATGCATTATTCATTTTATGATTACCCGAAAACAGAACTGGGTACCAGGGTATTTTGAAAAATACTGGGTACCCGGACTCGCGGTTGTCGGCGTGAACAGTGGCGGCGTAAAGGGTGGGGGCGGCAGGGGCGATCCGCCCCGGGTGCCAAACACCAAGTGGTGACAATAAGGGGTGACCATTTGGGGGCGCAGCTTAGTTAGTAGACACGGCCCGACGAGGCAACCGCCCCGGGTGCCAACCCATACTACGCCGACACTACGCGCGAGTATCCGCTTGAAGTTCCTATCATTAGTTTCTTTTCTATGCATTTCAATGAATCTAGGGCTAGTACACAATCAGCGCCAATGTGGCCACTGTCAACATTCATGTCATTTTTTAATCAGAGAGCGGCGATTTAAGTATTTTTGATCGACGGCTGGCGCTACAGCGGCGCGTGACGTTCGAGTCTAGTGCCTAGTATTTTTTAACGCAGGTAAGAAAATATAAAATAAATAAGTATGAGCAAAAGATCAATTTCTGACATAACATATTTATTTAAATAAATATATTTCTAAACCCACTGTTTTTATTTTTAAAATGTTATACTTTTCTTTATATGTACCCTATATTGAAGGACTATTTGACTCAAATTTATATTCTATCAGTATGAGGCGCATGAATATACCCCACATCCATAATACCTACGTTTCATTTGACCGAAAATCAAGTTGCCGAACAATTATTTATTATAATTTTTATTTTGTCGAATTGTCAACTCACATAACCTCTATTTGTCCTAACTACCAATTATCATAATTTCTATTGTACCGAATTCTCATTTGGCATAATTCTCGTATTTTCGAATTTTTATTCACCATAATCTTTATTTATCCTAATTTTAATTAGATCTAATTTCTGTTTTTCCGAATTTGTATTCGGCATAAATGTACTTTTTCCGAACTTCCACATAACCTAATATTCATTTAGAAGAATTTCTATTTGTCATATTTTACATTTATCCGAATTATCATTTATCATAAATTTCATTTTTCCTAATTTTCATTTATCCTAATGTCTAGGTATCCGAACTGGCATGCGCCATAATTTCCATGTCACAGAAATTTCATTTGTCCTAACAGACTTCCGTTCAGTTTCGAAGTAGTTGTTTCCCATCTAGATGTATTTAGTCTGGCCGGTAAGTCAGGTGAAGATGGCGCTGTGAAACACTTCCTACGGTACCAAATACATTAGGCGCGAAATTCAAATGAGGTCTTTGATTAGAAATGCATAATCAACATGTAGCTAGTGTGTTCGGTCGGTAGCATGTTCCTAAACATTAATTCGTAAACATTCGCGAAAATTCGAAAGATTGATGCAGAACTGCCTAGATGAAGAATGCGAGAAGGTAAGTGCAAACTGAATTACAAAAACATAGTTTAATTTTTATTTGATCTTATCATGTACGCAATATTATCCGATTTTATGTATCAGCAACAAGGGAGGAAATGGGTTGGAGGTGTTCTGTAAATAAGTAACATTATTATTTAATTACATTTGTCAACAATTTATTGGAAACCAATTAAAGAAGGTAAATCAGTGATCAGCGAACTTGAGAAAAAATATTTCAGATTGAAATTCTTTATTTCGCAATAGTTACTTAGGGGTTTATGTTTTTGCTTTGTTTAGGTAAAAGTTACCATTCTTATTTAATCCTAGTGTTATAGGGCGCATTTTATTCATTGAGAGAGTCTGTAGAAATCTCACTGGTACGTTTTTATTAAACAAACTTTATTTAAGAAAAGTATTTTTTATAAAATGAACAATTTTATAAGCCCTCAATAAAAGTTTTTCAAATAAAAACGTACTGGAGAGACTGGTAGAGAATCTTGCAAGAAATGAAATAAGTCCTACAAAATTTTATTTAAGTACGAATGGCAACTTTTACCTACGGAGAAAAAAACACAAAAACTCTAAATAACTAATAATAAACAAATTTTCTTTCAAAATTAGTTACAATTAACAAATAGCTAATTAACAATTCGCCTCGATTTTATACATTATTTTTTTACATTGCTAATTTTTGAACTCGAGATTTAGCTTATAAAATTGTTCAGTTTATAAAAAATACTTTTCTTAAATAAACTTTGTTTAATAAAAGTGTACCAGTGAGATTTCTAGAGAATCTCTCAATGAATAAAATGCGTCCTATAACATTAGGATTAAATAAGAATTGCAACTTTTACCTAAAGTGAAAGGAAAACCATAAAACCCTAAATAAATACTGTAAAATAAACAATTTCAACCTGAAATACTTTTTTCTAAAGTTCGCCGTCAGTACTGAACTTATCTTAAGTTCAAAAATGAGCAATGTAAAAAATAATGTATAAAATCGAGGCGAATTGTTAATTAGCTATTTGTTAATTGTAACTAATTTTGAAAGAAAATTTGTTTATTATTAGTTATTTAGAGTTTTTGTGTTTTTTTCTCCGTAGGAAAAAGTTGCAATTCTTACTTAAATCAAATTTTGTAGGACTTCTTTCATTTCTTGCAAGATTCTCTACCAGTCTCTCCAGTATGTTTTTATTTGAAAAAATTTTATTGAGGGCTTATAAAATTGTTCATTTTATAAAAAATACTTTTCTTAAATAAAGTTTGTTTAATAAAAACGTACCAGTGAGATTTCTACAGACTCTCTGAATGAATAAAATGCGCCCTATAACATTAGGATTAAACAAGAATTGCAACTTTTACCTAAAGAACGCAAAAACATAAACCCCTAAGTAACTATTGTGAAATAAAGAATTTCAACCTGAAATGTTTTTTTCTCAAGTTCTCTGATCACTGATTTACCTTCTTTAATTGGTTTCCAATAAATTGTTGACAAATGTAATTAAATAATAATGTTACTTATTTACAGAACACCTGCAACCCATTTCCTCCTTTGTTGCTGATACATAAAATCGGATAACATTGCGTACATGATAAGATCAAATAAAAATTAAACTATGTTTTTGTAACTCAGTTTGCACTTACCTTCTCGCATTCTAAATCTAGGCAGTTCTCCATCAATCTTTCGAATTTTCGCGAATGTTTGCGAATTAGTGTTTAGGAACATGTTACCGACCGAACACACTAGCTACATTTTGATTATGCATTTCTAATCAAAGACCTCATTTGAATTTCGCGTCTAATGTATTTGGTACCGTAGGAAGTGTTTCACAGCTCCATCTTCACCTGACTTACCGGCCAGACTAAATACATCTAGATGGGAAACAACTACTTCGAAACTGAACGGAAGTCTGTTAGGACAAATGAAATTTCTGTGACATGGAAATTATGGCGCATGCCACTTCGGATACCTAGACATTAGAATAAATGAAAATTAGGAAAAATGAAATTTCTGACAAATGATAATTCGGATAAATGTAAAATATGACAAATAGAGATTCTTCTAAATGAATATTAGGTTATGTGGAAGTTCGGAAAAAGTACATTTATGTCGAATACAAATTCGGAAAAACAGAAATTAGATTTAATTAAAATTAGGATAAATAAAGATTATGGTGAATAAAAATTCGAAAATACGAAAATTATGCCAAATGAGAATTCGGTACAATAGAAATTATGATAATTGGTAGTTAGGACAAATAGAGGTTATGTGAGTTGAAAATTCGACAAAATAAAAATTATAATAAATAATTGTTCGGCAACTTGATTTTCGGTCAAATGAAACTTAGGTAATATGGAATTTGGGGTATATTCATGCGCCTCTATCAGTATCACGTCGATTCTCTAAATTTCACTTCGGTTGCTTACAAAAAATTTGTCAAAACAGGCAATCTGTTCGATTCATTTTAAACAGCATTTAGCTTTAATTTATTCGGATTTTATTTTCAACTAGTTTCAGTTCAGATTTTTCATTACTGTAATCTATTCTGATTTCCGAGGTTATTTTGAATTGTTCTCATTTCGGATTTCCAAACAGAAATTTGCAAATCATGAACTAACATCCTACTTCAATCTGTTTCAATTGGAATACATTAACTGTAATCCGAACTGGTTACAGTTCAGATGTCCAAATAAAACTTTTTGAATGCACAGTAAGTCTCAACGTCAAATTGACGTTTCCAAATCAAAAGGTGCTATCTCGGTAGGCCGAAATAAAAAGGTGCCATCTTGTGTGGCGCAGTATGGAAGCTTGAAAATCTTTTATAAATATTATTGAGAACCTGAACGCTCTCTGAAGTGGGGAAACTTTCTGTTTGAATCTGCCAAGATAGCACTTCTTCATTTGGACACGTGGAAATAAATTTAATTTGGTCATTATACAAGTGTAATCTTTTCAGATTACCGCGTTCATTCAGAATGATTTTTAGTTAAGATTTCCACCGTGATCTTTGCAGATCGCGTACTAAGTTCCTAAGTCAATTTAGTTCAGTTTGGACAGTGTCAACTGTAATCTATTCGGATTTCCAAGTTCATTTTGAATTGGCCTCAGTTCGGATTTCCAAAGAAAAATCTTCAAATCTTAAACTATCTCCTTGCGTTAATTCTGGTCAATTTGGACACTATCAACTTAGCGTCTTAGATCACGTCGGCGCGCGCTGATGCGCGGGCACATTCTCATAAGCGCTGCGCGTGTGGCTCGCCAGTTTGAGCGCCCTCCACGTCCTCTTTTGAATCCCATTGGACCTCGTGGCCCTCTTTTGAATCGCTTACGTCCTGACGACCTATGTACTTTTCTCGTATTTATGTAATTTAATTATTCTATTTAATTAAATATTTATTATAATTGTTTAATTTACTTAATTTGTTAATATGCATAATAAAAACAGTTATGGTATACAAGGCAGAGCTAAAAAGTTGATTTCTCTGAAATTCGAACAAAGTCAATACAAATTTGAAATTTTTTAATATCTTCTGTTTAGTTTTTCATGGGAAAACACTTATGGCACATTATTTATTAGCCGAATTTTGAGTATACGAACCAGAACATGAAAATAGAAATTTGTTGTAGCTCTTCGGAAAATGAAAAAAGAACTATAAAATATAGAATATAGTTTAACTATAAAATATAGTTTTTATTTCATTAATTGTTCCTGAAAAAATTTTGGTTTAATTTTCATGCCCCCATAGGAAAACTTTATTCGATTCAAAACTGAAAACATCAGAAAATATATGTAAAACGTCCTCATTAAAAAAAAAATGGTCCTGGATAACCAAAGGAACAACCGTTTTTTTGCTAGGCTCAAATTGTGAGATATATTTCCGAATTTTTCAAATGATGCTTACAGATTCTAGGTTTCATAGGGTAATAAGTACAATACTTATTGCAGTTTATCAATTTGTAAGAAACATACTATAAGTATCGAAAGAAATTCTAAAATACACGAATGGAGAGTCAATTTGATAAAGATTTAAATTACTATCCCAGGTGAAAAAGTTATATATATATATATATATA
>CAKNYM010050592.1:201366-226136 GCA_932195095.1 Andricus curvator | reverse complement strand
TATATATATATATAGGCCTGACATAGTTCTCCTTGACTTCGAGAAACGAACCATGTTCGTTATCGAATTTTTGGCACCAGCTGACAAAAACGTCACAGCCAAGGAGAAAGAAAAGAGAGGTATAAAGACCTTATAAGGGAGTAGCGACGGTTATACCCGGAATATTCTGTTAAGCTCATCGTCTTGATCATCGGCGTCCTTGGAGGTGCCCAGATTTCACTGGATAATTGCCTGAAAAGCATCTCTGCGTGTCAACAAAATGCTGAGACACTTGCGGGGAGAATACAGAAGGCGGTCGTCCTTGGGTCACTCCGTGTCCTCGGGGTGCACGAGACTTTTGCCGGATCATCGTATTGAATTCGTCGCAGACTGTAACCACCTATCCCACGGTCGTGAGACGTGGTTACAGCTGAAATTTTACCGTGATTTCGCTGGGAGCGGGTGCAATTTTTCAGATTAGCACCCGCTCCCGGCGAAATCCTGCGGTTCTCCTTATGACACACTTTTTACTATATATATATATATATATAGCGCACCAAGCAATGATATTATTCATTGTTTTTTGAATTTTTCTGTGGAAAACAAATAAAAAATATCAGTGTTTTCTTCGCTATATATAAATTATATATAACTTCATCACCTGGGATAGTAAGTTGAGCGTTAAAAGTAGTAAATAATTTATATTTAAAGAAATTAACAATAATGGGGAAAAACACAATCAGTGGCTATAAAAATATAATGATCAGTATCAGTTCTCTCAATTCTGGTATCTCTTCGTACTGCGCAAGCGTCACTTCGACAACCGGATTGGTTACTGGTGGGGCTCTTATTTTGGATGATTAATTTTTTTGTTATTGTTTAAGATTTTTTACAATAAATAATAATTTTGAAGTGCATTAAGATATGAAAAAATATTTTTTATTCAGGTTTGCGATAAAAAAGGTATTCCTTTCTTCAAATTTAAAATCGATTATTCATTTTTGAGAAGTAAAATAAAAAAATTATTTTACCTTTCACTTTATAGGTCTATTTTTCTATCAAAGAATTTATTTTAATATTATGATAATGATTATTTGTTGCAAACAATTGACTTGCACATTTAATCATTTTAAATAAGCGCGGCAACGGTAACCAATTCGGTTGTCGACGCGACGCAACGGATCTTTACGTCCCGAATTCCATTCGTGGTGATCCGTACCCTGAAAATGATATAGCTGGAACGGAGGAACGGAGCACGCATTAGAACGCATTGTTACGTCCTGGGTTCGCTGGTGTCGCTGGAATTCCGCTGGTCCCAACGATGATTGGACATGAAAAACGTGGAGTTCGTTGCTGACTTGATTTGAATTGAAAGTCAAGAACCGTGAATATTAGGTCAGGGAAATTGAATAAATAATTCCGCTCACAGAATTATAAAAAGAGATTTTAAATATATTTTAACTTTATGGTTGAATAGAGTTCACAAATCCTTCAAAATTATAATTCACAAACTTGTTCGTCGTTCACAAAATCACTTATTCCATTGTTTCACAATTATTTTAAATCAATAGTTGTTACCCTTGACGTCACAAAATAGGGCGGAGATCAGTCCACGCTGATTCATGGACCAGATCCTGTGTTTCAACCCTTCTTCCTTGTTATCGCAGATTTTTGGCGCCTGTTTGTCGCGGCTTAGTCTTAAGTGGAAATTCTGAATTACTATGACTAATATCTACTGTACTTTTACCTATTAGATAGAGAGAGAAAAAGAGCGTTTTACATTATTGCACCATTTCCTGCCATATATGTCTAAATGGTTTCCCCAATCCATCACTGGATTGCATCCTTGGAATCAACAATATAAATTAATAAATTCTCATTATAATTATAATGAAATAATAAAACTAAATCAATTTCGGTATTCATTGAAAGACCATCTATTCAACATGAGTCGGTCCTTTCCAACAATATTTGAATTTAGCTTTGTTCCCGCGCTTAAAGATGGCGTTGCTTGACTTCCGAAAAATCACACAACGTTCCACCTTCCCCCCTATTCTAAAAAGTTGTTCCTTTAACAACTTTTTATTCTAATGATTATATTCATTTTATTTTCAAACAAAAAAAAATAGCCATTTGCTTATAATGTAAAAATTTCCGATTTTCATTATTGTATATGGCAATGATAAGTTGCCGGACGATAAAGTAGCATTGGACAATTTTCCGGGGCTGAGCGGAGGGTTTGAAGGTAGCCCCTCCCTAACTCAATTGGCAAGAGCATTGGGCGTAGTTCCACGCAATTCTCTGTATTTCATTTTCCCCGTCGTACATAGTTGCGTTTTTATTTGTTTTCTTAAGCACTTATCTGCATCATTAAGTGCTTGATTTATGAGTCAGGGCGCAGTCCCTTGGAGGTAAATTAGTAGAATAGTGGAACAATTTTAACCAATGGGGTGACTGCTAGAGCTTGCGCAGGCACCTCATTGGTCAAAACTGTTCCACTATTCTACTAATCTACCTCCATGGGACTGCGCCCTGAACGTGAGAACTCCCTATTACCGTTCTATTTCCCTTTCTTTTTAGGCTAACGCGTTCATCACGGGAGTGAAAATAGTCACTACAAGTGACAACCTAACCTCTACCTGTCACTTTTCCTTCTGAATCAGATAAGTACTACATACTTATTTTTATATCAATGATTAAATTCTAGGAAAAATTTTAGAAATATTTCTTTGTTAAAATTTTAATTCCTTTGCAGGTTATTTGTTGAAATTCAAAGACGCAACAGAAACACAAAAGAAATCCAAATTAACACCTAGGAAAATTCGAGTTCCATCGAAATTTATAAATATCGAAATGCCAAAGGAATGAAGAATAAAGACACAAACCAACTACTTTAATAATTTATATAGACGATAAAGGAAAACTAATTTAAGCCTAAGGTAAGATTTATTGATTATTATTAATTTAACTCATGGGGACAAGGTGAAAATCCAACTCACACCAGGCGATGAGATTCCAATATTACTTTCACAATTCTGATCAATTTAAGTATTAATTGATAATTTCCAAAGTTAATCAATCATTTATCTTAAACTTCAACAAGTTCACGAAAAATTATATATAAATACATAAAAAAAATGAAATCTCATTAAATTTCCTTAACTCATAAGAGTTTATAATTAAAATTGCTTCACACAATCTTAAACTTTTACCAGATTAAAATTATTCGCCATTAATTAAAAATCGTTAATAATTAAATTATTTATATAGTACAAATTAATTAATTCTATATATCTGTTGTAAAGATATAAATTTTAAATTTTAATGAAAAGAAAGCATAAAGAAAAATATATTTACATTCAATTATTTACTTATATGGGACAAATTAATTTTAAAGAAATTACCGAATTTAATTTCACCTGTCAAATTATATATATCAATTATAATAAGACATCTATATTCCAATTTTGATTTTCCCAAAACGAAAATGTTTCGTTTCAAATTGCTCAAAAACTCCTGCAAAATTAATTCCATACACACAGCAACTAAATTAATACATATATTTATTCCTATATTAAATCTTGTTATAATTACTATCTCAATTCTTTCATACATGGCTTGACGGTCGCGAAAGGCACATTTTATCTTTCTTTTGGTGTGTGGGCCTCACGCCGCTTCACAACCCCGGATTATGCCGTACGAACCCACAGGAAACCCACAAAAACCTGGGGGCAGGCTGCAGCCTTTCCTATATACAATATATTTTATCTATTCACTCATACATATTATACTATTTTAATAATTGAATTCTGCAAAAGATTTTCAGCAATTTTAGAAATTTAAATGTTTCAAGCAAGATCTGACCTCAGGGCAACCATTCCATCATCACTCTACGTAACCGTTTTACCACTTCATTCCATCTACCCCTCCCTTTGGAATAAAGAAAATTAAAATTTTCTCTTATTTCAAGACCTTTAAGCTTGCCTCAAAATTACCGATCTACAGGATGTGCTGCCAATTTCAATTCATGCAAATGGACAATCTTTGACTTATTGGGTCCTATTCTAATTTGAGCATTCCGGGCTCCCAATAGATTTTCTATTACGAATGGGCCATCAAAGAATCAATCTAATTTTTATCATACCTGTTTTCTCTCTTTAAATACACAGGTGCTCCTACCCTACAATTTTTAGGATTTGCTTTTAAATCATAATGTCTTTTTGATTTTTCTTTATCATTCTGAAGTCGTTCGGCAGCTCCAGCCTGAATATTGTCTAGTTTAAGGAAAAGTTCACGCAAATAGTCAACATATATTTTTTCAGGAGTTTTTTCATCGAAGCTTGTGGGAAAGACAGCTTCTCTACCAAATACCAAAGTATACGGGACAAAACCCATACTTTCATTGACAGCAGTGTTATAAGAGAAAACAGCAAATCGGAGCCATTCGTCCCAATTGTGAGGACCTTCGAACTGGAGCAAATACTCAATTAGAGTATAATGACTTCGTTCAAGTGATCCAAGACTTTGAGGATGGTAAGCAACAGATTGAATTTTCCTGATTTTAAATATTTTGCAAAAATTTTGAATAACCTTACTTGTTCAATTTTTCCCCGTACCTCGAGATAAAATTTTCAGCTATTGCTTGAGCAATAGTCACAGAGTCGGTCATTTTCAAAGGGATCGCGTGCGAATATTTTGAGAATACACATTGTATTGTCAAAATATATTGGTTTCCTCGAGGTGTTACGGGAAGTGGACCAACGAGGTCAATTTGAATTTTTTCAAATGGTTCCTTGGGCGTGTCAGTTATTATCATTAGCATTCGCGTACCCTTCCTAGTAACCTTGTTTCGCATACAAGTCTTGCAATCTTCTAACACCCTTTCTACATCAGATTTTATATTTTCCCAATAATATTTTCCTCTAATGCGCCAATAAGTTTTACTAATCCCCTTATGACCACCTACTACTGATTCATGAAATTCCTTTATTATTTCATCTCGTTGATGAATAGGAGGAATAATGATAACACCAGAACAAATCACTATGTGGAAACCAGAGTTCTTAAAGTGTTGCGAAAGAATTTGTTCAACTGGAAGCCAAGTTATTGAATCAAGGCTATGTCCCTTATTTGAAATTTTAATATTTTTAATATTCAAATTTTTCATGGCATTTTTTAGTCTAAAAAAGCGCTAGACACATGGTTTAGAAAAATTTTATCATCTTTTAAATTTTTAACGACCATGCTAAAAATATACCGATTTTTCTTCGAATAGACCACGACATCGCCCAACTTTGCCTTTTCATCTTTAAATTTATCTACATCAAATAATTGATTTTTAATTAACTTTTCATTATTTTCCGATTCTAACAAGCCATCGGAAGAAACAAAATGAGCAATTGGACCCTTGCCCATTATTACTTTATCTCTTGTGTAAGCAATGCAATTTTGATTTTTCATTACCGGATTGGATTCAACATGGGTTACTTTATCCATTTTTTCAAAATTTCCTTCTGAGTTAGAGATCACCCTTTCACTATCGTCCCATTTTTTCAGACCAATCCTTGACCTTCCGTCCCATACATTCTCCGAGATAAGGCTCTTCGGTAGTTTTTCGGGCACATGCTCGTCGACTAGATCGGAATCGATACGGAGAGACACTATGGCCGTCGTAACAGCACCCTCCTGGCGTGGTATTGTACCATCCGATTCCGCAAATATCCCTAACATCTTCTTAATGCATTGAAGGCCAAAGGCTCCCAAACCCCACAGCTTGGAGCTAGTTGTTGTAACTGCGTCCGCCCTGATATCGGGGTCCGGTTTGATTCCCATCCCTGGGTGACCTGTGGTGGGATGGCACTTCCATCATCCCTTTTTTCCCGAGACAAATCAACATTTTCTCGACAAGTAAAATCACCATTACTTATCCGAACAAAATCACCATTGCTTACATTCATCCGGGCAAAATCAACATTTTCCCCGACTCCAGTTTCAGGGTTCACTCCACTCAGAAATACTCGACCAAGCAATTCATTTATTTCTTGATCATTTTTATTAACAACAGCATCACCCATCTCCTGCTCAGATGACAGACGGGTATGGTAAGAGTATGCAAACTTCAGAACACGACCATCCACCAACTTTACAGGGAGGGGAGCCTCTCCCTTATATTCAGGAGGATTTCTTGCCAATGCATCTGCGTTTAAATTTACTTTTCCGGGTTTATAAACGATGTCGTACTCATACTCGAAAAGCTCGACACGCCATCTTGCAAGTCTTGAATTTGCATCCTTCAATTCATAGAGCCATACCAAAGGTCGATGATCAGAGGCCAGGGTAAATTTACGTCCATAAATATAAGGTCGAAAATGTCTAACACCAAAGACTATTCCTAACAATTCTTTCTCAACTGTTGGATAATTCAATTCAGCATGTAATAAGACTCGTGACGCAAAAGATATTGCAAAATCTCGTCCTATAGTTCCCTGACTCAAAACTGCTCCTAATGCATAATTTGATGCATCAGTTGTTATAAATGAAGGTTCTGCAAATTTGGGATATTGTAATATGGGCCCTGAACAAATAGCATCTCTAAGTTGTTCGAAGGATTTCTGTTCTTTGTTGGCCCATTGAAATGAAATATCTTTCTTTAATAAATGTGTTAAAGGTTTCGATATTTTTGCAAATTCCGAAATGAATCGTCTATAGTATCCGACTAACCCTAAAAACTGTTTAATATTTTTCTTTGTTTTAGGTACCGGAAAGAATTTCACCGCTTCTATCTTCCTGTAATCTGGTTTTACTCCGTCTTGAGTTATTATATGACCCAGATAAGCAATTTCGCGTCTTAAGAAATGACATTTTTCGGGCTGAAGATTTAACCCTGCACTTCTCAAGCGCGATAATAATGCCCGAATTTTCCTATCGTGATCTTCCAAATCAGAGGCATAGACGACAATGTCATCCGTATAAACGAAGAGTTCAATTCCTTGAAGCCCAGTGAGAACTTGATCCATAACTCTTTGAAAAGTCGCCGGAGCGTTTTTCAATCCGAAAGGCACACCAGCGAATTCCAAATGACCGTAAGAAGTGGAAAAAGCAGTTTTCTCTTGAGATTCCGGATCCATAAGAATCTGATGAAACCCAGAAACAAGGTACATTACCGAAAAATATTTACTTCCTCCAAGCTGATCTAAAATATCAGTAATATTAGGAAGTGGGTATGCATCCGCGATTGTTTTTTCATTTAAGGAAATATATTCGATAACCATTCTCTATTTTTTATTTCCTTGAGCATTAGCCTTTTTGAGTACAATCCACAATGGTGAATTATAAGGTGAAACAGACGGCTGAACTATTCCAGAAGCGAGTAATTCATCTGTCTGTCTCCTAATCTCGTCTTTATGAATATGAGGGTAACGGTATTGTTTTACGTGAACCGGTTTTTCATCAGTTGTTAAAATTTTGTGTTTTAAAACATTGGTAACACCTAATTTATTCCCAGGTAATTTAAATTGATAAGAAAATTAAAAAAATATTGACACTAAACTTTCTTTCTCTTCTTCATTTAAATCGTCCATTTTGATAAATTTTTGAATTTCTAATAATCTTTGAGCTTATTCCTTTTGTTTACCTTTTATATCCCTTTTCTGTTGAACTGGAGGAAAATGTACCTTCGATGGTTCATATTCTTCCAGTTCAATAGCCGGTATTGTTAAATGAACATTTTCATTGTTGCTATTTATCATAAATATTTTTGCAATTCCCGAATTATTTGTTACTAGACATTCTCCAGCAAAAATACCGGGACCGCAAGAAAGTCGAGGCACATAACCCTCCTCAACTAATGCATTTTTTATAACAATCTGAACTAAGGCCTTTGACCTTCCTGGTAAAGTTATAGTAGCATGGGTTAAAAGTGGGAACTCTATATCTTCTAAATGAAGGCAATCATCAACAAAATTCAAAACTGCATTATGCTGTCTCAGGGCTTCAACACCTAAAATTCCATTCTGTTGAATAGGAAAATCTTTTGAGACAACTTGAAAGGGTGTTTCTATCCCTTTTATTTTTATTTTTACCTCTCCCAGGGTATTAATCATTTCTGGTCCAATCCCTACCAAGTTATATATTCGTCTTTTATTTATCCATAGTCGCGGATCTAAAACATTTTCTTTAATTAAATTTACACTAGATCCGGTGTCTACTAACAAAGTTGCTTTATTTTTGAAAAAAAGGTTTTCCAAAACAATCATTGGCATCAGACTCATTTCTTTGTCTGATTTGAGTTGAAGGACGATCCGTTTTGAATCGAATTCTGTTTCTGGACTGCCGAGCCTTCGTTTGGGCGATCCCGTTTCCAGTTTAAAGTATTTTCGCGTTTTCTTTTTAATGATTCCCTTTCCCTTTCATGTTTTTCTTTGAGTCTACACTCCTTAAAACTATGATTTCTCAAATGGCAATATGTGCAATTCTTTCTCTCTCTCTCTCTCTCTTTAACATTAGTTATTAATTGTGGGCAAAATCGCCTAAAGTGCCCATATTCTTTACAATTAAAACACTGTAAACTTTCACGCTCGCAATTATTTCCGGTTTTCCCGATTTTTTTGTCTTGAATATGCGCAACTTCTTTTCTCGGAGGAAAATTTCGCTCGCTTTTATCAAAGTTGAGGTTCGCATTTTCCCTGAACTGGATCACGAATCCTTTTCTAACTTTTCCATTGGAGATCCGCCTGATTCGCCAGTGCAATTGCTTTTTCTAAAGTACTAATATCTTTTTCTCGAATTTCAGAATAAACATCTCTATCGAACCCACGCAAGAAATTCCCTATACTTGTTATTCGATAAGCTTCGCACATCCCTATTGTCTTTTCGACCGGTGTATTCTCCATAATTTGATTTGTTAATTTATTTAAAATTTTACTTACTCGCGCCCCATATTCAGGTATGGATGCTTTAGGCATTCTTTTAACATTGGTTAAATCTTGCAACAACTGACTTGTATCCTCCTGTGGGGAATAAATTTGCTCTAAAGTTTTTAAAATTTCTTCTAGAGTTATTCCTACGCGATCTTGAATATGAACACGGGCCTCCCCAATTATTTTAGTTTTAATTAACATCGTTAAATATGGAGTTTCTTGAGGACTAACCATTGAAGCTGAAACTCAACAATGTTCTATGAACATTTTTACCGACATATTACTCCCATCAAAAGAAGGAATAATATCCCTTACTACTTTTGAAATTTTAATTGGATCTGTCATACTAGTAGAAGATGTACTAGGAGAGCGAGAATAAAGCTGCAACGAATTATTTTGTATTCTCAAGTCTAAATTTAAATTCTGATTTTAAGGTATAGAATTTCCTGTGTTTGAAAAACTACCGGACGTGAAAGGAATTTCCTGACTAACTGGCATTTCATCAAGCGTATCTCCTGAGCGCAAGTTATACACATTTGTTTCATCGATGTTCATAATTGGCCCTTTATTTTTGCCAATTCGAGGTCTCGTGCCTCCACTTTGAGCTGTTGCCTTTTTACGCGGATTAGGCATTTTTAAGTTTCAAATCTCAAGGTACGCTCGTTAAAATTGATCCTTGTTACAAAATAAGATACTCAACTTGTATGTATGTATGTATGTATATGTATACCATTAAGCCATTTCCCTCTCAGGGTAGGCGTGACACTACCCGATTCGGGTAGTGTTTCTAGTTGGATAGTTTCTTGTAGTAAATAACTACAAGTGTGGGCTCACCAAACCCACGATGTGCCAACAGCACTCAGTTTTCTCGAATGGTCACCCATCCAAGTACTAACCGCGCCCAACGCTGCTTAACTTCAGTGATCTGGCGAGAACTGGTTTTTTCAGCGTGGTATAGCTGTTGGCTTAATCAATTAATAATAATAACTATAATTAAATAATCAGATATTACTAAATTCTCAATTATTTAAATAAGCATTTACTTCAATAGTTTGCTTCAAACTAAATATAATTATGAGATTACTAAATATTCAAATTTATTTTAAGACACTCAATGATTTAAATTCAAAATTCCATTAACTCAAAATTTTAACCTTGAAATTAAAAACTTAGTTAAATAATAGTATAGTGTTTTTGTTTTCTACTTGACCTTTCAACTAGTAGTTTAAGAAAATTCACTCACTTAATTCTCTCTTATGCTGTTATTATTTTTAGGAAAAATAAGAGAATTTCCTACTGAGCCCGCTGTCACCACTTCTGGAAACTCTTCTGTATTCAGTCCTTGAGATTCCAACGAAGTATTGATCGGAGTATTGGTCCTGTTTGCAGAGTCCTGACGAGTCCAAGATCCTGGTCCCTCGTTGCCGTAACCCTCTTGTGGGCCGGTCCCACGTTGCCACAACCCTTCCCGGGCGGGTCGTTCGTTGCCGTAACCCTTCACGGGCCCGGTGACTCTGGTTCTGATTCGAGAATTGTCTTTACCTCTCTCAATCTCTCGCACTGATGGGTCCTGTGCCTTAAATGTAATCGTCTCAAGATTATACACCAACACTCGAAATCAATCAAGGCGCTCGAACACTTGAGAATTCAAATTCTCAAGGTTTTTTTTTTTATTAGAGAATCGAGGCTTGATTCTTTGGAATATGGATTGATGCACTTCCTTTTTCGCCTAATGTTACTCTTATTTCATAATAAGTTTCATGAACCGTGCCTCTACACCTTTTTACTTCCAATTCACCATAAAATGAGTCCTCAACATCACTTTCTGAACTATCATTTACGTATTCAATAAATTTGACAATTCCAATGGAGGTAGGTATGTAAATTTCCCAACGATCCTTATAAACAATTTGCGCACAAAGTTACTCAATTATTTCACTGCTGTGAAAAATCAGATCTATTTTACCTGACTCAGTTAGAAGAGACATCCTTTGAATTTACTGTTTTCTGTTGGTTATCTCCCTTTCTATTATCTTCTTGTTCTCTTTGTTTCAGCAAGGCATCCAATTTTTCCATCCCTTGAGGAAGATTTTTCCTACTAGTAGGGGGCTGCAAATATATCCGAGGACACCCTTTACTTTTGATGAGCCTTTCCCATGGTTGAAGACCATCCATTTAAATAATTTTTTACCGCCTCGTATGAATTCTAGGTTGACGGTGCAGCAAATCCGACCAAAGCTATCACCAATTGTTACGTCCTGGGTTCGCTTGTGTCGCTGCAATGCCGCTGATCCCAACGATGATTGGACGATTGACTTGATTTTACTTGATAGTCAAGAACCGTGAATATGAGGTCAGGGAAATTGAATAAGTAATTCCGCTCACAGAATTATAAAAAGAGATTTTAAATATATTTTAACTTTATGGTTGAATAGAGTTCACAAATCCTTCAAAATTATAATTCACAAACTTGTTCGTCGTTCACAAAATCACTTATTCCTATGTTTCACAATTATTTTAAATCAATAGTTGTTACCGAGCACGCACGTCCACGTCAGTTTTAAAAATTCAGTATTTATTATATTTTCCACTTTTAGTAATCAAACTAAATGTTTAGGAAAAGGTCATTAATTTGATTCAGTATCAGAGTTCGAATTTGAATCCGAATTAGCACGAGGAATGGTAAATTGAGTTATTCCGTTTGGTGAATAAATTATAATCACTATGTAGTGTAATTCCTCGTAAACTCTACAGAGTTGAAAGGGCTGATAATTTGAGTCAGAGAAAATCTCCAACAAATCGAACAAAATGCTCTCAGGAGCCGACATGGATGGTTATTTATTATTTCAATTTAAAAAGAAATATCTGTCTTTGGATATTACTTTGATTTTTGGATAACCAAGCAAATTGCTCTAATTATGAAATTTATTCAAGGGAAATTATTTCAAGTTCGTAACAGTTTTAAAGACTGGAAGGCTTACTTCTGACGTTTTGAACGTGCGCTCCTATATTTATAAGTTTGAATCTGATGATGTAGAAGGGTTCGCACTCTAAATGTCGTCACTAATAGCCAATCACAATTTTAGTTTAACGTCGATGTCGACATCATCCACCAATCAGTATGTGAATGATTTCACCCTTGACGTCACAAAATAGAGCGGAGATCAGTCCACGCTGATTCATGGACCACATCCTGTATTTCAACCCTTCTTCCTTGTTATCGCAGATTATTGGCGCCTGATTGTCGCGGCTTAGTCTTAAGTGGAAATTCTTAATTACTATGACTAATATCTACTGTACTTTCACCTATTAGATAGAGAGAGAAAGAGAGCGTTTTACATTATTGCACCATTTCCTGCCATATATGTCTAAATGGTTTCCCAAATCCATCACTCGATTGAATCCTTGGAATCAACAATATAAATTAATAAATTCCCATTATGATTATAATAAAATAATAAATCTAAATCAATTTCGGTATTCATTGAAAGACCATCTATTCAACATGAGTCGGTCCTTTCCAACAATATTTGAATTTAGTTTTGTTCCCGCGCTTAAAGATGGCGTTGCCTGACTTCCGAGAAGTCACACAACGTTACAGCATGAAACACGGATCATTCGCTTTCGTTCGGTATTGCGTCATTTCATTAAAGTGCATTACAAATTGTAGTGTTTTTTAATCAATATTGCGTAGTGCTTCACTGAGAGATGATACCAGGTCGTAAAAGAAAATATGCCCTTATTTGGTGGGTCAACAGCGCCTATGAAGACACCATCGAATTGTCTAACTTTCCGGGAAAGCAAAGAAATTCTACAAAATTGCTTCGCTCGTTTGTAGGGATAACCAAACTGGACAGAAAACTAAATCGCAAGCTAACATACTGGCAATTAGTGGTAAGTATATATTGCATATTCAATTTTCTATTCATTGCATATAAATAAGCTCTGTTAAAATCAGTTGGAAAATCTGATATAATAGTATATTACACATCTAGTCTAGAGATCGAAGCAGGCGGTTTTTTTATCAAGTGCCATGTTTGCAGGACGAGTCGTTGAGACCGCAGGTCACGAAAAATCTGGAAATCATGCAAGAGTCAGAGCAGTTGTTTGGCCTGGGAGTCAGGAATTTTAAAAAAACATACTGAAGTCAGGAAATTTTCTATGTTAAACAAGTTCCAAAAATGAAAAAAAAAATGTGAGAAAAGTTTTTAATTGCAAAAAAATCTGGCGGATAAAAACTTACATTTTCACACCTTCAGAGTTCACACTCTTTCCCCTTTTTTTCATTTTCAAATTCTTCCTATTCTTGAAAAAATGTCTGCTAAAAACCAGCGTTTAACAGTTTTAAGCATCGTTTTTAGTAGATTTAAAATATTTCTTCTCATAACATACGTTCTATTTCTATACAATATAAAATTGATGTGAAGATTTTCCAAAATTTTAAAACCTCTATCTCTTACTTTTTCATAAATGAAGAAACTTTATACATTTCAGCATTTTTAAATAGATACTGTTTTTATGGCTTACACAATTTAAAATTGATTTCTAGATATTTTAAATTCAACAATTACTAGAATATTAATTGTACATGTAAATTTTTTCAAATATGAACAATTTTTAATTGAAAACTTAAAATTCACCACAATCTGACCAACAATATTTATGGAAACAATTAAGATCTCCTAGTAAGTATATCAAACTAACTAGAATTAATAATTTCTTAAATTATTTAACTCGTTTCAAATATTTTGACAAATCTTAATATTCAAAAATGTGATATTATGTATTTTTGAATAGCTTATGTCTTTAATATTAGAAAATAATAAAAACAATAATTTAATTAATAATTTGAATTTACTTTATATCCAAGGAATTTAAAATTATTTCTTACTTATTTTAATGGATTTTTACGATTCCATGGGATTTAATCGAATTTCTATAGAACTTTAGGGCTAGTGCTAATGTAAGATACTTTTGGCGCACAAACTTGAACTATTTTTAATTTGAGGTTTTCTTAAGGTGAGAAATATTCTGGATTATGAAAATTATTTAAAACATATGAAAATTGTTCATTCAACCAATTTTATATTTTATCATGCTTTTTTTATATCGCCGTGAATAGATTTTTAACGACCTAAGACCTCAGGATTCCCAATTTAAAAAAAAAATATGGAATCGCAGAAATCATTAAAAAGTCATCTAAAATTATTTAAAAATTATACACATTCTTAGAAAAAGATTGTTTCTTCTTTTCTAAATGTGAAAATAAATGTTCAATCTTCCCCCTATTCTCCGCCTTTTTCATGCAAAAATTTCCCTATTTCCCCATTCTTGACCTATTTTTGGGCTGTGATCCCTGCAACTTTACTTCGAAATTAATTTTCAATCACTTTTAACATATTTTGGTTAAAAAATCTAGGACTCAACATATTTTTCACGAGAGCTGTGGTAAAATATATGGCCTGGACAATTTTAATTATTTGTTTCTACAAATAAATATTTCATATTTACGTATTTATATGTGATATAATGTTTTTAAAACTAAGATTTATTTACATAATTTTTACACAATTTCACATAGTATGCCAAATTAGCTGAAAATTGGATACCTATTAGGGTGGTTTATAAAAAACATGCTTTTATTTTTTGGCGGTCATATCGCGACAGTTTCTTTCTCTCGGTGAAAAATACTCTCCTAATTTTTTCAGATTTAGAAAATATTTTTTAGAGTTATGAGTTTCAGAGAAATATCTTATAAATAAAAATTGTTGCTAATACAAAGAAGAAAACTCTCATTTTGTGTCCGATTAAAAAATAATTATTTGGCTCTGATAAAAGTCATAAAATTTATGATTTTTTAAGAACAGACAAATATAAGAGCATAATTGTAGCCCTAAACATTTTTTGTAAGGATTTTTAAAATTCTGGGACATTCCGCATAGAATAGAGAAAAAATATATAATAGAGATGAGATGAAAATTTCAAAACCTGGGCACCAGAAATAATATTTGGAACCAAATTTTTCTTTAACAAGGCTTTGAATAGTTTCTTCATTCCTAAAATTTGATGCAATATCAATATAGATAAATGCGAGACAGAATGAATAACTTAATTGATATCAAATCATTTTTTATATTTACTAATAATCAGTACTAACATACATTTGAACAATTTACACTTTTCTTAATAGGGAAAATGTTGAAATGTGGGAATGAGTATCAATTTGAGTAAGTTTTTATGCTTTTTTCTCCTTAAGTCAATACTGATAAAATTCAAGTAATTAGTGGTGACATTCTACAGATTCTATTAACGGAAAGTGACCCACCAAAGATGATTAAAAAATTACTAATTCCATTATTCGAGATATTTCCTAATTTAAAAGTTGTGTCAAAGATTAATACAACAATTTAAAAAACACAATTCTGGCCATGAATGGTTTTTATATAATATAACGATTGTTATATACAATAACGAAAGATAGTTTATGAGGCATACAAAATGTTAATAATGGTACGTTTAGGTTTTGCGGCGCCAAATAATTTTTTTCCTATCGGACACCGAATGAGTGTTTTTTTCTTTGATTTAGATTAGTCATATTAGTCATATATTTAGTCTCCCTTTTTAAGTAAATTGAATGTTTTTTTTTTATTTGTCAAAAATTAAGAGAGTATGTTCTCACCTAGAGAAACAAACTGTCTCGATACGGCCACAGAAAAATAAAAACAAGTTTTTTGTGAACCACCCTAATACCTATGTTCAAGTTGTTTGGGGGCACCTTTTTATATTTGATCGATTGATGTTATATACCTTTCAATACTTTTTCTAAAAATTAAATTGATTGAATTAGGAATAATATTGCATATTAAAAAAGAGTGTCTTTTACAACTGCTATTTTATAAAAGTCGAAAACGTACTTTACACTTAATTTAGTTAGCTAACATAGCAGTGTCTGTTAATCTAAATCCATCACACAAATATGATTTTTGGCATGATAACTACCTTAAATAACACAATAGATCTGACATATTCTAATAAGTTTCCTCTGTAATTTTTTTCTTCTTTTTGAGTGTTATGTTTTATACTTTGTTTTCTGCTCTTTCAGATCTCCTATCATTATCTAAAGACTGCAGAAAATATGGTTTGTATATATATATATATCTATATATACCATTAAACCATTTCCCTTTCAGGGTAGGCGTGACACTACCCGATTCGGGTAGTGTTTCTAGGTTTTTCTTGTAGTTATAAATAACTACAAGTGTGGGCTCACCACACCCACGATGTGCCAACAGCACTCATGTCAGTATTCTTGAATGGTCACCCATCCAAGTACTAACCGCGTCCAACGCTGCTTAACTTCAGTGATCTGACGAGAACTGGGTTTTTCAGCGTGGTATGGCCGTTGGCAATAATTTTTGTAATCATATCTGCTGTTCACCCTTTTCACTCTATGCAGTCAGTATACTTAACATTTGTATTTTGTACAGAAAGAAATTTCACCATTGTGTGGTTTTGGGGTCGTTCAAAAAATACGTTACATATTTTTTGAACGGCCCCTTTCACTTACCTGCGAAAAAATTTTCTTATATAAATTGAATAGCAAACAATATCAACAATAAGGGCAGTGGACCTTGGAAAATTATAACCAGAGAAGACTTGTTGGAGATTGACGGGAGCACTTGAGGCAATTATTTGGCACTGGAAAACGTAGTGAACGATAGGCATGCTTTTTGATTTAACTTTTTAGAAATATATTTGCATCATTCTAACTTTTTTTAAAAACTATTGTGTTGATGATTGGCCATATCGGGCATCTAATGGCACCCTTGACAAGCCATTTTTCGAAAAGTACATACACAAGTGTGCTTTTAAAAAAAGGAAATACCACGCTAAAAAAATTTCAAAAGTATGCTTGACATCTCGTGAAACAACCAAATTCAATACTAACCAACAAACTAAATTCCTTAACAAAAGTTATGGATTTATCAATCTAATCAACACGTCACTAGACCAACCCTGGGTATACAGAGAACCCTGAACAGACTGTATTCTTGACACCTGCACCCGGTGTGTACACTTTATGATATGACATCTAAGTTCTAAATAGTTGCAAGTTATAAACTTTGCAAAAGAAACCTTTATCATATTTATTATATGCATATCTGATTCATTTTTTATAGAATTTTGTAATTTTCTTTACAACGCAAATTGTATGATAAGCATTTATTCATTCAAATTTTATTTACGAGAATTAAAGTATACTTTTCACTCATATTGTACTTTGTGTAGTTGTAGACTTCAAATTTTTTGGTTCATAATAATATAATTTATAATGACAAAAACTGTTGTTTTGATTGCCCTTATGTTTCCTAGAAAATAATGATCTAGAATAGTTTTTCAGGTACAGAGCTCGAAATCTTTTAAGGTGAGAAGTAACGTCACACGAGAAGATGACCATTTACTCCTGGACAAACAGGCGGACACCAAAAGTATAGGGCTAATTTTATAATCTGATTATATTTCTATGAAAAACATCATTGCTTTTTTACAACAATTTTTAATTGACACCCATTAAAAACAATTGCAGCAAATAGTGAACTGTTAAAAAGAATTTCGAAAGTGATCAATCTAATCTCTGGATGATAAAGTTTATTCTAAAAATTGTGGTTAAAAAACAATATTGAAATATAATCAGATTATAAAATTAATCCCTATACTTTTGGTGTACATGTGTTTGTCCTGGGGTAAATGGTCATGTGACGTCACTTTTCGTCTAGAGGATTTCGAGGGCTGCAGCAGGGCCCAAACAGAGGACTTAGGAGGACCTATAGAGGGCTAAATTTTTATTAAGTTAGGCCCTCTTTTAGCCCTGAAAGTGAGAAAAATGGACTTTGGTGCCACTTTGAAGGACTAAAAGAGGGCTTAATCTAATACAAATTAACCCTCCAAGGACTAGTGTGACGTATACGTCACGCCAAAGAAATCAAATGATAAAAAAAAAAAATTTTAAATACAAAAAAATCCATCAAAAAACAAAAAAATAGATCACGTATACGTCACGCCAAAAAAATAATAGAATAATACAAATTTTTAAAAAATATTTAAAAATCCATTGAAAAAAAAAAGTTCTCGTCCTTGGAGGGTTAAGACCTCTTCAAGCCCTCCTAAGTCCTATTAGGTCCTCCAATTTAGAGGTCTAAAAGAGGGCTAAAATTTCGACCCGGGCGGCTAGCGCGCGCGTCTGTTGGTTCTCGCACTTCACGCCCGGCCTTTGTACTTCCGCCATATTTGTGCACAGACTTTTTAAAACTAAAGTTAAAAGTATCGACAGCAGTAACTTGGTGATTGTGAATTCTCTTTTGTTAAAGCTCCCTCGGCTTCAACGAATACATTCTCATCAGGTATCTCGTGCTTCGCACTCGATTTTTTCCAAAATGCGAACTTTTCTACATTATGTTCAACACTATTATATCAAATGTATATTAAACTTATTTATTTAGCTCGGTCTGGGATAGCTTATTCAGATATTGCAAAATAAAGTACAAATTTTATTTCTCA
The DNA here is from genome assembly GCA_932195095.1 of Andricus curvator. NCBI lineage: Eukaryota > Metazoa > Arthropoda > Insecta > Hymenoptera > Cynipidae > Andricus > Andricus curvator. The sequence goes on along the minus strand of CAKNYM010050592.1, from coordinate 207,681 downwards.
TGATTACTTTGATATTTGTTTTTTATTTTGCATTACATTTTATTCTCAGCTTCCCTGAAAATGTATATCATTTCAATAAAAATATATTGTTACAATTCATAATATACATTGGTCTTAAAATAGACGTATGTACATTGTCTTGTTTTTATAATAAAAAAAGTGCGCATTCTATAAAAAAAAACAATTTTGTTATTAAACGTTCTATTGCAACTTGTGTCGTTTTTTCCATAATTCAATTTGTTTATTTTCAATGTTATTTTTTCTGATTTAAACCAAAAATACGCATGGTTGAACAACTTTTGTCTATTCATTTTTTTGTCTCTTGTGTCGTTTTTCCAAAAATTTGATTTCTTTATTTTTAGTCTTATTTTTTACGATTAAAAGAAAATCTACTCGTCCTGTCTAAAATGATTAATAATAAATTTGTAGATCCTTTTTGGGTGAACAATTTTCGTCTGTTAATGCTTTTTTGTCCACCCCCCCCCCCCCTCCACACCCTTGAAAATGCGCCATTGCATGCACGTGAAGCTGGCGTAATGTGGCCGCTTCAAGCCCAGTGACGTTCGCACATGCGCACTCCGCCGCCAGGCCGACATTCAACTTTATGCCCACTACATAAAACTTTACGCTTGCTACACATACACTGCACCACGCAAGTAGGGATATGGAGGAAATCATCTTTATCTTTTAAAAAATTGTATCGCTGGACCCAACAGTCTCGCTTCTTCAAAGTACGCTATTTCTTCCTTTCATTTATAATCTAAAATTGTCAAGGACACCAAACATCCTCTATCTGCTTCAAATGCTTGTTTTCAGGGAGGGTAGGACAAAAAGTATCGTGTGTATCAATGGCATACGGCTATTTTGACAAGTGTGACTGCTGCCCTCCCTGCTAACAATTTCGGATTCCGAAATTGGTCCGAATTTATCCGAAATCAATCCGATTCACGATTTTTTTCCGAAATATGTCCGGTCTAATCCGAAAACTGTACGAAAACAGTCAGAAATTTGTCTGATTATGTCCGGAGTCTGTCCGGACCAAAAATTTCGACTCCGGAAAGAGTCCGATTTGATCCGAAATTAGTCCGGAATTCAAAACCTGAAATTATTTTAGTTGAACTAAAAATGGAAAATAGTCCGGTCTAATCCGAAATTTATTCGAGCGTAAACTTTCACTCTCGAAAGAGTCCGGCTTGATCCGAAATTAGTCCGGAACTCAGTAACTGAAATTACGTTTTTTAAAGTAAAACCGGAAAATCGTCCGCTTAAATCCGAAATCCTTCCGGTCAACAACATCGACTCCGGAAATATTCCGATTCTATCCGAAATTAATATGCAGGTTTAAGTTGCCATTCGGTGAAATTAAAGTGAAAACGGAAAATCGTTCGATTAAATCCGAAATCTGTCCGGTCTGAAACATCAACTCCGGAAATAGTCCGATTCTATCCGAAATTAATCAGCAGCTTTTAGTTGTCATTCGGTGAAATTAAAGTGAGAACGGAAAATCGTCTGCTCTAATCCGAAATTCTTCCGGTCAAAAACATGTACTCCGGAAGCAGTCCGATTCTATCCGAAATTAATCCGCAGGTTCAAGTTGTGATTCGGTGAAATTAAAGTGAAAACGGAAAATCGTCTGATTAAATCCGAAATCTGTCCGGTCTAAGACATCAACTCCGAAAATAGTCCGATTCTATCCGAGATTAATCCGCAGGTTTTAGTTGTCATTCGGTGAAATTAAAGTGAAAACGGAAAATCGTTCGATTAATTCCGAAATCTGTCTGGTCTAAAACATCAACTCCGGAAATAGTCCGATTCTATCCGAAATTAATCCGCAGGTTTTAGTAGTCATTCGGTGAAATTAAAGTGAAAACGGAAAATCGTCCGCTCAAATCCGATATTCCTCCGGTCCAAAACATCGACTCCGGAAACAGTCCGATTCTATCCAAAAAGAAGGGAAGAAAGGAGAATCCAATTCATAATAAAATCATTCATTCTAAAATTGAATTCAAATCACGAAAATACGCAATCATCTCCCCCTTGAGTGAATCTACAATCCGTCACTTTTATCGTCAATTAACGATTTAAATTTTAGTGGCAATTTTTATCGTAAGAATCAATCTTACTCAATTTTTGTTTATTTAATAATCAAGTTTAGTTATAAAATGGTTAGGGCTAGTTTTAATATCCTATCAGTATTGGAATCAACTTATATCGTTGGTTGCAATTTACTGGACAGGAAAAAGTAAACGCAAATTGAACGAATGTCTCTATGAAAATTAATATCATTGAGATAAGTTTAAAATGCAACATTACTACTATTGCTAAAACTTAGTATAATTTTTAGTAAAATTAAGATCTCTAGCTAAAATCAGCCAACTGCAGTTATAATTGAATTGAGAATATTGATAAACTAAAAATCGACCCCGGTTAGATAGATTGATAATGTTACAACATACTTCGTTCAAAAGTGTTCTAATTTTTTTCCTCAAAGTGCATTAAAATGTAATCAAAAATGACTTCTCGTACAACTTTTCAACATCCTGTTTTCGCTCATTTATAATTAAATACTCTATAAGTGTATCGAATTTCATTTTTTTAGTTCAGTTTGCTATACCGGATAAGATTAGGGTGTATTGCGTTCGAATAACTAGAACTAGAAAAATATCGGGCAAAGAAGGATAAGATATAAATTATTCGCATTCGTCAGAAAGGACAAATTTCGGATTTAAACGGATGAGATCCGGATTAATCGCATTCCTAAAAATCGTACAATTTCGGACTTAACCAGATTAATCGCATCCGCCAGACCATATAATACACGGTCATGACCGGACACAATCCGGATTCATCACATCCGACAAACCGTACAAACCACGGATATGACCGGACACAATCCGGATTCATCACGTCCGACAAACCGTACAAAACACGGACATGACCAGACACAATCCGGATTCATCACATCCGACAAACCGCACAAACCACGGACATGACCGGACACAATCCGGATTCATCTCATCCGACAAACCGTACAAAACACGGACATGACCGGACACAATCCGGATTCATCACATCCAATAAACCGTACAAAACACGGACGTGACCGGACACAATCCGGATCGATCGCGTCATTCAGACCGTACAGAACACGGACTCAACCAGACACAATCCGGATTTATCGTTCGTTTCTCACAAGCGCTAAACATTTTCTTGGTTAGTATATAAGGACCGTTTCGACCAATATACTCAGCGTGCGATATTCTGCGTTAGTGAAGTGCGTTATATATGTAGTAGTGTTAAGTTTAGCTATTGAAATAGGTTTGTGTGCGTCAAATAAATGAAGAATGCATTTATCGTGTGTAAACTGCTTATATAACCTTGTTATATAACATTTAGGCGGTCCGTCAGACCGGACAGATCCGGACACGACCGGATAGAATCCGGAGGACAAAAACCGGATCATGTCCCGGACAATTTCAGACAAATTTCCTAATCCGGAATTTGTCCGAAATCCGTCCGGAATTTTTAGCAGGGCTCACTTCGCTTGGGTGGCAAGTTCACACACGTCAAAATAGCATTCTTTGCGCCCTCGACACACAATTTACTATTTGGCAATTTATGTCATTTTTCAAAAAATGTTATTGTTCATTTTTAATGTTTGTTTTTACGATTGAAACAAAAACTGTGCATTCCATCAAAAAATGATAAATAACAAATTTATAGATCTTTTTTGGGTGTACAACTTTTGTTGACGAATTTTTTTTCGTGCCTTGCGTCGTTTTTCCAAAAATTTAATTTTTTTATTTTTAATGTTATTTTTTACTAATAAAACAAAAACTGCGCATCCTATCAAAAAGTGATTGATAACAAATTCGTAGATATTTTTTAGGTGCACAATTTTTGTCAATTCATATTTCGTCGTATCTCGCATAGTTTGACTACAAAATAGAATTTTTGATTTTTCATTATTTTTTGTGCGATAAAAATTTGAATTTTAAATTTTCAAAAAAAATTCAAAAAGTTGTTATGATAATCTTGTAGGGTGTTTAATAAGCAACGTTTTTCTTTTATTGACTTTCATATCGTGCGTTGTTTGGCCTTACATTTTCATTTTCGTTTGTTTTTTTGCATTTTATAAATGCTATAACTCATGTAATTTTGTTATCGAATAAGAGTCATCAGGATCAATTACTTTTCTTTTCGAGTACTACGAATAGCCGTACATAGAGTTTTTAAATCTTAAAAAAAATTGTCTCAAAAATTTTGAAAATGCTTTAACTTTTTGAATTTAGGACATTAAAGAAAAATAACAAATGCCAATTCAATGTGTAAATTCTTTTGAAAGTATCGTGCTAAGAGTAGTGATGGGAACTGCTCGGCCTGACTGTGGTAATACCTGACCTGACCGGTAATGTCCGGTCATGACGGTAAAAGTTGGTAAAACGCGGTCAGACCCAAATATCTCCAACAGGGATTTTTTTTTGATAGAAAAAAGTGGTTTAGTTGTTAGGACGTCCCCTATGCTAAACTTGTACACAAAGTTTTTCGGTTCTAAATGTTCCAGTTATTCTCAAAGTTATAAAGAAGCGAAATAGCTGAGCATAGCAGACTACACTTTTGACAGTTTCGCGCGAGTTTCGAGGGGAATTTGAAAATTACACTTTACAAATTAACAAATTGCATTGAAAATCTCTTGCATTTATTAAGTAATATTTTTAAAATAATATATAGTAGTGTGCTAAGTTATTTTGAATATCATTTCAATGAATATGACACTTAAACATTAAGTTAAGTACTGTGTATCGTATAGGTTATATTCCCTAAATGAAAATACTGTTTTTTTGTCTTTAAATAACATAAAATTGATAAATAATTATTATGAATTTAGATTTATGAGTAATTTGTGTAAATAATGTATTATTTGTATTGTCATTGTTACCATTTTTAATTATAATAATTGCCTTATTGAATTTCGTCACATAAAAATAATAACAAATAATACATTATTTACACAAATGACTCATAAATCTAACTTCATAATAATTAGATATCAATGTTATTTTATTTAAAGACAAAAAACAGTATTTTCATTTAGGGAATATAACCTATACGACACAAAGTACTTAACTTAATATTTAAGTGTCATATTCATTGAAATGATATTCAAAATAACTTAACATACTACTAAATATTATTTAAAAAATATTACTTAGTAAATGCAACAGATTTTCAATGTGATTTGTCAATTTGTAAAGTGCCATTTTCAAATTATCCTCAAGACTCGCGCGAAACTGTCAAAAGCGTCGTCTGCTATGCTCAGCTTTTTGGAATTTTTATTACTTTGAGAATAACTGGAACATTTAGAACCGAAAAACTTTCTGTGCAAGTTTAGTATAGGGTATGTTCTAGCAACTAAACCACTTTTCTCTATAAAAAAAACCTTTTCTGGTGGAAATATTTGGGTCTGACCGCGTTTTACCAACATTTACCGACATGACCGGTCAGGATTGGTCATGACTGTGAAATACCGAGCAGCGCCCATCACTAGCTAAGAGGATCAAAATCTACAGGCACACATGCAGACACATTCGCGAAAACCTGTTTTTCCGGTTCAGTAGGTCTTAAAGCGTGGACATTTGACAAAAACGTGTGTAGGGAGGGGGGGGGGGGTCAAATTTTACACAAATCTAATACCTTCCCCGATGTGAATGTAAAAATGGTATCAAAATTTTATAAGCAATAACAATGACAAAAAAAATAAACTGCCGATACCGAACAAGTTCACGTCTTCTTTGGATCATCTCCTCCTAGAATCCATGGTTTCCCGGTACGGAGAGAAGAATAGAGGAAAATTAATATTTTCAGACATAAACGAAAGAGTGAGCATTATTTAATTTTTTTGAATTTTTTGAAGTGCCCAACGAAAAAATAGGTTTATCTCCGAAACCAATTCTTTTCTATTTCCGTAACGAATGCCACTTTTGTTGTGTTCCATACAGGCGAACATATTTTCTATTTTTTTAATTCCTCTTAATGCGAGCAGTAGACACACCTCTCATGGTTATTTTTAATTCCATACTTACATGCTGTATTTTCGATTAATTTAATTCTTTCTAATCCGTCCACAAAATGTGTGCGCTTACATGGTTTCTATTCCTCCGTGTGCAACATAAGTTTGGAAATTTCAATTTTTTTTGTCATGGTTATTTTTAATTTCATTCTGACATGCTTCATTTTCGATTATTTTAATTCCTTCTAATCTGTCCGAAAAATATCTGCACTTGCATAGTTTCTATTCGTTTTTGTGGAATATAA
>CAKNYM010050592.1:132524-201356 GCA_932195095.1 Andricus curvator | reverse complement strand
ATATCTGCACTTGCATAGTTTCTATTCGTTTTTGTGGAATATAAGTTTGGAAATTTCAATTTTTTTGTCTACCATAACGGTGGAGTGATTTTAATAATAATATTTTATATTGTCTTAACTTTTCATCCTTTATCTATACAGTTTTCTGCTTACCACTTTTTTCTGTATTTGACTTTGAATTTATGGTTTAGGTTAAAATTTTGCAAGTTGGCCACGTTGGACACTAAACATCTCCTCTCTCCTCTCCTCTCCTAAACCCTAAAAACGATTTCAGATGTTTAGCAGTCAAGTTGCAGAAATTTAACCTAAACCAAAAATTCAAAGTAAAAAAAAAAAAAAAATGGTAAGCAGAAAATTTAAAAAATTTGGATTTCGACTATGCTGGACCAATATTACTACAGTGTTATATAGATTGTTTTTTTGACTCCGTATACTTTTTCTGTGTGGCTGTGCAATCCATGCAAATTTGCACAGCAGTAGTGTGTGTTCCAAGACAGATTTCATATGAAATCAGTCAAAATATGTTTCTGTTCGATAAATTAATAAGAAAATATTCACATAATTTACCCAAATACAATACTTATTTATTTAAAAGAATGCATTTATTTAAATTCACAGTTTCACCTTAAAAGTTACATTATTCTATTCCTTTCTTTGAAATTTCTCCACTTTTTAATTCCTTCCAATACGCTTCCATTAAATTTTTCTGAGTGGATTAAAAAGACTAGCTTCTGCGTCTTCAAAGTGACATTATTCTCTTTTTTTCTATTCTTTCTTTTGCATTCCTCCATTTTTCAATTCCTCCCAATACACTTCCATTAAATTTTTCCAAGTCGATTAAAAGGAATAAGTTTTACTTTTTTTTCTACTCGTTGGTGGAACTTTCGATGAAGGAAAATTCACTTATTAATGGGAATTCAGATTCTGAATTTTTTTGAATTCTTCTCTTCTTACCGGGTTACCTGGTCGAGGGAATTTTGAGCCAACTCAAAGAGAAAAATTATGTTAATTTCTAAGTGGACTACCAGTATAAACATTTAATAAAATAAATAATTTGAACCTAACACTTATTAACTGAAATTAATTTTTGAAGTTATTTTTGGAATTTTTAAATTAAATTAACCTTTAAAATCACTGTGATAAATTATTAAAAAAAAAACTTTATTCTAGAATGTATTATATATTATGCCAACGGCCATACCACGCTGAAAAACCCAGTTCTCGTCAGATCACTGAAGTTAAGCAGCGTTGGACGCGGTTAGTACTTGGATGGGTGACCATTCAAGAATACTGACATCAGTGCTGTTGGCACATCGTGGGTGTGGTGAGCCCACACTTGTAGTTATTTATAACTACAAGAAAAACCTAGAAACACTACCCGAATCGGGTAGTGTCACGCCTACCCTGAAAAGGAAATGGTTTAATGGTATATATTATAGAATAAAATTTGTTTTGGTACTGTATTCCATTTTTTAAATCGTGTACAAGAATTTTAAAAATCCTAACTTTCACATATTTTTTCAACCAATCAAAAACTTTTTTGAATGTTTCAAAAATGCAACTTATATAATAAAAACAATACACACTCCAGATTTCAATCAGTGAGATTTCACTGTTCATCAGTGATGATCCTCAGCGCCGAACTAACCATAAGGCTAACACAGGCTAGAGCCTAGGGGCCCAAGGGCTGCAGGGGGGGCCAAAGAGGTCCAGTTTTCCTCAATGTATAGAATTAGGTCCGGATTACAGAAATGAGTTCGAGTAACAATAAAGAGCTACTCCGCCCTCAAGGACTGCAGGGGGCCCAAGTACTATTGCAAGACGTCCAGTTTTCCTTAATTTATACATTTATAGAATTAGGTCCGGATTACCATGTCTAGGTCAGAAATGAGTTCGAGTAACAATAAAAAGCTACTCCGTCCTGGCGCCCTTAAGATGGGGTACATTAATGGTATTTTAATAGTTGGAAAATTACTTTATTTTCCTACTGAAAGATAACTGTGTCAGACCAAACTAACGAATTCTGCACTTTGTAACAAATTTTACCCGAACATTAGGATCAGTCTTTGAAAATCAGTCGTTCGATACGGTTACAGTCTTCCGGTGGTGATCAGAGCATATTTACTTATATATAATTTAAATGTTTTGATGTATGCAAAAGGTATAAGAGGATCGTGTTGCATAATGCCTCAACTTCATAAAACATTGAGTGGTGCACAGAAACGCAAAATAATAAAAGAAAAAAGTGAAAAAAATGCGGAATATTTGAAAAAAGTGCCAAAGCTTGAAAATTTTTTCTTTACGTCAGTTCTACGTCAAAGTGATTGTGTATTAAATCAACGTCAAAGTGATTGTGTGATCACACAAAAACCAAAAGAAGCTCCTATCATTTTTGAATCTGAAAGAGCAGGCACATGTCCAGCTGAAAAATGTGCGTCGATTACTTTTTTGGAAAAAGCTGACACCTACGATGAAAGTAAGTTTTTTTTTCATATTATAGCTTTTAAGGAAAGGGAACAGTACAATTTCCATACCTGGGAAAATTGACACTACAATAATGTTGATGATTTGTTTTCTACTATAATTTTGCCTCAGAAATTGACGTAATTTTATGCTATTTTAATTTTTTTACCAATTGAGCAAACAATGCTTTCGGAATACTTCATTGAATGGAGATTAATAAAAAGGAACCTATTTTTTATAACTATAACATGGTATTACAATTCACAAGATAGTACTACTTCTGGTACTGGATTGAATAACAAAATCAACGTCGAAGAAAATCTGAAAAGGAAGACTAAAAAAAATATTCCACCTCTGCAGATTATCGTCGACGTTAATTTTTTGCTCAAACCAGTAACAGAAATAGACCACCTTGGGATACCATCTTATAATTAACAATTTAATTTTAATCAATTTGATTAATCAGTTTAAATAAATGTTTCATAAACAGGTGGCATCAATTCAAAACATCTCACACTTGAAAAAGACTTTCTGAAAACGGACATTTCTGACTTTGCGGAATGGCCACCAATGACTCCGGAATTCATAGAGAACATCGCAAGAAATCTACCTCTTCAAAAATTCGACGACTTAGATTTTTTAAATTCAAAACGACAATATGGTTCTCAATCTCTGTCTGCAAGTAAATCATTATTTTATAGAAAACTTGTAAATGGAGAAACTGCGCCTCGAGAATGGCTTTTATACTCGAAATCCTTAGGATCGGTAGTATGTAAAAATTGTAAATTATTTGGAAAAAATGAGTCATCTTTAAAACACAGTTATAAAGATTGGAAGAATGCTTCGAAATTTTTTATGTTTCATGAACAGAGTAATGAACATCGCGAAAATGTAAATAAGTGGCTGTTGAGATCCAATTTTCTGGGTGGAGTAGATAGTGCTTTAGATAAAAGTTACGAAAAAGAGCATGAATATTGGAAACAAATTCTTCGGCGAATAGTTAGTGTTATTAAATTTCTGGGTACTCGCGGTTTAGCCTTTAGGGGAAGTGACGAAACTTTCGGCTCAGAGCGAAACGGAAATTATTTAGGTTTACTAGAAGTCATTGCAGAATATGATCCACTTTTAAAAGATCACATTAGGAACTTCGGTAATAAAGGCACAGGCAATGTACCGTATCTTTCTAACCGTATTTGCAAAGAATTCATAGAGTTAATTTATGACCACGTTCTAAATAAAATAGTTTCAGAGGTACAGTTAAGCAAATATTATTCTATAACTGTGGACTCTACTCCATATATATCTCATGTAGATCAACTCACATTTATTTTAAAGTACATTCTTGAAAACGGCGACCCTGTTGAAAGATTTATCAAATTTATTCAAATAAATGGCCATACCGCTGATCGCTTAGAAGGTGCGGTTCTCGAAACGCTAACAAGCTTGGACATTGAGATCAAATATTGTCGTGGTCAGTCCTATGATAACGCGTCTAATGTGTCAGGGCAATACGCAGGTTTACAAGCTAAAATCAAAGAACACAATCCCTTAGCTGTGTACATTCCTTGTCCCAACCATTCACTTAATCTTGTAGGGAATTGCGCGGCCGAGTGCTGTTTGAAAGCAACCATTTTTTTTATGTTTATGCAACGCGTGTACACCTTTTTCAGTGCTTCTCCCGCTAGATGGGCGAAAATTAAATCAAAACTAGAACAAAATAAATGCAAATTGCTTCCAAAACGCATGCTTAACCATAGGTGGTCAGATCGAGCAGACGCTTGTCGTGCACTTGTGGATTCCTACCACTATTTCGCAGAGACTATGCTAGAAATAGTAGAGGATCTGCAAGAAAAATCTGATGTGAGAGCTGAGGCTGACGGGCTTTTTCAGCAGTTCTGTATTCTTGAAAACGGCATACTGGCCATCTTCTGGAATGACGTCTTAGGCCGTTTTGATAAAACAAATTTAATATTGCAAGGAGCAGGTGTGGAGTTAGGTAGCGTCGTGGATCAGTATACAAGTTTGCGATTGTATGTTTCGAGCCTATGTGATCGTTTTGAATATTACGAAGAAGAAGGCAAACGATTAACGCAATGCAGTGATTATCAGGATATAAACAAAAGGCAAAGAAGAAGAAAAAACCTGTTCTTCGATGAAGCCGATAATTCCACCGAATTAAGTGCTCGAGATGATCTTAAGATAAATACATTCTTCCCTATTATCGACACAATTTGTGCCGAATTGTCGAGAAGAAGCGCTGCGTACGAAGTTATCGATGCTCGATTTAGCTTTATCAAAGAGATGAAATCATGTTCAAAAGAATTTATCAGAAAAAAGTCGAAAGAGTTATCTGAAATCTACTTTGAAGATTTAGAGAAAGAATTAGGAGAAGAATGTATTCATTTTAAGATGTTCCTAGATACAATAAATCTGAAAGAAAGCGAATGTACAGCGACCACGTCTCTGCGAATTATTCGCGCACTGAGAGACCTTTTGTTAGAATAAATGAAAAAAATGAATTAGAATTTGGTATAAAATCGTACCAAAATAGGGAAAACCGAGGTTTTATTACACTTATTCGTATTACAGTACCGAAGTTTAATATTATCATACGAGTATTTAAAACACGAAGACGACAAAGTAGTATTCTAAATACGAAATATTATGAATCTCCATTTCAAGAATTAACACTATGAAAAAGTGATATTCTTTTTACTGAGTTTTCGAAAAATAATTTGAATAAGAAAAATAGTGAATATCATAATCTCGAAAACGTATTTTAGAAATTGATATTGTCTATATGAAGTTGACAGAAACCTAAGACGCATAGCAAACTATGAAATCCTTATTGTTGATTTTTCATATAGTTTCGTTTGAGAATGCTCCTCGAGTGTTTCCGCCGTTTTCCGATCGAGCCCGATTGAGCAGAGCCGAATATGGAACGCATGGAACACCGGCCGCGGTCGGTCCAAATCAAATTCGGTTCAATTAGAAATTAGATTAATGCATGTAAATATTGTAAAATCCCATTATTATTATTTTTAAGAAATTACTTGAAACAAAAAATTCGCTGAACGAGAAAATTAATTATACCTTTATTTTATTTCTATTCTCTACTCCAATCCCTGTCCAGATTTTCAAAAATTGGAAAAAGAGCATTTAATGCGTTAATTTTCAAAATCACAAACTTCTTTTTTAAATATTCAACAATGTTTTATTACTACAATCTTTTAACTATCAGAAAATATATATTTTTTAAATTAATATATAATATTGTACACATTATTTATATCTGACTCCTTAGTTCTGTCAAAAGATGCTTGGTAGTAGTGAAACAGGCGCTTTTATATCATGTATACCGAAAGGTTATGTTTCACAACATTTTAAATAAAAGTTAACTCTTTCTATTTTCAATTCATTCATTTACTATGGGATTCAAAACATGAGGAATTTTTCCTCTCGAAATTTATACACTTAGATAATAGGATTTAATTAAATGAGTGCAATTTATAAAATATTACATCTAAATACACTCAGGTTTATTATAATGAGTTACTGAGATATCAGATTGGATAATGTTATTCATACAAGAATATTATCAGTTCCTTTAAAAAAAATGTATTTTATAAAAAATCAATTCAATCATTGAAAGTGATAAAATGTTTAACCTATCTATTAACCAAATTTTTGAAGCAACAAATCACTCGTGAAACAGGGCCCAGATATTTTTCATACTACCCTGAATTGTCAAGCGACGCAGCTTTGCCGAGATTTTTGCCAAATATTCCATAATATAAGTTAGCCGTGGGGTTTAGTTGTTAGGAATAAAATGCGTTAGTGCTTCGGGTAAGTTAGGTTCGAATCTCGCCGCAGCGATTCCGATTTTTCATAGCGATTAAGCGTGCGATTATGTATGTAGTGAATAAATTAAGTATATAATAATACAAATTATAATTGTACGCGTGTTTCCGTATATAATTGTATTTAGTTTGTGTATTTAATTCCTCCTTCTGAAGGTTGAATCTTTTGGTGGAGGGAGTTATTTTTCATATAGTCGTTTGAGATTCTCATATGCTTTGTATGGCAACTTCAAAAGATGTTTTCACTCTTTCGAATAAATTGTATTACTATCGTTTTAATTTCGCTTGCCAACTTTGATATAGTGAATTTTAAATTCTCGCAAGTTTTATGAGAGTTAATGCAACATTCTTTCCATTTCTTCAAACAAAAATATTAATTCTGCCGGCTAAAAACCACTATATTAAGTTTTGATACGCAAACCCTGTTTTCCCTATTTTGGAACGATATTATACTAAATTCTCATTCATTTTTATGATTTATTCTAACAAAAAGTCTCTCAGTGCGGCAAGAATCTGAAATCTTTATATCCGAATCTTGAAATCGCACTTCGTATGTATCTTAGCATATTATCAACCAATGCTAATGGGGAACGATCTTTCTCTGTTTTGAAACGAGTTAAAAATTATTTAAGGAACTCGATCGGGAACGAACGTTTATCTGCATTAACATTATTTGTGGCGAATGCAGAGCTTGTCAATGAGATGAACTTCGAAGAAATAATAAGCGTATTTGCGCATTCGAAAACGAGAAAACGTTGTTGAAACTCCGAAACACTTCACAACTCATTTATCTGTGATTAGCAATATGTGAAAAATGTATATTTAGTGCAATAAGTACGTATGGCAAATATAAAAAAACTATTATAAAATATGTCTCTTTTTTATTTCGATAACTTTTTAAAATTATTTTGTTTTCAGGAACAAACAGAATTTTTAAAATTAGTTATTAAAAATTAATGTTTCTTTTTTAATTATTAATTTTTTAAATTATTAATTATTATTAAATTATTATTATTTACTATTATTTATTTATTATTTATTATTATTAGTTTATTATTTTTATTATTATTCATTCATTATTTTTATTATTTAGTGAAACTTCTAAAATCTAAAGAAGAAATTTTTATAGGGGCCCCTAAGTAATTATAGCCTAGGTGCCCAAACTTTCTTAGTTCGGCACTGATGATCCTACATATTTGAATAATTGACCCGTTAGCTATTTGGATTAGTGAAATGACGTTGTGAATCAATGAACATTATTACTGATGCAATTCAGTGACATTCAAACATCTAATCAATTATTTTTTACATCAAATTTTTCCGATAAAACAGTCGTAAGAAAATGATTGATAATTTATTCCACAGTGATGTCTTATTTATTTTACTACGAAAAAAGTAAGATTCGATAATTTAGCCTATTATAAATCAAATATATACAACATTTTAAAACATATATTTTTCAATGTTTAAAAAAACATTTCTCATTTTTGGATTAAAGACAAATTAGGTATTTTAAATATTAGGTGTTTTGGAATTGATTTGATTTGTAATTGTACGGTAAATTTACAGAGCCTCTTACGGTAATGGTGTACGACGAATCTGGGAACACTGCCCAGCTAACCTGTTACTATCGTGAGAAGTTCCTAAGTGATCACATGTTATGAGAGGAATTGTTACTTGTATGTCAGTTTCCTAGCTGGTAAAGGGATAATCACCGTCGTTTACTAGGGAGGCTTGTTCGCATCCGTTACCTGCAAGACTAGTAACATGGTGGTAACAGCCGACAGCCATCTCAAACTTCGTGCACATGTGCAAGAAATAAGTAAAATAATATCAATTACACAGAAGAATGGTTGAATTTAAAAATAGGTACAGAATATCTATAAGCGTAATTATTTTAATAATTTACAATTAATATTTATTATTTACAAATTTCAAGGTTAAAATGTAAATATGCAATCCCGGCACAAAGAAATTTTTTTTTGATGAAAATGTATTACTTTTTATTTTTGATGTGCTTTTTTTACTACAAGCAGTGCATAACAAATAAATTTTCAAGGATTTTAAAGACGAATTAAAAAAAAATAATTAGATAGTTAAGTAAACAACAATATATTTGAAAAACTCTGATTTTTATATTATAAAATTAACTTGATATATTTTCAATTGTGCCGTATCTACTAGAACAGAATGAAAAGTGATGTGAAAAATTATTAAATTTATAATTTGTAAGTATTCCCTTCATCTTTGGCTTCTGCTTATTTTTTGTAGAACTTTGATAGGTTTACAGCCATTGTGATCTCTTATCGAAGAAAAATCACTAATGTGGCAAGTAAGGTAAACGTCCCAGTAATCCCTGCGGTCCCAGTAATCGCCAGTTTTGAAGTGTAAACGCCAGAAGTAAGTATTTTCCGCATTAAAATACATTCCTAAAATATTTTTAAGTAAGTTTGAACAGTGTTTGTTATGGAAACCAAATTAGTTTTTTTGTAAAAATAGTGCACATGGATAAAAAAAATTGATTTGTATTGCCGGTGGCCATGAATCACGAAACGTGGAAAATAGCTTAACATTTAGGTTATGAAAGACGTTTCTTTGTTTAAGCTTTTAATATGTCAAGAAATTACTTGATCGGGACGAAAATTATTTTTTTGTAATGAAAGATCATTTTTGTTTCATAAAATTAAGCAAATTCTTCATTTAGTACCTTCCCGTTCGAAAAATATCGGGCGCGATTATAGGGAATTTCAAAAGCATAGTTGCTCGAGTAATCGCGGGACGAATCTGTCAAAATTTTATTTCCATATTTCGTTACAAATAATGATTTAATTAATTTCAAAAAGGCGTGAAATGAAATCGGAGAACTGACTTGTTACTGCGTGAAAAATAATCGTAATATAAATTAGTGCTTAAAACTGAAAAAAGGTGATGTAAAATATTGGCATGACTATTATAGTGATTTCATCAGCAATTTTTTAGTTTATTATCATTTTTTAGTGAAGTTAATATTTATTGAGTAGTTTTTCATTAACTAACATTAATCTATACTGCATAATATAAAGAAAAATGTGTAACAGATATATAATTATTGATAGTTTTGATGTTCTGACAACGTAAACAGAACATAACCTCCAAATACACATGATTTTTTTAGTCACTGCAATTTATCAAATTTCGTCATTGTGTTTATAATTTATGTTCCAAAAAAGTTAATTATACAAATTACCAGTGTGTAAATTTTTGCATCCCATGTAATTATGTTGTACTTAGCCATTTTATAGAACAAAGTTAGGTTATATGACTTTATACAACTCAATATTATTTTTCGAATTTTATTTTAAAAAGGAAAGTGTTAATAATTTTTAATTATAATATTCAGCATTATAAAAGAATTTCATCATTGTAGTTATCACTTATCGTGATAAAAATTCTAATAAATATTTACTTCGATTTATTTTTGAGACCACTTTATTTCTTATAAATAAAATATTAATTTTATTCGAAAATATTTTTAATTGAAATAAAAACTAAAATTTTAAAAGAAAATTCATTTTTATTATGATTAATCTTTATAATGTCCATCAGACGTATTGGAACTATCAGAAGATTCGATTTTGAGGTTATGTTTCGACGGATTTCATCTCGGAGGCCTCAATCTCTCGTCAATCAATATAAAACTAACAATACATCTTTCATTTCATTAAAGTATACTTAAAATACAAAGATACACTTGAAATACACGTCCAAATCACTAAAAACTGATTTCAAGAAAACTTAACCTTTTTGGCGAAGACTGGGAAACGACTGGCGATTACTAGTACATGGCAGATTCGGAAATGGCGGTGACTGGGACATCGGTGCTTTTTGACTTTTAATTGTTTATCAATAAGAAGTAATATTAAATATAATGTAAAACCAATTTTTATAATATTCTGGGATGTTTAATGCTTCAATCAGTACCAATAATTTTTTAACTAATCCTTCCAAAACAATTTTCGAAATATTTGAAGTCAATGAAATCTCTTATGGTGGCGATTACTGGGACGTTTACCTTACTGATGATAATATTCGATTTAACTCGACTAGAAAATGTAACTTTCAAATATACGATGAAATTATTTTATAATTAATCTTTTTTTATAGGCTTTTGTATTAAAAATCTGATGATGAAAAAAGGTGCTTTTCTAATATGAGTAAAAGTAATTGCTATAGATATATTCAATAAAAGGGGTGTCGATTCTCAAGACGATTTCAAATTTATTATTTACTTATAATTTCCCGAAAAGGCAAAAACCTGACCAGTGTAATTTCTAAAACCCAATATTTTGAATCTGAATCATTCAAAATTGGAAGATTCAATATCAAAATAACGTTTAAAAATAAAGGTTGTAGATTTAATAATGCCTTAAATTTTGGAAATTGACTAGTTTTTACGTTAAACAATATGAAGTTTTTCAATTAAACTGGTTTCAGAATGAAAATGTTTGAAATTAAACACCGACATTCGAAATCGGTCAAAATTAAATAAAATCCATTTTTTCGTTTGAAAACTAAATTTGAAAATTAAAAATGTTTTTTAGTCTTTGATATTTTAAAACAGTTTTTTTGTAATTAGTATTATGAAAGTGGTTTAAAAAAATTAGTGTAATTAGTTTAATTTCTAAAAGCACAAAATTTTGAATCTAAATAATTTAAATTCGAAAGATTTAAAATTATAATATTGTAGACTAAAAGTCATTAAAAAAATTAAATAGATTTCTGAATATTTCTAAGCAGTATTGATAAAAGAGACAATTTTAATTGTAAGAAACCTATTAAAATTGGAAAATAATTCCGTTCTTAACATACTAATACCTCGCCGGTAGTGGTGACCAAACAATTACCGGTACTGACAATAAGATTTCTGGCAAAATTTTAAATCATTTAGGTGCCATGCCACGCTGAAAAACCCAGTTCTCGTCAGATCACTGAAGTTAAGCAGCGTTGGGCGCGGTTAATACTTGGATGGGTGACCATTCGAGAATACTGTGTGCTGTTGGCATATTATGGGTGTGGTGAGCCCAAACTTGTAGTTACTTATAACTACAAGAAAACTATCCACCTAGAAACACTACCCGAATCGGGTAGTGTCACGCCTACCCTGAAAGGGAAATGGCTGAATGGTATACATTATACTTTAAGTTTTGAAGATTTCACAATGTGTCGAAAAAGAATCTGGAAAATATTAGGAATTTTTTTTTCATTTTGCAGAATTTAGAAATTTTTTAGGAAAAACGAATTGTTTCAACAGATATTCAGAAGTTTTGAAAAGATTGAAAAATAATTTAAATCTTGAGAATTTTGAAAGCTTTTAAGATAATAAAAAAATTTCTTAATATTGCTCGCAGAATTTCAAATGCTTGTTATTTTTGAAAATTAATTCTCAGAGAATATTTGAAAAGATTTTTAAAAATTTTAAAAGATTTCCGAAATTGTCAGAAAAGCATCTGGCAGATTTTAAGGCAATTTTTTCAATTTTGCAAAATTAAAAAAAAATTTGAATTATTTTATAAGATATTCAGAAGGTGTACAAGTTTTGAAAAGACTTCAAACTATTTTCAAATTTGATAAGATTATTTTCAAAAATTAGTTTTTAAAGAAAATTTCAACAGATTTCAAAAGGTTTCTAAAAATGTTGAAAAAATCTGTGGGATTTTAAGGAAGGAAATTTTTTTAATTCTGAAAGATTTTTCCAAATTTAAGAAAAAATTTAAGCCTGTTTAAAATATAATCAGGAATTTTAAAAGTTTCGCAGATATTAGAAAAACTCTTTAATTATAAAGTTTTAAAATTTAAATTAAAAATTTTTTATTTATAAATGAAAGCTATTGACACGCTTTGATTAACAAAATTTTAATTAAATGCATTTATACTGCAAAATCATTTTTTTTTAACTTTTGTAAATTGTACATTTCAAAGATTCAGATTCAGTTAAAAAAATATGAATCCACGTTATCATTTTTAATGCTGTCAATTAAAGAATGAATCAATAAATTTTCGAATTTTTTTTCAAACTGAACACTTTTTAAATTCGAGTTTAAATTAAAAATTACATCATATTTTAAGTAGTTTCAAATAATTATTTATTGAATTACTGTAAATTTGTATTGATACATCAAAATTTGTTTTTGTTTTAAAATATTTTTAATTATTCCCTTAAAATTATGTTTTCCAAATAAAAAATAATTTGTTGAGAAATTTCAAGAAAAATTGTTATCATCTTAAAACCTTTCTAAATTCTTAAAAAACTTCAATATTACCTTTCAAAATCCTCAAAAATCTACATTTTGTTTAAAAATTTTTAAAATCTTTACAAATTTTAAATTATTTTGGAAATTTTTTTAAAACATTCAAATATTTTTTCAACAGATTCGAATATTTCTTAAAATTTTACAAAAATTCTACAAAATTTAAAAAATTTGCTTGAAATCTTCCGGATTCTTTTTTGACAATTTTGTGAATCTTTTGAAATCTTTCGAAATATTTTCGTAAAATTAATTTTTCAAAATAAAAAATAATCTCTAATTTCCCTAGGAATCTTGACCACCTTTTACTTTGTAATCTTTCATATTTATTTGTAAAAAGCTTCTAATTGCTGCATATTGTTATGGATAAAATACGTATTGTATATGGCTATGTATAGCAGCTTTGTAATTTCAATATAATAATAATAACACTTTGCATATACAAAATTTATTAGAAGATAAATACTTTATTTAATTATTTGAAGTAGTGGTATTAGGCCGGTTCTGGATAGATTAGTGTTAGTGCATGTCCGTGTGAGGATGAGTTTTATTTGTGTGTATGTGTGATTACGTATGGAGAGGGATGATGTGTCATGTTTTGCTTACGTCATTAGAAAATACCAAAGAGGTGAGTCATAGTATTACCCTTTGATATGAGCCGTGAAAGAAAGATTACCCCCCCCCCCCGTTTCCTATGCCATATTTTATAGGTACTAGGGAATTTAATATAAAAACAATGGTATGAAGTTATATAGAATTCAAAGAATTGTTTTCAAAATGGTGTCATGTTGCATGTATTACTGAGAAAAATATCACCCTTTGATATGAGCTGTAAAAGAAAGAGACCCCCGTTTCCTATCTGATATTTTATAGGTATTAAGGAATTTAATATAAAAACAATCGTATCAAGTTACATACATATAATTCAGAGAATTATTTTCGAAAATGGTGTCATGTTACATGTATTAATGAGAAAATGACGCAATGTTACATGCTTTTTATGCAAGTTTGAACAAGTTTCGCTTATACACGTCACGCAAATCGCGGAAGTCGGTGATATGCGTCTCATATTCAAACTCATCATCCCTTTAACCAATGCCGCTTATGTGATATTATAACTGTACCAGGAATTTTTAACATAAACCAAGGTGTCATATTACATTACAGTCATAAGGAAAGAACCGTTTTTATCATGTACAATTCTAAGAAATTATCATTAATACCTTAAAGAATGTATAAACAATTACAATATCGGAGCTATATAAACCCCGCACAGCCCTTAGTCTTTTCAGTTGATCATCAGCATATATGCAGAGCACTAAGAAGCATATAGAGCTGAAGATTCGAATTGAATTATTTTTAAAAACATTCATGAATTGAAACAGTTAATAAAACTTTGTTCTAACGTTCATGATATATCAAAAAAATTAAAAAACTTAAAACTAAGTGACGTGAATCTTTCTGAAGATTAATAAAAAGTTTTTAAATAAAATTTAAAACGTATATTGTGAAGTGAAGAATCTTATTGGAGAATAAAGAAATGGGCTTTACTAAACTCATTGCGGCTAGCTGCGTGCGAGATTTTCTTCCCATCAAGAAGTTAAAGGATCTGGAAGTGAATAAAAGCCTGCAGATCACAGATGTCAGAAAAGCAGCAACTAAATTTGGCGTGAGAATTGTCATAGACATCGAAAATAATTATACAGTGTACCTTCCTGGAAGACTACAGAAACTTTTTGCTGAAGAGCAAGACTTATTCAATCAATTTCAACAATCGTGCAGTTCAAAGCAGTTGTTCATGAAATATTTTGGAGGACAGTGCAACGAGATCAAATTTTCAAAGAGTGCTTAAGCTCTTAAGCTTTTATTTAAGACACTTCTATGTCTTATACACCGCAAAATCTGTTGATTTGTGCAAAAACTTATAATTTAGATCCATCTTTTACGAAACAAGTAATTGTTGGTGCAGAATTAACAAGTGATAAAAATGTAATGCCAACTGTGAATCTGACAAGCAGTCACCCTAGAACGTGCATTTATCTACAACCCGATGAATGGAAACAGCTTCAAAGTTATTTTAAATATATATCACTATATTTAAATGGACATTATACAAAATTAAATCGGGAAAGAAGAATTGATTTCCCAAATTTTCGATTAAATTTTGTAATGAAAAATGATGATTATTTGGTAACACTGGAACGAGTAGAAAAATCAACTAGATCGCATTATCCATTCTCAATAAGGAAGACAACATTCAGCATCCTCAACGAAGTTGTCCTCTGGTTGAATCAGCATTTACATCATCTACGATAATTTTCAAAATCATTTCCACTTACATAGCTGTCTCTAGGTACTTTCTTGAAGAGTAGTTCAAGTAAGCCTTTAGTTTGAGGTAAATGTAAATCACCTACATTGATATAGATTCCATCAAAACTTATCGGTGAATCTCCAATCATTAATCTGCCGTTTGATAGTTTTCGTACGCCATACACATTATCCATAAATTTATTTCTCTCCCCTAACAATATGAGATATTTGTTCACAATATCGTTTTGTGAAGTGTTAATTGTTGATTCTAAATCTTCCAAATTATTAGCTGTTTTGTATGAATTTTCACCAACATACATTTCATCATCATCATCAGAATCATCATAGTTATATTTTTTTTTCATCCATTGAGTTATCCTCGTATTAATTTTTCACCTCTTCCTTCCCTGTTACCGAATCCAGTGACTTAACAGTCATAAACTCGTTAACCATTTTCTCAAGTGGTGAAACAATCGGTTTAAATGTATTGTTTAAATTGATTTCAGCACTTTCTTTTCCTAATTTCAATATTCTATTTTTATTTCGAACTGATTCACTAGCTCTTGTGATTTCATGTAAAATATCTCTTTGCTTGAGATAATTCTCTTTTCGTGATGACATGTTGATGCCACAGAGTTAGAAATGGTACTACTTTTATCTGATAATTATAACCCTTATATAATATTTACTTGTCCACGTTTATGAAACAATCAAATCCTTTTCTATATCTACCACAATTTAATTCACTATCTTTATCGATCACAATAAATCCATTTTTATGGTTTTTCTAGCATGCTATACATAATTCTTCAAACTGTGCATAAGCCATGTCTGTATTGACATGATCATTATATATATGCTTAAGATTCATCTCATCTTGATTAAATAGTATTAACAAATTAAAGTTATCGCGTACTAGATGTTTAGGAATGCGTGCATACGTTTGACTCAGGTAGAAACAGTCAACGTATCGGTGTCTACCCATAGAAAAGAAGGCTTTTATATTATCCTGCTTCTCGCATGCAACGTCATCGAATACGAATATTGAATTGGATTTTGCCTCATTCGGTGTGATCACTTCTTCATGCTCATTAAATGGAAAGTACTCAACGCCATCTACAGACTGCAGAAAAGCTTCTAAGAACTTATATTTTGGTTGATTTAACGACTTTGAGTAAACGTATACGTTCTCAAATCTCAATCCATTTGGATGTTTTATTAGAGCAAGAAGGACGTTAGTTTTCCCACAATTGGATGGCCCGCAAAATACAGCTCGCACACTATCTGATAGTAAATCACCATTTCGTTTCTTTTCTCCTGTATTATGTGGTCGTGAAAGTAGATGAAAGTTTAAGATTGGTAATTTCATTGACTGTGTTTTAAACTCCATAACGTTCAAGATACGACTGACATAAAAACTATAAATAAGACGTTTATATAGATTAACGCTTAGTCGTAAAGTTAAAGTCATACTGATATGATCGTCCACGTAGAGAAAAAGAAAGCTAAAGTCAGTCGTCAAATGACCCTGAAAGAGGCAACACGCGGTAACGGTTCAATTAACAGAGTCATTAATAGTCTGCCAATAGAATTGCATCTGCCTGGTTATCAATATTGTGGACCAGGTACAAAGTTATCAAAACGCATTGCGCGAGTTGATCCAGGAATTAATCCCCTGGACGCAGCTTATAAGCATCACGATATCGCCTGTTCACATAATAGAGAAAACGTTCGAGCTAGGAACGCGGCTGCAGACGAGGTGCTGGCTGAGAGAGCTTTTAATCGCATGTTAGCTAAAGACGCGCACATAGGTGAAAAAGCTTCTGCGTTGGCTATAGCGAGCGGAATGAAAGTAAAAGCGAAGTTCGGCATGGGGCTGAAAAAGAAAAGGAAGAATAAGTCAATTTTTTCATTAAATAAAATGGTTAGGGCCGCCAAGAAATCTGTGATATCCAGCCAAGATGCGCGAAAAGTGATTAGGTCTGCCTTGAAAGGTGCGCGTGAAGCTGTAAAAAAAGCTGGAGGAAGAAAAAAAAATTTAACAGAGCCTCGCATCATAGCTGTACCATCTAAAATTGGTGGCTTTCTTCCCTTTCTTATATCTATTTTTGCAGGTCTCAGTGCAACAGGGGCGTTAGCCGGTGGATCTGAGGTATAACCAAAGCTATTAATGATGCAAGTGCTGCTAAGCGAGAGCTTGAAGAAAGTAAACGTCATAATAAAACAATTGAAGCAGTAGCTCTAGGCAAGGGTTTATATCTTAAACCTTACAAGCAAGGTTTAGGACTACATGCAAAGAAAAAAAATTGGAAGAAAAAAGATCAATCAAAAAACTAATTTTTAAGCTACTACGTAGAGCTTTAACCGATTTCGATTCATTGAAATACGCGAAATCCATCAAAATTCCGTATTTCCGTGGAGTTTTTATGCGAAATGACTTGCCAGCACGCGGTCCTCATAAACGTGAATCGGCTATTGTTAATCTCGACAGTAAAGACGGTCCGGGTACACATTGGGTGGCCTATGGAAAAATCGGTAATGAAGTTATTTACTCTGATAGCTCCGGGAATCTTCGACCACCCTCGGAACTTATGAAATATCTCGGTGTTGGTAGCGTAAAATATAATCATGAAATACGTCTAAATTATGACACGTTTCTATGCGGACATTTATGTCTCAAATTCCTATGTGATCAACTGAGATCGCGAAGTATGTAAAATCTATATAAGTAGGTATATTAATTATCTCCAGTCAGTCAAATCCTTACCGTCATGAACGATACATCATCACTTACTTTGACTTTATCGGGAACTTCGTCGACACTAGAAACGCAATATTTTCCACCAATCGAACTTTTACCTAATTACAATTACGCTCTTGGACTTGTAGAATTTCTAACCTTCAATTTGATTCCGAACATAGATGCCGGTGAAAATGTGTTCTACGTAGGTGAAGAAGAGATTGTTATACCTATAGGCAGTTATGAAATAGAGGATATTCATAAATATCTTCAAAGTGTTATAATAAAAAAGGGTATTGATATTAATATTCAACCGAATAGAAATACATTGGGCAGTGAAATAATTTGTAACCGAGACATAAATTTTAAACCAAAAAATTCGATAGGTCGTCTCTTGGGTTTCAATTCACGTATATTGACAGCTAATCAGATTCATATATCTGATCAACCAGTATCCATAATCATAATAAACTCCCTGCGAATTGAGTGTCACATTACCACAGGGGCGTACATTAATGATCATAGGGTGCATACTATTCATGAATTTTTTCCCTCTGTTCCGTCAGGATACAAGATAATAGAAGTTCCATCACACGTAATTTATCTTCCAGTCGCCGTTAAAACCATAGATTACATTCAATTACGAATAGTTGATCAAGACGGACAATTGGTTAATTTTCGCGGGGAAGTTATAACAATAAGATTACATATTAAATCAACGCGTTAAAAGAAATGGGAATTGTATATAATAGGAGGGTCTGTTACAGTTATAACAGTGGTGTAACATGTCACAATCAGATCAGTCGCAAACGTACTCTCAAAGCGATAACATGTCAAAACGTGCTATTTCTACGAAGCCTACATCTCAAGCTCAGACCAAACAGTTCAAAGAGCAGAGAAGGGAGAGACGTAAAAGATTCAAGAGAATAAAATTATTTTGCTCTTGTGTTTGTGTATTTGTATATGGCAGTATTATTCAGTGTCATGGAAGAGGAAATTTTAAATATTGAGACACCTATCGTCTTTGATGAATCTATCGCTCATTGCGAAGTGCATGCCCACCAGCCTTACACCTCATCAACATTCAATAATAGTGATGAAATTCGAATCGCTGTGCAACATCAAGATCTCTGTTTACTTCCTCAAAAAAGTTCGCTTCATGTAAACGGGCAATTGTTGCAGTCAGATGGAACTCCAGCGGTTAGAATGGGTTTAGTTAATAACGCTATCTGCCATTTGTTCGAAGAAGCAAGATATGAAATAAATGCAATTGAAAATGATAGAACAAAAAATCTTGGTCTCACAACTCTCATGAAAAATTATGTATCTTTAAATCCTGGTCAAGGCAGAATGATGGAGAACGCTGGTTGGCTTGATTTTTCTGCTGCTAATGATGATAATAAAAAGACATTAACTGATGCAGCTGGTTATTTTGATATTATCATTCCACTTGGGATGATTTTTTGTTTTGCTGAATATTATCATAAAATCGTTGTTAACGCTAAACATGAACTAATTTTAGTAAGATCAAAAAGCGATGCGAACGAAATTTTACAAACGGCCCCCAATGAAGGATATAAAATTTCAATTAATAGAGTAGAATGGTTATTACCGTACGTGAAACTGTCAGATCGACGAAAAATGAAACTTGTTAAATATATCGAAAGAGATCCTTATATTTCAATGAGTTTCCGTACGTGGGAATTATATGAGTTTCCCCTACTAACGAAAACTTCAAAACATATTTGGACTGTAGAAACATCAACTCAATTGGAGAAATCTAGATATATTATATTAGGGTTTCAGACAAACAGAAAGAATAATGTAGGTGTAAACTCCGGTTATTTTGATCACTGCAACATTAGTGATATCAAATTGTTTTTGAATTCTCAATCTTATCCATACTGCAATATGAATCTTGATATTGAAAAGAATCAGTATGCTCTACTCTATGAAATGTATGCAAATTTTCAAGCTATGTATTATGGGAAAGAACCGTATCCGCTGCTCACGAAAAGTGAGTTTCTTAAATATGCTCCACTCACGGTCATTGATTGTTCAAAACAGAATGAATCTCTCAAATTTGGACCGGTTGACATTCGAATTGAGTTCGCAGCTAGAGTAAAATTTGCTGCTCAAACTTCAGCGTATTGTTTAATTTTACATGACCGCATAGTTGAATACACTCCAATAAGTGGATCGGTGAAAAAATTGGTATAAATAGTTGTTATTGAACTTAGTTAGTTTCACTTAGAATGGAGTACGTGGTGGACGCTCAAGGATTTAAGCTGTCAAATAAAGAATTTGTGTTAAACGAATTAGCTATATTTCCAATAAACGAGCATTGTGTAAAACCTTTTAGTTTTCTCTTTCAATCTCCTTGTGAATGGAGCAGCTTACCTGCGAAATGTAAAAAAAGTAACACCTGGCTGAAATACAGTTTTCACAGTATTCCGTGGGAATCTGATGATATGCCTTATGATTTAGGAAAAATAATATTAAACTTTGTTTTAAAGGATACTAGTAAAATTTATGTAAAAGGTTCAGAAAAGAAAGAGTGGTTAAAAAATGTAATAAAAAAAACAATGAAAATTATTGATATTCATGATTTAGAGTGCCCCTCGATAAACGTGTTACGTAAGATGTCCAGTACTAATGAGAAGGTATTGGTTTTATGTAAAATTTGACATAGTCGGCTTTCATCAAATCTTCACGTTTTGAGACCCCCTGAGCTACAAAAAACGATTTTTACCAAGGTGTCTGTCTGTCTGTAGTCTGTCCGTTTGTCTGTCTGTAGCCACGATAACTTTCGAAAAAATGATCAGATTTGATTGAGCTTTGGCACACTTTTTTATGGCCGAAAAAGAGAGAACGAGTTCGTTAACCAGCTATTTTGGATGAAAATTCAAAAAGTAAGCACATTTTGAAAATTTTTGAGACCACTTTTTTTGAAGATTTGAAAATTCTATGTACGGTTATTAGTAGTACGAAAAATGACGAACAAAATATTCTTATGACTTTTCGTGATAAAAAAAAAATTACTGGAGTTATAGCATTTTCAAAATTCCAAAAAACAAACGAAAATGAACATTTTAAGCCGAAAAACGCACGATATGAAAAAAAGTTGAGAGGAGAAAAACGTTGATTCTTGAACACCCTATAATATTTTCATAACAACTTTTTGAATTTTTTGAAAAATAAAAAATTCAAATTTTGATCGCACAAAAAATTAATGAAAAATACAAAATTCCATTTTGCTGTCAAACTATGCAAGATACGAGAAAATATCATCTGACCAAAATTGTGCACTTAAAAAAGATCTACAAATTTCTTATTATTCACTTTTTGATATGACGCGTAGTTTTTGTTTTATTCGTAAAAAACAGCATTGAAAATAGAAAAATCAAATTTTCAGAAGAATATTACCAGCTACGAAAAAATGACCAAAACAAAATTTGTTCATCCAAGGAAGAGGTACAAATTTTTTGTGACTCATGTTTCGATAGGATGCGTGATTTTTGTTTTATTCGTGAAAATAACATTGACAGTAGAAAAAATCAAATTTTTGAAAAAACAATGCAGGGTACGAAAACATATAAATGAACACAAATTGTGCATTCAAAAAAGACTTAAACCCGGAATCAATTTTTGTGGTAAGAATATATTCAAAGTGAAAAAAATTAACTTTTTTGATAAACGGCACAAGCTAAAATAAAATGTTAACTAATAAAATTTGTCGCCTAAATTATATCATTACTTTTCATTTGAAATCAAATACAAATTTAGTAATTTGTATATAAAGAACATATAACACGAAGCACAAAGTGCGCGCTCAGTGTATTTACCAAATCGCGCGCCGTAAGTGCGCTCAAACTTTTTTGTTTCTATCATACGGTGCACAGAACCGAGCGTGGAACGCAAGGTTCAAATGATTTTCAAATCAAATATCGAGCGCGAAACGCGAGTGTCTGGATGAGAATGTGTTCCTTAAGGTCGATAGAACCTTGAGTAAATAAACTTCCTTTTCAGGCTAAAATAAAAACAAATTTAACAATCACTTAATATTTAGAGGTTTTGATAATTTTATAATATTTGCAAACAAACTTTTTCTTTTCATCGAAGTCGAACACGAAGTTCAAAAATCTAGAGGAGCCGAGCGTAAAACGCGATGTAAATACGCCCGAGCGCGTAGCGCGAGGTGAATACATAATCGAGCGCGAAGCGCGAGATAAATATATGATCGAGCGCGAAGCGCGAGATCCAACAATCGCGCGCCTTAGGCGCGCTCAAACTTGCGAGCGATGAGAATGTGCCCGCGCAGCGGGCAGATTTTTTAATATATATTCCTCTACTTTTAGGATAAGAATTATTATTTATTTCACTCATTCTTTTATTCTTTTATTCTATACAGTTACTCTACACACTGAGTGCTTTTAAGCAGATGTATTCAAATCTAATTTATAAAAGTTTTTTCATAATTTATAATGGTAAGAATAATAATAACAATAGGGATGAGGAAAGGTTTTTCGTAATTTGATTATGAACTAAAATGTAATTATTGGAATCCATTAAAGGTGTGACTTAACAAAAAATTTATTTAAAAAATAATGTTTAAATAATTTTCATTAAAAAAAAATATTTTGAAAAATAAAGTTTTAATCATTTTTATCAAAAATTCATTTGAAAATAAAGCTTCAATATATTTTATTATGAAAAAATTGAAAATAAAGTTTAAATAATCTTTATTTACAAAATTTTATTTTTAAAACGAAGTTTTTAAATAATTTTTATGAAAAATTATAAAAGGTTTTTTTAATTTTAGGTTTTATATACTATTTGCAAAAAAATTAATTCAATTTTCACTGTGTTAACAGTTTAATTCATAAACAGATTTTTTTGTTAAAACAAGAAAAAAACAATTTTTATATTTTTAACATATTTATTTAAAAAATCATGTAATAGAACTTGATAAACAACAATATTAACCTAGTAATATTCTTTTCTAAAGAACTTGAAAATTGCATATTACAGACTATAATCTATTTATATCACTGTTAAAAAAAATGTTTGCAATTTTAATATACTTTTGTATCTCAAATCTAAAACTCGGTATACGAAATATTCATTAAGAGGCTGCATATTGAAATTCATACACATGTATGTATTGATCAATTCTTAGAAAAGTTATATCATTTTACTTTACATAAATTAACAAAAAAATTTTGACTTTAATTCTCAATTCTAAATAATAAAGTATAATTTTTTTTCTAGTTAAACATTGATTCACTATGTTTTGAGTCGAAAAGTACAATTAAGCGAGTAATTAAGACATCTATCCTAAAAGCAGTGGTACTCACGTTCAAATTCTGACATTCACAGTGAATTTTGAAAAAGTCCACTCGTACACTGCACGTTCATTATAAATAACAATTTATTCGATGAATGTTTTTGATTCTTATTTTAGTTTTGAATATTTAGCAAGATATATATATCTATATATATATATATATATATATAAAGCAACAAAAAACTCATGATTCTATTGTAAAAACAAAATTGCGCTGAAAAATTAAATAAATATATTTACTTCATTTATCAGTGATATTTTTGTTTTTACAATAAAATCATTTTTTTTCACTGCTATTAAAAAAATCACTCAATATTAATAATTTCCTGAATAATTTTCACATCATCATCATTCATTTCAGCGATTGCACTGTTGGTTTCAAAGAACCCACTATCATTGTCATCCGTATCACTGTCACTATCACTGTCACTTATCTGTTGTTGTTGCTGCTGTTGTTGGTGTTGTTGCTGCTGCTGGTATTGATAAGATAGATAATCCTGTTGCTGAAACTGGTGAAATCGTTGAGTGTTCTGATATTCTTGGTTCTCATCCTCGAGAACTCGGAACCAATGAGTTGCGCCCTGTTTATTTGAAATAGCCGTCAAACCAATCCCCAACAAATAAACGTCAAATGTAGGGTTTCTGTTGGTCACTTCGCAAAGCTCAGTGATTTCTTCAAAAGTGGGTTCTCCTGTTAACGCCCAACGTTCCGGGATTATGATGAATGGTGTTAGGTTGATGTAATTAACACTCATTTTTCAAGATACAGCTGAAATAATAAAAGAATAATTATTAAATAACAATTTTTAATTATAAGATTATGTTTGAAATTCAAATTCATAATTTAAGTGCATTATTAAAAAAACTTACTTAGAAAATGATTCCTTGTTGGCCTACTGTGAACTCTTTCAAGAAACTTTATTGAATGAACCTCTCAGGCTTCCCTAGCCCTTTATAATAGATTTTTTTGTTTATAAAATAATAAAGATAAAGAGCAGATTACGCATTGGAAACTTCCAGAAGGCTCGAGAGTATGAGGCGCAAAAAGGAATTTATCATTATGATTTCTGTTAACCTGAACCTTCTTATCTCTCTCTCTCTCTCTCTCTCTTCCCCTTCTAACAGTATACACTTCATGCTTCTTGCTTTGAATTAAATTTTAAGATTCCTTCAAATTTTGATAAGATAGCAGACATTTTTTATAATCATCAAATGTTATTTTATTCAAAGTAGAACCTCTAACTCCCTTTGCTTTCTTTCCCTCTTTTTCACCTAAAACTTTAAATGCATATAATTTGGATCTTAATCCAACAAATTCCGTCATGATTTTGCCATTATTCTCGTCTTTCATCAAACCAAGAACTTTATTATTCAATAGGCTTATACCGTAAACATTATTTGGCGGATAGTCTGCAGTGTCAAATTTCTTTGAATCTCTCTTAATGTACTCGTATACATCAGGCACGACCATGTGATATATCAAACTATCTGTGTCTGTGTAAAGCAACTTTGCTTGATCGCCAAAATTTTTTTAAATATAATTGTAATGAAAATCGTACATATATATTTTGGATACATCGAGAACAGTAAATCCTGTATAAATAGGCTTGTTGAAATGAACTTTTAATCGATCAAGCTCAATTATAACCATATTTTCCTCAAATATGATGCAGCTGTTGAAGTTAGGTTTTGCAATTAAGGCTTTCGCTCCATACGCCCCCTCCCATTTTGTAGTAAGTCTAACATCTTTGTATCTTCTAACATTTTCCATTTTTCCCCCCAAACACTGAATTATTCATTTGGATTAAATTTTAATATTCGATATGTTTTAGATATTTTCATACCTAAATTCAAATATTGTTTTAGATTACGATAGTGTACTATGTATCGTGTTTTTGGTAGTAAGTTTGTTATCAATTTTGGAATTTTACATTCTGAAAGAGGGAGGTATAAAGTGATCTGGGCATAATGGAAAGTCTTTATGTAATTCATGTAATTCCTCTGGATACTCTAAATCAACTTCAAGTATATAACCAACTGGTGAATCATCGGAGATATTATTAACATTGAAATTGTTCTTAACATGTTCTTCCCATGTGAAATTACTGAATGGCAAAAATTCACTCATAGCTGCACCATATTGATTATTAAGATCAAAGTATAGAAGATAAGACTCTAATATATTTGAATCAAAATCTGAACCCATATACCTATTATTTGCCAATTGCCGTATCGATTACAACACTGAGACACACCACCACGAATACTTTTTTCTATAAATAAAATCATTTCAATGTTTGTTATCAAATCAAGTTCAATCCCTGTCATTTTAAGCATTGCATCAAAAGCAAGCCCTGGTGCTGTGTAATAATGTAAGGGATCTAAATTGTAGGTGGAAGAACAATTGTATCTAAAATTCTCGAAAATGTCAGCTAAGAGAAAAACATCTGTTTTCAAATACAAGTCTGAGTATTCACCTAAAGTTTTTATATCAAACGTATTCCAAACATTACAAGCGTGCAAATAATCCGCCTCAGAAACATTTTCACTATTTAATTGAGAATAAAATGCTGCTTTTGGAGGTGATTGTGTTTCATTTAATTTTTGTAAACTGTCAATATACTCATAAGGGAAGACACCTTTTCTAGTAAGTAAATTAAATTCATTTAAATTTTTGCAGTGTTTCAGAGTAATTTTTTTATCGTGATTTTGCAAATAAGATGCCAACTTTTCAATACTGCTTGGAATAAAACGGAAAGAATCTATAAACCTAAGTTTTACACTTGTTCCACTTACATGTTTGGTATGTATACCATTAAGCCATTTCCCTTTCAGGGTAGGCGTGACACTACCCGATTCGGGTAGTGTTTCTAGGTGGATAGTTTTTCTTTTAGTTATAAATAACTACAAGTTTGGGCTCACCACACCCATAATATGCCAACAGCACACAGTATTCTCGAATGGTCACCCATCCAAGTACTAACCGCGCCCATCGCTGCTTAACTTCAGTGATCTGACGAGGACTGGTTTTTTCAGCGTGGCATGGCCGTTGGTAAAAGATATATATCTTTCTTTGTTAACAGGGAGCAATGTAAGCTCGCCTTCGAAACTTGTGGCAAGAGCTTTTATAAAAAAGTGAGAGTTATAGCCGGATAAATTGTGGAAAACTATTGGAACTATATGAGAATTTTTATAATTTATATTGCAATTTTGATGAGAAGCACCCCTCAATTTTCCGGTAAAATGACAATGGTCACGATGTATAACATCATCAGCCGCTAATGCTTTTTCACATATATGACATGTCTTAGCTGAACAAAAATCTTGCTGTTGTTTTAACGTTAACTTTTCCAAAGGAACAACTTTCTTTAAATAACCATCAATTCGTTCAGCTAAGACTTTTAACTTTTTTACAAAATATTCAATGCAATCTTCACCTCGATAGACTTTAATTCTGGAGAGCGAGTCATCAAAATTACATTTTAAATAAAAAGCAACACTGTGAGGGACATCCCGGGTAAAAACATTTGGTTTTGATTTTGTCTTGAATGTCTTCAATATGTCATTGGGACCATGATGTATGGTTCCGTCTCACCAGCTAGACATTGGAGATATACAGACTTCTCTTGCTTGTCTTGATAAAGTCTTAATAAATATACCGAATTGCTCTTAAAAAAAATTATATTACCAATTTGTGGCCTTAACATTTTCCAGGGTCAAAATTAGAGAAGTTTTAGTTTGTAAATTTTATTGTCCATTATGTCCCTGCAAACATTATTGTCCCTGCCGATGGGGTCGATAGTATGGACCCCATCGGCAGGGCCTGCCATTTCCAGGAATCAGGTAGCTAGGTAAGGACCAAACTGTTGACATCTGCTGAGGATTAAAATTTTACAACCGATAAAACTTGTTATTTTGTAATAAATAATTTTCAAATAAGAAATTCGGAACCTGTCTGTCTCAACAACTGCAGGCATATAAAATTTTCCATAAAAAGATTAAAACTGTCATTTTCTAGAAGTATCTAGTGAACTGTTGGAGATAGGAGAAAATGGACAACATTTTTAGATTCGCCATCCAAACAACATAATTATTGCAGATAATTAGACTTATTAATACATAAAGAATAAATATCATGAAGATAAATATTATAAACATTCTATATAGTTTTAACCGGATTAGTGATGACCCTTAAGACATAAAAAATAGTATGGTTCCGTCTCATGAGCTAGACATACAGAATGACATGGAATTGTCTTGGATTGGTCTTTACCCAAGCCAAAATCAGGACCAAATATTTTTACCCGGGATGCTTTTGATACGCTACTGTGTTGGGCGTTACATCATCGTCATCTATCTCCAACGACTGTGCTTTTGCGATAGGATCTAAAAAAGATTCGATGTTAGCATAGACAGAAAATGGAACCATTTCTTTATATTTATAATTTTTAAATCGTAAAATATTTTCACCTACTTTTGGTAATATTATTTTACATTTATTCACCTTTTCACAATCTGATTTGTGATTTAAAAAAGATTTCTCAATTCTAAAATGTCATAAGGGATCGTTCATATATTACGTGAGGCGTTTTTCTTTTGTTTAAATGAAAACGAGAATAAAATTGCTGTGAAGTTGAAAAGGACACAACGATATAAACAAAAGAAAAACATCTTACGTAATACATGAACGATCCCTAAGCACCTATCGCAAAAAATTTTTATGTTCACTACGTGTCAGTTGAGTACTTACTAAACGTGAAAGATTTTTTATAAGAGCAAAGTGGTATACTGGTTTGCTTTCATCATGATTATATTCAATTTCAGAATTTTCTACCATAAGAAGATGTATTACAGGCTTATTTGACTTTGTTCCACGACTCAAATATATAGGTACAATTTCCTGTTTCTTTCTATTATCAATGTGGTCTATACCATAAATATTGATATTCAAATAGTTAATTTTTTCGAATTTTTTAACATCTTCTAAGGTAATTGGAAAATTTATATCTTCATATT
The DNA here is from genome assembly GCA_932195095.1 of Andricus curvator. Classification (NCBI taxonomy): domain Eukaryota; kingdom Metazoa; phylum Arthropoda; class Insecta; order Hymenoptera; family Cynipidae; genus Andricus; species Andricus curvator. The sequence continues at coordinate 173,336 of CAKNYM010050592.1, read as the reverse complement.
TTAACACGGTTTTAAAATGTGGATAAGATCTTGTATCTACAACATTAGATTTAACAGGATGAAGAGCCGCCATTACAAACCAGAGAAAACAGTAGTGATCATTGTTTTTGATATTTATAACAGCATGTTTGTTTTGAATGTGCTTTGATAATTCAATAAAAGTTGATGAACCTACTTGTAATGGTGCATATCTATAATATTTACACCTAAATTTATTATTTGAATCAATGACCAGCCAGATTTATGTCTCTGAAACTCTTCAACCTGAACCAAAATTTCTTCTTTCACATGATCTTGAAACCAATCGCTAAGATCAGTCGATTGAAGAATAATCTGATTATTGGTTTTGAAAAACTTAATTTCCTCAACCATTTTACCTTCTACTAAGGTTTTGAATTTACCTGCGAAAATTACATTTACCTTTACATTCCCCTCTTTTTTTAAAGTATTCGTTATCCGTGATATAATCATAGATTTCGCATCATTAAGAAAATGATTTAAATCTTTTTGCTTCAAATTGACTATAGAACCAGACCTTATTCTATTCTGAAAAGCTGTTTGCAATTCCTCCCAGTGTATTCTATCTGCTTTCCTGTTCATGCTACCTCCACCTACCTTCTGGAAGTTTCTAATTTTTCTATTTATCGCTTTGAAAATTCCAATTGTTGTTAATATTTTCATTTTCTGACCAACTGATGAATTTTTATTTAACTTTAGTACTTTGTTCAACAATCTAATATTTCGAGATCCTATTCCAATCCATTCATGAATTAATACAACTGAGGACTTTTCATTCAAGTTTTTGTAAGCTGACTCCATTAAATGAATTAGTTTTTTATAGAAGTTAGAATTCATGTTTCTTGCTTTTTTCTTGTTGACTTTAGCGAAGTCCATTGCACTGATGATTTTCAATATAGGATACCTCACAACACAAAAATTATATTGAAAATATTTTTTTCCTTTAAACAGTTATATAAAATATGTTTCTGGATTCAAACTTTTTAAGATTCACTGATGAAAACTTTCTTTTTGTTTAGCAACACTTGAGCACTGATGTTTGAATGAGAAAGAGTAAAAGAATGATCCGACTTTATATAAAACTCTTCCGTTATGCATATATGTATATGCTGATGATCAACTGAAAAGACTAAGGGCTGTGCGGGGTTTATATAGCTCCGATATTGTTATTGTTTATACATTCTTTAAGGTATTAATGATAATTTCTTAGAATTGTACATGATAAAAACGGTCCTTTCCTTATGACTGTAATGTAATATGACACCTTTATTTATGTTAAAAATTCCTGGTACAGTTATAATATCAAATAAGCGGCATTGGTTAAAGGGATGATGAGCTTGAATATGAGACGCATATCACCGACTTCCGCTATTTGCGTGACGTGTACAAGCGGAACTTGTTCGAACTTGCATAAAAAGCATGTAACATTGCGTCATTTTCTCAGCAATACATGTAACATGACACCATTTTTGAAAATAATTCTTTGAATTCTATATAACTTGATACCATTGTTTTTATATTAAATTCCTTAGCACCCCCCACACCCCCCCCCCCCCCCCGGGGGGGGGGGCCTAATCTTTCTTTCACGGCTAATATCAAAGGGTAATACTATGACTCACCTCTTTGGTATTTTCTATATGACGTAAGCAAAACATGACACATCTTCCCTCCCCTGGCGGACCGAACGAACGGAGCGGATACGCTACAGCGTATCCTCACAGTATCCACATCGTATCCTCTCCGTATCATGCAAGAAAAACTCATTAAGAAAGGAAGATGAACATTTCACTTGTTGAAATTCGGATTCTACGTGAAATTTTGCGTTAAAAGGTCACGGAGTAATAAAAATAGTTTTTCTTGCAACATTAAAAACTTTAAAAAAATATAATACTTATCGGTAACGTTGGCTGAAGGTGACTTCAAACGCATCGTCGACGGATAACGCCTATTATCTGCTACTGAACGACGATGCGTTTGAAGTCGGCTTCAGCGCACGTCATCGATAAGTATTATATTTTTTTAAAGTTTATAGTGTTGCAAGAAAAACTATTGCGATTACTCTGTGACCTTTTAACTCAAAATTTCAGTTAGAATCCCAATTTCAACAAGTGAAATGTTAATATTTATTTTTTAATGAGTTTTTCTTGCATGATACGGAGAGGATACGATGTGGATACTATAAGGATACGCTGTAGCGTATCCGTTCCGTTCGTTCGGTCCGCCAGGGTCTCCATACGCAATCACACATACACACAAATACAAACTCAGCCTCACACGGCCATGCACTAACACTAATCTATCCAGAACCGGCCTATTCCCACTACTATTTGAAATTCAATATTTCATTTTTATTAACATTTATTTACATGTTGGTTCTAACCTCTAATATTAGAGGTTAGAATTTAGTTATGCCACTTAGTTTTCGTAAAGGTTTAGCTCAAAAATCTCGCTATTTCGTTTATAAAATATGCGTTCATATGTTATTTCATCAAGTTGGAAGTCTATAATATTATATCACTTTCCCGGAAATTATATTAGTCACTTGATTATGTCCCATTCTAACATTTTTGCAAATGTATTAATAATTTTTATTTCAGAATGCTGGATATTTTGAGGTTAATCTGTCATTGCACGTTGTTTTCCGAAACATCACTTTGTTACAAGCATGTGGGTACTCTGACGAGAAAATGTTACCACTAGTGACTGGTTTTCTGAATCTTGTTACAAGCATGTGTCTACTTAGGCTGGTAACTGTGTTAGCTGAGTGGTTTTTACTAAGTCTTTCGATTCCTCAAAAGGCAAGTTTAAAAAAATTTTCAATGCAGTATTCCTTATATTTTTTTCAACAAAATTCTGAAAGCGGTTTGAAGTTCAAAAAACCTTTGCAAGAGCTTATCACAACACTTACGCGAGTAATCCTTGAAAGGAAAGGACACACAGATTTGGGATCACTGATTTCGTTCTGCCCTTATAGAATGACAGTAAATAAAAATCCATTTAGTGCGTATTTGTTTCCTTTAATCCCATGAACATGGGTTTCCAAAATATAAGGGTTTGCTATTTTATATTTTGTGTTGAATCCATTTCGATACCTTATTTTTACTGTTTTATTTCGAGAAATGTTGATAATATAACTTACGTAAAAATTCTAAATGCTTCAAATTTAATTTGCGTGATGATTGCACCTGCGTTAGTTAAATTTTGAATTTATATATCTTGTGTATACCATTATACCATTAAGCCATTTCCCTTTCGGGGTAGGCGTGACACTACCCGATTCGGGTAGTGTTTCTAGGTTGATAACTTGTAGTAAATAACTACAAGTGTGGGCTCACCACACCCACGATGTGCCAACAGCACAACAGCGTGGTATGGCTGTTGGTGTTGTGATTAGCTATAATTAAGTAGAAATAACTAAATTAGTAAAATACTCACCTTCAAAGCACTTTTGATGAATTGGGGGGGGGGGGGTAGACTTCCGAAAAGGTCACCCAAGGACATTGACTTGATACTTAGCCTAGGAGTTCCTTTTGAATCCCAATTAATAGTTTCAAAAGGACTGTTGGTGCGAATTAATATAAATTAAGTTATTAACATTTTTTTATGTAAAAATCTCAAAAAATATTGATCTAAGATAAAAATGTTGTACATAAAAGTTTTAAATCCCATCGAATCACACGTTTCTTATATTGACACTTGTTTCTGAAATTAATATTTTACGAGAAGAAATAAAAAAATATATATTTTTAGATTTTTTGTTACACAAAATTTCAAAACTTCCGATATTAGTGTCCAAAAACGATTTAAAGAATATACCTCCTCCAAAAACTCACACCTAACCCCTTTTCCAACGCGAAAATAATACCACGCGTCCTAGTGATGAGTATTTTAAATCCGGGACCATGCACGGAAAAAATTTATCCGTGAAGAAGTCACGAACTTGTAGCTAGGTCTCGGATACGAGATAAAAAAATGACACATTAAATCCTTATTTCTATGAGAAATATATGGATAAATTTCGAAGTTTCTTACGAACAGCTCGAATTTCCTACGAACAGTTCCTGAAAATTTCAGACTGAAATAAAAAGAGGAAAAATTTTATTTGTGCGATTTAATTTTATATTAATTTATAAATTCGCAACTCAGAAGATTCGAACCTCAAAGATTGCTGACTCACCAGTTTCTAAACATAAACCAGGAGTGCGTAAACACGCGCAGCCATCGAGGCCAAACAAAATAGGTATTATAAAATTTCTAGCCACTCATCCGACGAGCTCGAGGCACACATACGAGCGCACACACGCACCGCGCGTGTGTGCGTGGGCCACGTACCTGGAGACTTAGTTTCGAGTTTCCAGATTTGTCGGGCAAGCTCGTGAGTGCTCTGAGAATCTTTTCCCAATCACTCGTAATATTTTTGTAATTATTCACGTAAAAAAAAAGTGATGAACCGTTTTAGAATTTTCACATCGTGTTCGTCAATCTTTCTCAAAGTTCGCAGGTTATTTACGAAAATACATAAATATCCGATGAATTTTTCTCATATCCGAGACCCAGCTACTAGTTCGTGACTTTTTTACGGATAAATTTTTTCCGTGTGGAAAAATGGGAGAAGTTTGTTGAAGTGCGATCAACTAAGTCCGCATCCCTGATTTAAAATTCCCAACAACTAGGACACTTGGTTTTTTGTTGAGATTGGAAAAGGGGTTCGTTGTGAGTGGTTGGAGGAGGTGTGGACCACATCCCTCTTATCCTTCAGAATATATTTCAACGCATTTCTTCTCCCTTTGTAAGGTGCAACCTTTAATATCAGTTAGTATTTCATCAAATTCAATACATTTTTAATAGAAAAATCCGAACATACATTTTTCTCATTAATCTTGAAAAATATTAATTTAAGGCAAATTTTTAAAGCAAATTTTTATCTCAGATCAATATTTTTCGAGAATATTGAAAAAAAGTAAAAAATTTTAATAGCTTAGTGTTTATAAAGCTTTCAGCTAGGATGAAAAAGGAACTCCTAAGCCAAGTATCAAGTCAATTAATATTCTTGGGTGATATTTTCGGAAGTATACACGTAATTTGTTACAGAATAAATAAATCCACTGAAGAGGACAACTATTGTATGCCGGAACGTTTGTTTCAAATATTAATTAAATGAATTTAATTCTTTTGAACCCTAAAGCTAAAACCATTCCACCAACAACTATTTATTTAAATTAATTGAAAATTAAATCTAATTTTTTCAGCCTACCCTACTGTGTGAGATTCAAGTCCCACTATAGGTTTCTAATACCGACGGGTCGCGTTGAAGGTGTTGGGATCGAAAGTGATGGTAGTGAGTTTGGAAGGGGGTGGCGGGGGTGACGCCCCCCGGTGGGGTTCGCTCGAAGTGAACTCAGTCCCCCACTGATATCAGTCGTGACTTGAACGAGGGAGATACAACGTGTACCCCATGTACATTTATTAAATGGCCACCGTTCAATCGTTCAATACTTCTGTGTAGTATCCCTTGAATAGTGGTATATTATTCTGGGTCAGCTTTTATCATAAGTAGATTACTAAATGTTTATTGACTTACAATTTTAATACCAAATAAGCAAGTGCAAACGCAATATCTATTTAAAAAATCATCGACTACCCTTTTATTACAAAAACATTTAAAAGGTGAGTTCAAATATTTTTTGTTTACAATTTCTCGTGTCAAAGGCAGGGAGAATTAAAAAAGTAAGAACAGAGAAAAGTCACTTGATGTGTGTTATTTCTTTTTACCTCCGTATCGATTCCAATTGGGTATAGAAATTTGAAGACGTTTTAACAAACATTTTTACGTCATCGTTACGGCATTACCTACGTCTGCGTTTGTCTCTTTGACATCGCACGATACATTTAAATTCTTATTAGATGTTATAAGAATCAGTCCCAGTTTGTCTTTTTCTTTGATTTGCTTATACTTATATGTGTTTATTTAAGTTGTTTATAAATTTTTTTTAAAATTAATAATTCATAGGAAAATAAATTGAGTATCGATTTTTAATAGACATATATTTAGAAGTTTAGTATGTATATAAATTACAAGTTGTGTTAACTATTAAACCTTATAATAGAAATAATAAGTGATGATAATGGTACTGACTAGTATCACGGAAATTTCCGTAAAACTAACTGGACAAGTGTACCTTAGTAAAAATGTCTAATAGAACACCATATATAAACCTAGTAGGTTTGCCTTCTATAAGGTTCTATTACCTCTGAAAGCGGGGTTTTCTATCCCCTTTCTATATGGTTTTGTATTTGGTATGTCGAAACTTTCAAACTGGATATGATTGGGATCTGATGTGTCTTACATTAGGTACTCGCAATGCAATACCTATCCGATCCTACGTGGATCCTAATTGGTTTTTCTATTCGGTTTCTAACTGGTATTCATCTGGTCGGTAATGACTTTTATAGTGGCTTTGATGAAGATCTGATGTGCTGTGTGTTCGGTTCTCGCAATGCATACCTATAGGGTCCTAAGCTGCACCTAAACGGATTTTCTATTAGATTTCCAATTGCAATCTATTTGGTGCGAGTCTTGAACAATTTTTTTTTTATTAACTTATTTTTCGAAATTGTTTATGCCACAAATTATAATTCTACGCAACATTTTTTAAGATAAGTGATCTAATGTTTTATCATATTTATCTAATGAAAAAAATCTTTTCATGTAAGAAATTGAATTTGTTTGATGATAATTTTCATTATTTTTAATAATGAAAAATGTTTTTAAAAATCTATACATTTTATTATGCAGATTTTTATTTACTAATTAGTGTTGTAGATTGAAAGAATTCCTGAAATTTAAATTTAAATTTAAAAAAAGTTGCCGTATACAAAATTATATAATCACGAAATTCATATTTTCAAGTTTTATATTTTAACTTAATTTTCTTAACTAACATCTGTAATTTTCTCATAGGTATCTAATTTATCGGTTAGACTTAATGTTAACTACACACATTTCATTTTCACTTTTTGTGTTCAGTTTAAAGGACCATAGCTTAATTCTAACGTAAAGTAGCTCTGATGTGAATGTTAGAATTTTAACATGAGTGCAGCTGCATATGTAGGTTAGGTTTCTTAATTATTCGCTTAATTAAAGTTTTCCACTTGAAGACTAGATTAATTTATTTTGTGACTGGCAGAAAATATATTCATTATTTAGAATGAAAGATTAAGTACTGCCAAAATTATTTTTAATTTGTGTAAAGTGGAATTATCTGACTGCTAACAGCTGATCAATATGCCAGTATATGAAATTTAATAGTATAGAGTCTCTTAATGGCGATTTCATTTTATTTTCCAATATACATCCTCATTGGGCTTTTACATATATTCTACATGTTGTACCTTATTAATAATACTTAACTCAGACTTTGGAACTTTTCTACGAAAATTCCCAATAAAACCTTTTAGAGTAGCAATTTTGAATTTGTGTCATTTGCGAGAAAGCAGTACCTAATAGGAGCCTCGAAAGGACATTTTCAATGCAGAGTTTTTAATTGTAATCCTATATATTCAATTTCGACTTCCCATTTAAAATAATAGAACCTGTTAGAGCAGCTATTTTGAACTTGCGCCATTTGCGAGAAAGCAGAACCTTATAGGCGCCATTAAAATCCCTAATAGAGAACCTCTCAGAGAAGCAATTTTGAACTTGTGCCATTCGCGAGAAAACAGAACCTAATTGGTACCTATAGGCCTATAGGTTATCTATTAGGCTATAGGTGCCTAATAGATTAGACACTTTGAAGGCATAACCTTAAGTTTTAAACTAATTAATTTCATTCAGATTTTCCATTAAAATTCCTAATAGAACCTGCTAGAGAAGAAATTTTGAACTTGTGTCTTTCGTAAGAAAGCATAACGTAATACATACCTTTTAGGGCTACTTTCAATGCAAAAGTTTGAATTTTAGTCCGATAAATTCAATTCCTCTTTCTATTAAAAGCCTGATAGCACTGCATAGAGAAGCATATTGTACTTGGTGATATTTGCCAGTCATGTTGTAAAAGCAAATAAGTGCCTAATAGAGCCTATTAGAACATTTTTACTAAATCAATTTCAGTCCCAATAGCCGTTCAAGGACCGAATGAAAGCTATTAGAAACCGAACCCAAATAAAAAGACTCTTAAGAACCACTTAATACCTTATAGAAACATATATGCTTTCTATATGTTCCTAAACGCTTTCTATTGATATAATAACCTGATGGGCATCTTTACTAGGGTAGCCCTAGGGCTAGAATTTCGGAATTATATGTAACTTTAGCCCTAAACGAGCTAGACCCAGATAGCAAAATGTCCGCATAGTGCGGGCGCGACGCGCGGATTAATCCGCACGTCGTGAGGGCAAGGTTTTAGACATATATGTCAACAATTGCATCGCATATGGGTCGCACGGCGTGGGGGCACCCGTGCGTCGGCATATTGCTCTCATGCAGTGACGCAATGATTAGAATTTCAAAAAATATTACAAGTTTATAAGAGTGACAAAAAAAATGTGTTACGACGCTTTTATAAAGGTAACTGATTTAAAAATAATTTTTTACATTGCTAAGAAAAACAGATGTCATTCAATCTAAATGCGATGCGCAAAATTTTTTCTGTCACTGTTTAAAATGCTGAAAATTATTATAATGTCAATAAGAATGAGAAGGTGAAGAGGCAGTTGTTTTTAATTAAATAATATTTTTATTATATTAAAAGTATGAAAATATGAGTCATTCGGTTTTCTTCTTTAAACCTACATAAACCTTCCTTGAACAAGATAAATTAAATATATAATCGTGAAACAAACGTAATTTGAACGCATTTTTTATTAAATAGACAACGCTAAGATTTACTTTTCAGTCTTATCACGCCCTTTGTCGCGCTTTTTTGTTTAAAGCACTATAATCTTAAGAGAACATTTGTTATAATTAAGGGTGTACAAAGACCCTCGAAGCATGAAATAGGCACTCCGAATAAGAAAACTATTAACACATAAGAATTTTGGTTATTCTTACTCACTTATCAAAACCATTCTTGATGAAAATAAAATTATAATTAAAAAACGAACTCAACTCTGAGTAACTATTGATTAATAAATAGACAGCGCTAAGATTTACGTTTCAGTCTTATCACACACGTCCTTGCGCCTTTTTAATAAAATACTATAATCCTAAGAGAACATTTATAATAATTGAGAGGGTCCAAAGAACTCGACGTTAAACAGACTCCTTTTTCAATAAAAATTTGTAATATTGGGGACCAAATCCATTTCAAATCAGACAAGCAGTGCAACTTCCAATCAGAGAATCGATCGCCCATGAAATATGTTATTTTAAAGGGAAATAAAAAATGTATTTCTTAAACCTTTATCACTTTTGACCTAATTGATATATTTAACCTTTCTTTCGTGCTGCCTCTGGTAAGGTTTATTGTCCATTTTCGGTATGCGGTTGAAAAAGTTTAAAATATGGAAAATTAGCTAAATGGCGGAGGTTTTTTTGAAAATGTATAAAGATAGGCACGCCTGAAGCTTACGTGATTTTCTGTGTTACGTATAAGAATTAAACGCAAAAATTTGACCAAAAGGAAGGGTAGGTTTTTTGAGAAGATCGTCTTTGAATATTTTCAGGACACCCGCCGCCATTTTTCTTATTTTCAATATTTTTAAAATTTTCAACTGCGTATTGAAGAAGGGCAATAAACCTCGCCAGAGACAGGAAAGAAAACTTAAATATCTCAATTAAGCTAAAAGTGATCATGGTTTTAAAAAAATTGTATTATTTTAAAAACCGATTCTGTGACTTAAATTTACACTGCCTACCTGATTTGAAACGGATTCGGTCTGGGTATTTTTAAGAATTTTTCATTGGCCTAAGGAACTGAATTAAATTTTTAGGCTCGAGTTTTTTGCACACTCTGTCTTGTATTAAAATACAAGAACTTTGGTTCTTCTTGGGCCCTTAGCAGGATAAGTAATTGTGAGAAAAAAGCTTATTTGGTCTTAAGCATCACTCTCATTGGACGAGGAGTCATTTCTTTCACTCTGTCTATCTTCTTTATCTATCAGTCTGTCTTCCGAGAGCTGAAAGTCTTATTTTTCCGAGTTATTATTATTACTATCGTACGCCCTTGCATTCTCCTCATCGTCTTCTTCGGAAAGGAAAATCATATTCTTCTACTTCAGTCTCTTGATCTATTTTGTGTTTTCGGCGAGGTTTTAGATTATTTCGGTACCTTTGTTTTGCATTTCTTAATACCTCCATCATTTCCAGCTTGAATGCTGTTTGTGATTCTGGTTCTGGGAAATTAAGACATTTCGGTATTACTCCTGAAATTACAAAAATGAATATGATTTAGGGAATCAATGTTTTTCACAGCAATTCTTATTTTTGCAATAAATTATTTGTGTAGTTCGAGGCCTATATTTTGTCTGCACTTACTAAATAAGAGTGCAGCCTTTTTGGAATCACTGAACTTTGTAGTTTCTTTTTCCACACGGTACTGTAAAAAAGATGTTGAAAAGTAAACGCTTTCTCCAGGAATTATATGTCACATTTAGGAATAAGAATAAGTTGATGTAGATACAAAAATGTGAGTAAGAGTTAATTCAATAATAAAAAAAAAATCATATATAGAGCTATGATACCAAAGAAAGCTAAAGTTTTATCATTTAATGGGCATGACATACATATGCATAACACTAATTAACACCCATTTTCTGTCGCGCCATTGACAACTTATTCCGATGAGTTTTTTTCGAGCAGGATTCTAAGCCGAAATCGAAAATACTGAATTGACTCCAGTTTTTGAGCAAAACCTGTTCAATTGGGCCAAAAGCCCGTTTTCGGAACTTTTGATCCCATTTTGTTTAAAAACAAGTCAATTCACTACTTTCGGTTTTAAATTCGGATTCTACAAGGAAAAAAGTATCGAAATAAATTGTAATTGGTTCAGCAATCTTAGATGCATAAACAATTTTTAACTTGTGTAATAAATGAGAACAATGATTCATCCCAGCTTGTTTTGTATCATTTCATCTTGCTCAAATGAATTAAATCCTTGTAAGGTTTGTAAAGAAAAACCTTGAGGAGGAGCAAACAACAGTTTCGCTTTTCCAATAGAAGCATCTTCTTTCAAAACTGCAAGAGAAGTTTTCATTTCTCTGCAATAATTTTCAACATTCCTGTAAATAGATATTTTCAATATTTATAACTGATTTCCTTATAATGCATAACTGCATACATTTGAATAATGCTAAAGCCGAATTCTTATTTTTGAAAGAACTAAGATGAATACTAATGATTATTCTGCGCAGTTATTAAATTATTATTATTATACCATTAGGCTATTTCCCTTTCGGGGTAGGCGTGACTTGCTCGGTGAGGAAAGGAGTAATGTGAGGCAGGGGGTATAGATTTTTTTTAGATTGATCTAGAATTCTCGCGTTATTTATTTAAATGACACGTTCGTTCCGCAACACTGCTCCGACCCAGGTTGCTGATCAATCTCTCTAGCGATCACCCCAAGTGAAGAGCCTCACAAATTTGTTTTGTGGCTCCCCACTTGGGCCCATTAGTATTCAAGGTCTTTGTTTCAGGCGTCATTCACTCTATTGTCACTCTGTTTAAAAACTATTTGTCGCCACACTTTTCTGTCCTGGCATACTAGTCTAGCTTCCTTCACGTCCTTGCATTTTTTCATCAAGCTCTCGTGTTTTTAAGGCTTCTTATGTCTCTTCAGATTAATGTCTCATTCACAGATTCTAACCATTCTTTCGGCGGTCTACCTCTGGGCATTCTACCATTTACTTTACCTTTATACACTTGTTTGGTCAGTCGTTCATCTTTCATTCTTTCAAGATGTCCGAACCATCTTAACTGATTTCTTTCCCATATGTCAACTAGTAAATTCTGATACAAAATAAAATTTCGAAGCTTTCACTATACATTTCACTTTTTCGAATATCGATGATTTAAAGATTTTTCATTTCGATTAAAATGACTAAGTATTACGGCCCACGGATATGATATAAACTTACAAGTAATATTTAAAAACATGAATAATCATTAATTCATTGTCAATTACACATTTAATTTTTTAAATATATGGAAATATGCGTTGACTTACTGAATTTTTGACATATTTAAGGATAAATTGTTTAATTTATTTAACACGCTTTCAGATTAAAATTAGGGGCAGTTCAAGTATTACGAAACGTGCTTTTCTGTTATTTATATCGATGTTTCCTTCTTAAAATCACGCCAATTTCATTCTTATCTTTATTCAAACAATGGAAAAACGTGTCACGTATTATGCGAACGATCCTTTAGATATTACATTTTTAATGCGATAAAATCAAAACCGATAATTCGTTGAGGTTTTCAACTTCATATTATACAATTTAGAAGGATCTCAATAGAAAATCGTAAAAATGAAAATGTCTGAATTTCAATATCTTTAAATTCAACAACTTCCTAGTAATAAATTATTTCATTTCAAACTTGTTCATATTTTTAATACTTTCGTATTATATATGCATATTATAATCAGCACTTTCAGTGATAGCAATATTTTCTACCTTCAGCTGTCAAATCTCTTATTAAAAAATAATTACAGAAAAATAGAAGAGCAATAATAAATTATTCATAGATCGATGAATCTAATGCTCATTAAACTTTACAGTTATATTTTACAATATTATAATTTCAGGATATTTTAATTTTATTGATTCATAAATTAATTATTTAAAATATTAAATAATTTCTATAGCGATCAATAATTCCTTTATTTCATTCTTTCTTTATTATTATTTGGCATACTTATTAAATTTGGCAATTCCAATCAGGAACAAGAAAAATATTTTTTGAGGTTACAACCTCAAAAAAAAAAAATTTTCTTGCTTTTTTTTATAAGAAAAGCTATATAGAACAATATAACACACAAGCTTAATATAATTTTGTACTTACGTTTCACTTTTTTATTCCTAAAATGCTAATATGATGATCCAAATATTATAAACATTGACAACACCGAACTACTCACTCCACATGCTCCACGGCCTCAAGTATATACTCGCTGCTTATTCTGACGCTAATGGGCACGTAGAGTGGCGCACGTACAATTTATAAGTACCCAGATAACAAAATGCGAGCAATATGCGACGCATTATGCACGCACGTCATGCCGATCAAAACGCACGAGATGCACTCACCAACGCAGACATATGTGTCATCAATTGAGACGCATATCGCTCGCATGTCGTGCGGGTCACGCGTGCGTCGCATATAGCTCGCACGTCGTGATTAGTTATGCTCTAAAAATAATAAATTATGTAACATTAATATTTTTATACGTCCAATAAACCAAAGAGCCCATTTTGTCGGTCGTAAAATCTGGGAAAAGTCAGTAAATTATTTTGCTTTACCATAAAAAAGATAGGTTAGGTTTACTTACTGGTTATATATTTTTTCGATTGTACTTACCACAAGTCTATTAATTTTCGGAATGCCGGATATAAAACACGATAGTAAAATTCTTCGACAGATGCCAAAAGATGCTGAAAACACTTTTACTGACTTTTACAAAAACCAACGATGGTCAGGCATCATCAAGTTGATAGCGTGTATGAACAGTAGACTGTCGTGTAGAAGGAAAACGAACCTGACGAACGGAGACGGAGATAATATATATTACACGACGCGCCACTGATCCGCGCGTTTTACAAATATTCAAATTAGCACATATACTAATTCTATGTGATTTTGATGTCGGAAATTAAAATTTATGTGAACATAAATTAAATTTTTAACTGCATATCATTTTTAATATTATTTGATCATTCTTCATGAATATTACAAATTAAAAGTGCAAAGAAAAAATAAATTTCACTTTAAATTTATTTGCGATTAGAATTATTGAAATTTTGTAATTTATACCAATGTATGTAATTTAAAAACAAGTTGAAAAATAGATTCAATTGATTAAGAAATTTTTTTAATATGAGTTAATTTTCACGCATCTTCATGATGACGACATGCGACTCATAAAGCTCGCAGCATGTGCCCATGTTCCGTGCTAGCGAAATGTGACTCATGACGCTCGCAGCTAAGTGACCATCATATATTGTTGGCGAGATGCACGCGTTCTCGCACGCATTGCATGAGAATCACGAAATGCGAGTGACGTGCGTCGCACGGATTGTTATCTGGGTATGCGCGCGAGATTTTAAGCCGTGGAGTATTTGATAATATTATAAAAGAAAATAAATATAATATATTCATGCATGTATAGTATGTCCCAGTCAAAAGAAACTAATTGGGGCGAATTACGGTGAATTAATATTTTTGAATTCGCTCGAATTCCGCTTTTTGATTCGTATAAACGAATTGAGCCAGCACGAATTGAATGCATTTCAATTCGTTTTAAATCGTGGTCAAGGTCATTTCGAGAAAAAATAAAAGTAAAAATGGCATGCCTCGAAACTCGAACCAGCGATCCCAAGTGTATAAATCCAGAGGGCGACCACAGATCTACGGGACTCATTGATATTTATTTACAACGGATTCTTTATGCCCAGCGCGTTGGTTATAGCCTACGCATCCGATTGAATAGGCCAGCATTTAACTGTATTCGCGCTGAAGAATTCAGGCGAATTGGAGCTTGACTTCAAATCTCGGGAATTAAAATGAATTGGCCTACACTGAAATTGATTCATGCTGACACATTCAAATGAATTTGTTCCCTAAAAATTGTTCGTCGAATTTGGGCGAATTGCAGATTTGAAGATTAAATTACTTATTTCCGCCTTTAGGAGAATTCACGGCCTGCTCCAATTCAAGATTGTCGCAAAGCGAGACTCACGGAGGCTCTAGCGAATTCATTTCAATTCGCCTCAATTAGTTTCTTTTTACTGGAATTTTTTTGAAATAATATAAATTCTCATTCTGCATTGCACAATTCTCTGCTTATAATTGAATTCTTATTGTAAATTAGTCTTTTGGATTAAATTGATATTTCGTAGACATCTCATATCCTAAAGACATCCTTAAGACGTGAGGAGTCCACAATATATCAATTGAGGGCAAGATTGCGATATCCGTGGCGACAAAGTTTTAATGCGGTTTCCTATAGGATTTTTTGCGAGACACACGAACCTGAAAGTTTTAAATCGATATCTCGAATAGTTTTCAAGATATCGATTTTTATTTTTTTTAATTCTGTGACCAGTTATAAAGGTATCTGCCCCCTCACCCATGATACGTTGAAAAGAGGTAGGGATTTGACAAACATTATTTCTGTGACCCGTCACAGGTCAGATCCTTATTTCTCGCAAAAAATCCCATCGAAATCGATATTCAGAAATTATTTTGATCAAAAACAAAATTCAATCATTTCAACATTCTGCCTATGATAGTTTTTTAAATGTTATCGTGAATAATAATCTGAAGGTTACTTGCCAAAAAGTTGACTACTTTAAGTGCTAGTCCTACATCACTTTTCAAAATCTTATAAGATTTCGGTTATAAATTGTAAACAAAAAAGTACGCAAAACGTGTTGTCATCCATCGATCCCAATCTACAAAAAATTGCTAAATTATATTAACATTTTCTTAATAGTCAATTTTAATAGACAATGTAACTCATATGGAGTTGAAAAAAGTTATTTTGAAGACGAGGGTTCAATATTTAGGATTTCAAAAATCACTTTAAAGTCTGTTACACAAATTTTTCGTTCCGTCATCCGAAGTTGCTATTTCAAGTGAAATCTCGAAAATGATTAATCAAAGTGTTCAAAATATGCGCTAAAATTTTCAATTTTATCCTTGAAAATTTTTTTGTCATCAATTGAATGTCGATAGTCCGATCAACTGCCAGGGTCATTAGGGGTCGTGCATAAATTACGTAATACTTTCTTTTTTTCGGGGGGGGGGGGTGTCTAGCTTAGTGTTACATAATGGTGAAAAACTACAGGGAAAAGTCGGAAGAAGCGTTACATAGGGGGTGGGGGACAAAATTGTCGGAAAATTGCGTTACGTAATTTAGGCACGACCCCTTAGCGACTGTACTATATGGTTAGTTATAACCTGTAGGGTATCTGTAGGGTAGTATACCAAGGGACAGAAGTGAAGATTTATGAGAACACATCCAGCCTCGCCTTCTTCTTTGGGAATCGAACCCGCGCCAGCGTGGCTGCCAATGCTAGAGGGTTGGAACATAAGACAATCACGATGCCGCCTGAGCCACGCTGGCTCCCTAATTAAAAGATATGTTATAGTTGCAAATCGATTATTAACGTTGATTCACACAAAAAAAAGAATAATGGTCACTATTTTTGTAATACATAATATTTTTTACAAAATTTCAGGTCATCCTCCATATTAATTTATTTTTCTGTAAAAAGAGAGTAGGTTTTTAAATGCATTATATTCGGCGGCTTTATAATTTGAAAAATATAAATATTGTTAAAATTTTGCGCAATTGTTCAAAATATATAAGGGCACGTCCGTCTGTCCCATTTGAATGTTTATTTTGTTGAATAACGCAATTTTATTAATTTTATTTTAGCTAGGACTCTAAAGCCCTGTTCTCAGTCATATTCCAAATTAAAAGTTAATAAAATTGCTTTTTTGCAAAAAATGGAAATTTAAATGTACTAGACTAAAGTGGTCTTACATATTTTGAATCATTTTCAAAAATTTCAACACAATATTTACATTTTTCAAATTATAAAGCCGCCAAACATAAACCATGTAATTGGTCACGTGACACTCTGGTACATACCCTTAAAATACAATCACCCGTAAAATCTTAAATCATATCACGACTACCACGAAAGGGAAATGGCTTAATGGTATAATAAAATAATGTGACTTCTGCTCGATGAGAGTAGTATGTGAAATAAGGAAGAAAGTGGTTAGTTTTACTATAATAAAAGTATCAGTGGCGGATCCTAAAAAAATTTGTTTTGGAGGGGGGTGTTGCGGGTTATAACATTTTATTCCTTATACTTGTTTTCTAAAAAATCTTTTCCTAAACCAATATTATTATCGATCTATCTTTCTTCGATTTGGAAGGAGGGGTTTTAACACCCCCCCCCCACCCGTGGATCCGCTACTGGAAAGTATTCTCTACATTTCAGTATTATAGAACAAAGTAAAATTGTAAATATAATGAATGTAGTACATTTTTCGTAATAGGTTATACGAAACTCTCTGTTTCTTCTAAAAGTTACTTTTTAAGAATTAATTGAGTAAAATATACAATGTTCCTGACGATTTTTGATTCTCTCTTGACGAAATAACTAATCGATAACCATTATCGATTAGTTATTGAAGAAAAATTATTGTTCGTTAGTTAAACTTGGATTCCTAAACAGGTTCCAATAATAACATTGTTGTCCATTTTAAAGAAATATATCTTTTCTAAAAGTCTTATCCCTTATATTTCAAGGTTTTACACCATCAAATTTTCATTTATATAACAAAAATTACCTCCTTACTTTTTCTTCTCTAAAAAAGTATTTTAGGACACGCTGAAACCATTTTTAAGAAAATTTGATTTTTGAAGCTATAAGTAAAAAAATATTTATTTCCTGAATTAAATTTGTCCTCAAATTATAATTTTTTGAACATGAACCAAACCAAGCCAAACGTTTTTTTTTACTTTGGATTATTGTTCACTATATGTTAATGCTAATAAAAAATCAAATATTTCATAATACACGGAATATCCTTTCAAAAATGATGGTCAAAGCAAATATTTTCTAATACACGGAATATCCTTAAAAAAATGAGGGTCAAAGCAAATATTTTTTCATCATACCTCAATCGAAACTACGGCGATTATCCCATTACCAGCTAGGAAACTGACATACAAGTAACAATTCCTCTCATAACATGTGATCACTTAGGAACTTTTCACTACAGTAGCAGATTAGCTGGGGTCTTTATAGAATCTAGAATATAGAATCTAGAATCACTCATTATAATAATACCGTCCGCCATTATTTCGCATTTTTATTTTTAACATCGCAACACACTTGATAGTCAATCAGCTCAACTTCATACGTCCATTTAGACTTATTAGTTTCAAAAGTTGTACGTTTTTATATGTTAGTTATAGTTTCAGGTAGGGTGGTCTCCCCTATACAAAAATGAAAAAATTACTTTTAAAAATATGGTTCATGTGTTCTGAAATGTCGAAAAACTATAAATACAAATATCGCGAAAACATTTTTTTCCTGTTTAAGGAAAAGTAAAGGGGGGATAGTTCTGGGCAATAAGAGAATATACTCGTTAGCGTACGCGGACGATGTGGTGCTCCTGGCAGAAAATGGAAGTGGAGTGAACTTGCTAATAAAAGGATAAGAAAAGTATGTGAGAGAGAAAGACCTGACAATTAATGTGACGAAGACAAAGATAGTATGTTTCAGGAAGAGAAAGAACGAAGTAAAGTATGGATGGAAGATAAGGTAAGGTAAGGTGATGGGTCAAGTGTGGGGGATTGGAAAAAGAAGATTCAAAGAGGACTGAAAGATGAGAGTATGGCTGTTTGATTCACTGGTATGGTCTGTGTAGTAGAAAACATGCAAGAGAGATTTATGAGATGGGTTATGGGAGTGAGCTGGAACTGCCCAGGATATATGTTGAGAGAAGAAACAGGGAGAGAGAAATTGGTGATAAGGCAGAGGAAAAGGGTCTGGAATTTTAAAGAGAAACTTAAGAGTGGTAAGAGTAGCAAAGTTGCTCAAGTATGCCTGCAGGAAATATTAAATAGAGCGAGGAGAGGAAACACGGGACATTCAAGATGGGAGGAGGAGAGATGGCAAGTTAGAAGGGAATGGAGAATGTGTGACGAGGGCAGGGAGTGGCAGGAAGTAGAAGGAGAAATGATCAAGGAGCTGGAAGAGAAGAGGTGGGAAAAGATTATGGAGTCAAAATACAATAAATGGTATAAATTGGTTAAGATGGAAGGGGTCCCAGAATATTTAGGAAAGTTAAAAAAGGAGTGCAGGTGGTTCAGGCTGGTACGTTTCAGAAGGAGAGAAGGAATGAATGAGTGTAAATATTGGATGAGTGAAGAAATAACAATGTGTAGAGTATGTGGTTATGAAAGGGAATCATGGGAGCACGTGTTGGTGAGATGTACAGGGAAAGAGGAGGGGGGAAAGAGCGTGGTAGATAGAGTTAGATGGATACTGAGCGGTTGTGGACAAGGGGAAAAAGTGGATGAAGAGTCTAGAAGAGAATAGGGAAGAGAGATTGCAAGGGGGTGGAAAAAACTAAAATCGAGACCAAAATTGACACAAGAGAAATATGTAAGAAAAATTAGTGTTGCGTAACTTACAAAACCTTGAAGAGAAATGGTAAGAGGAAATTGAAGCCCTGGAAGGTCTCGCGCAATTGTAAGATAATATGTAAGAGTTAGTAAATAATAATAACGCTAAAGACGTTATTTTCTGAAATTCTGTCCACATGAATAATTTGCAATCCATAAGTATAGGGTTTCTAAGTATTTCTTTAAATAACTCTGCACGCCTCCTCAGAACCAAGTTTCATTTAAATGAGCAGGCTAAAGTTTATACCTCAGAAATTATGTTTTGGGGATGCCTCCTGAGTATTTTTACAGAATATACAAAAAATCGTTAGGCCCCCTTTTAAAATAACTCTATATTTATTGTTTTTTTTAATCAATTTATGTGATTTTTTTCGAATGGAACAAGTAACCGATTGCTTATTCTGATATCCGTAACGATAATCACTCTTTCATTATTATGAGATAACGGCCGGTTAGAAAAACTGACTTTATGAAATCATGGATTAATTTACTTTTAATTAGCAAAATCAATTTGTTTATAAAATTACAAGAAAGTGGAACAAAGATTCATGAAATTCGG
This sequence comes from Andricus curvator, assembly GCA_932195095.1. Classification (NCBI taxonomy): domain Eukaryota; kingdom Metazoa; phylum Arthropoda; class Insecta; order Hymenoptera; family Cynipidae; genus Andricus; species Andricus curvator. The sequence goes on along the minus strand of CAKNYM010050592.1, from coordinate 153,389 downwards.
TTAATATTTGGAGTAATAATTGAAATCTTTAGGTAATACATAACTTCTGTGCATATACACTGCTGTTTTCTACCGAATCTACGCTAAACACGGTATTTTTTGGAATTTTTTCCACATGAATAATTTTTAGTGCATAAGTGGAGAGTTTTCAAGTAATTTTTCAAATAAATCTTACTTGGTTGAACAATTCTTATTTATTTAAACAATTATTTCCCCCTGTAAGGCTGAAGAATTGTAAAAAGTTATTTTCTGGAATGAACGACACAATGAACATATTTATGGAGTAACATATTTTCTTCGAGATATTTTTGAGTTTAAAAAAAAAACTTTTATTTGTTTAAATAATTTTTTTCCCGGAAATCGCAAAAAAAAAAATTATTTTCTGCAATTGTTTACACAATTAACGAATGGTAAAAGTACTTTCTTAGCTTTAAGATATTTAGCAATTCAGTAATCTGTTTTGCATTTTGAGGCCGCACGGTTGAATATTTTTGTCTAATTTTTTCCATACTACATCTGCCTAATCATATCTTGAAGAGGTAAATGCATAGACAGCTAACACTGCGTGTTACTGTTACTGTTCTTCCGTTTTTGATTATTAAACAAAATATACAATTTTTTTCGAAAAACCGGGCTGTGGGCTTAGAGATATGATTGTGTAGATGACATATGCAAAAAAGTAGACAAAAATATTCAACAGTGCGGCCTCAAAATGGAGAACCGAGTACTGAATTGCTAAATATCTTAAACCAAAAAAACTTCTTTTACCATTCGTTAATTGTGTCATCAATTGCAGCAAATAATATTTTTTCATGATTTACGGGGTAAAATAAAAGGTTTTTTGAAAAGTACTAAATATCCTGAAGAAATATTATTATTATTATAGATTAGCAGTTCGAACTCGAAAGTTCACTCTCTAAATATGTTCATTGTGTCGTTCATTCCAGAAAAAAACTTTTCACAATTCTTACGACTTACAGGGGAAAGAAATTGTTCAAATAAGTAATTATTGTTTAACCAAGTTAGAGTTGTTTAAAGAAAACTTGGAAACCCTTTACTTATGCTACTTAGCTGAAATTTTTTCAAACGCGGCTCAAAAAGCTATCAGTAAAGCTAATATCACTCAAGGGGCGACGATCGCACTTTTAAACAAAATAAAATTGAATTCACTCTTACGCAGCTCGAGGCTCTTCTCTCTTCTTGGTGCGGATAACTGTTTCGCAGTATCTTGCGACGATGTTCCAATTTTCTTCTGAGCAAAGCATCAGAGCAACAACGTTTTCCGGCGTGATGCTTTCACCCAGCTCCTCTTGGGCCGCTTCCCTGATCTCAGCCCATCTATCGCATCTAAAGAAAGGTGTGTTCAGCATCATCATTTACATCCCCTGTGTAATACATACATGCTGGTGTGTCCTTTTTCTTCATTCTATACAAAGATTTGTAAAACATCCCGTGCCCACTTAGGAACTGTGTAAGGTAGAAGTTTACCTCACCGTGACCTCGTTTAATCCATGTTGCTACATCCTGTATAAGACGCTTGGTCCACTTCCCTTTTTTCTCAGCTATCCAGCGCTGGTTCCAATTTGTGAGGGTATGCTCTTTCTCTTCCTCTTTTGTTGCATCAGAGTGATCTTCTACTCTTCTTCGTTCGTAGACCCTCTTCCGTTCTGTGGCTAGGAGTTCTATGGGTGGGATTGATGCGATAAGCGAGATTGCCGCTTCCGAGACAGTGCTATACGCACATGAAACCCGTAAGGCACCTCTTCTTTGTACCGCCGCCATCTTCTTCCGGTACGATTCAATGGACAAGAGATTACTCTACAGGGTCGAAGGCCGGCGAGGCCGAGATGAGACATCTGTCCCTTCTGCCGAGGACGACGCGTAACCCTCGAGGGTGAGAACAAACTGCACGTTGAAGTCCAAGTTGGCAATAATGGTGGCACCGAAGCACGGTGAGTTGGCCTTACCCCATGTTCCTAAAGTAATGCGAAAGCGGATTCCGGGAGCATGGGTTGGCTGGATGGGGGGGGGGGGGGTAGTCAGTAAGAATCTGACACTAACCATCCTAAGAATCGCCTACTTAGGTAGAGGATTGCTAGGATGGGTGTCTTATGCCAGATTTCCCCTCCTACTACAAGAAAAACTACTACTACTACTACATTAGAAAGGCGGTCGGTGCTGACAATTCCGTGCGGGACCTTGTTCCACGCACGGATGTCGAGGTCCTAGATTTGGACACGACAACCGACGTGGGGGAGGTGACGGAGTCAGTATGTCACCACTTCGGCGGCGTCGAACCGAACGACGTCAAAGTGTGTTTGACGAAAAGGGCCTTCAGGGGACACCTGAAGGAGTATGTAGAACTGAGCGAAGAGCTGGCGGCGCGCTTGATTCGGACAGGACATCTCAAAGTGGGCTGGATATCCTGTAGAGTCCGGAAAAAGACTGAAAAGATAAGGTGCTTCCACTGCTTAGGCTTTGGCCATGTAGCGGTGGACTGCAAGGGTCCTGATCGGACCAGACTATGCTGGAGGAGCGGCACAGAAGGACACAAATCTGCGATGTGCGAAAGTACACCGCAGTGCAACCACTGTGCAACAAGTGACTAAAAGTTCCGGGCAGACCATCAGCCCGGGACTATGAGGTGCAGGGTGTCGCGAGAGGCAGCTTCGGTGAGGAGGCCTCAAGGACGCGCTGCCTAGTTTGATATACCCAACCAGGTTGCCGAAGGCCGACGAGCCCGTTGTGTGGTACCACCACACTACTGAGGACGATGCGTGCATCTTGGTTGGGTGGAAAGAAGAAGGAGAAAAAGACCAGGTTGGCAACACAGTTCTTTAGTACAGCTTCCATTACACCCTGGTGGAAGTTTCGGACTCATTCGGAATCAAAATAATTCCTTCTGAGTCTGGCTGATTCCGAGCAACTGAATTCATTTCATTCCATGCGAATGCGAAATCTGTTTACGAATCCAGTCCGTTCGAGTCCGCGAAGAATTTTTTAAATGCAATCTTAACCAGTCCGCTTTATTCAGAATTTCATTCGAAATGAGTCCGACTGATTCCGCAGGGGCTTAGTATGACTCAACCGCATTCCGATTGATTCCGTACCATTCCGAATTCACTCCGAATGATTGCACACTTATCAGAATACAATGCCCATTCCGTCTGAATCCTCTAGATAACTCGAGCTCATTCCGACTTATTTCGTGTCATTACGAATAATTTCGAGCCATTCCATTTTTTTCCGTCAACTTACGTTTCAAACGCAATGTGGCAATTGTATTTGGATCGAACTGGAATCATTCTGACTGTTGGCGGACAGGCTTGGAACCATTCGGCATGTTCTCGCGTCACATGACGGATTCTGACTGAATGGGCGTTTTATTCTAATAAGTGTGGAATTATTCGGACTGAGTTCGGAATGATGCGGAATCATTCGAAATGAGCTCACGTTATTTTACGGATTCAGACGGAATGGACATTGTATTCTGATCAGTGCGGAATCATTCGGAGTGAATTCGGAATAGCACGGAATAAATCGGAATGAACTCGCGTCATTTAACGGATTCAAACGGAATAAGAATTTTATTCCGATCGATGCGGAATCATTCGGACCAAGTGCCGAATGGCACACAATCTTTCGGAATGAACTCGCGTTATTTGACGGACTCAAACGTAACGAAAATTTCATTCCGATCGATGTGGACTCATTCGGGCTGAGTGCTAAATGGCACGGAATCATTCGGAATGAACTCGGGTCATTTAACGGATTCAAACGTAATGAAAATTTCATTCCGATCGATACAGAATCATTCGGACTGAGTGCTGAATGGCACGGAATCATCCGGAATGAATTTTCGCCTTGTCACGGAGTCAGGCGGAATTGAATTTTCATTCTGATATGTGCGGAATCATTCGAACTGGAGGAGGAATCGATCGGAATCTATCGGAGTTGTTCGGATTCAAGCGGACTCAATTTCATTGAGGCACTGCAGTACCCTCCCACCTATCGCTCTACCACCTATCGCGAAATCTCCTACTCGCTTTGATCCCACTACCGACTGTTCCAAAAATGTTGAAATTCAATGTAACCTATTTAATAAGTTTGTTCCAATTCATAAATTGCTGTCAATCACAGACAAATACAAGTTCAGTACAAATTGGTTTCTATGGAAACACTTACATGCCTATCCAGGCTTCTCAAATTTTTAATTAAAATAAAATAAAATAAAACTTGTCACAAGCGAGAAAGTTTTCTAGAATTAGTATGTAAAATTAGCATAATAATCTCTGAGTTTTCTCTGCTACTTGTTTCCTCAACTGTTAAATTTTGACATTAACTTTTTTTGAATAGATTTGATTTTCTCAACCACTCAGATATGAGAATAAAGCGCAAGCGAAAAGACTTTTGCGATAAGTAGAAGGGTACTGTACTGTAGTAACTTTATATCTGCGTATGAAGTCTCCTTTTCAGATGTTTTCTAATTCACTTTCAATATTATATGACACATGCGAGTTGTGGATGAGCATTTTGTAAATAAAGATAAGGTTGAAATTGGAGATTTGGCTAACACTTAAAAATATTGAAAGTCTTACGCTAGATTAAATAAGAAATTAAAACATGACTAGATATTAGTATGAGCTCTAAAATCTAATTCAAGTATTAAGTTTTGAAAGTATAGATAATTAAGAAAAAACAGCTCAAACAACCATCACAGGATTCCACTGGGAGCAACTGTCATCTATGAAAGTAACATCGGCTCCCAGTAGAAACGCGGTAAATCACCTATGACTACGTCTCACGACTGTTAAATGGGTGGCCACAGGCTACGAAAAATTACAAGGACAGGTCGGCGTAAGCCTCGTATGTCTTAACGATACGGATCGACCCTAGGATGGCAGCCTTCTGTATCCATCTCTTAAGGGCCTCGGCATATACGCAGAAATAAAACTCTCTGTACCTGAATGATGTCCTGATTATCTCAGGAAGCAAATGTTATCTGCTTCAACACTGCTGATTTTATACAATTCTGTGAATGTTTCCGTGCATTTTGTTGCCGAGCTGCTGTTAGAGGAATTTTTCAATTACTGCTTTCTTTATTTAGGCTTTTAGAAGTGTGTTATCTAAATGGAGTAATGTACTTTCCTCACTTCTGATGTTGAAATTCAGGGAAAGGGCCTCGGTCGCGTGCTCCGCGGCTATGTAAAGGGACGCTCCTTTGCCAATCATATTGTGTTTCTTGACTATTTTCAGGAGAGCATCTCTTCTATTTGCAACGATGTAATCTGTGCCCAGAACAATTTGGTTATGAAGAAATTGGAAGAACAAATCTGGTCAAAGAAGACGCTTGCATCTGCTTCGTAGAGACTCCTTCACTGATGTTATGTCCTGAACGCGGCTCTAGGCACGCCTAGGTATGTATAGGTCTCTCCAGTGTCAAGATGTCTAATAAGACTCATATCCACAAGCTCAAGGTCCCCGGGAATGCCAATTATTTGTCCTCGCTTTAGATGAATCTTAGCAATCTTATTCAATATTTTTTGTGTACGATAATTCCCAGATGAGATAGTGAATCTAGTTTTTCAAAGGGGCATTTCTATCTCTATGCATCTCACTATGTATGGATGAACCTTCAAGCTTTCCAACAAATAGATGATAAGCCTATAAGAGGTTTAATCAAAAGCTTTCCGGCAGTCAATTCACGCCATCGACAGGCAGCGCTGGTAGAAACGTCTTTGCAGATGCACCTGTTAATTGGAAGGTTCTCTCGTCAGCTTGCTATACCTTTCTTTAAGCCACGTTGTTCATACATGTCTCTCCATAAAGGCCCAATTCTTCGAACAATCATTTAATTTAGGGTAGCTGTAAATATCTTATACAACGTGTTCTGACAAGTTATTTGCCTGTAGTTCTCTAGGTTGAACAAGTCGCCTTTCTTCGGTATGAGTACAGTACCTTCTAACATCAGCCACTGCGAAAAAGGCGTCCCCGATATTAGGTGAAGATGCGTGTCAGATGTTGGTGTGTAGAAGTAAACTTCTTCCACCAGAGGTTCTTGATACCATCTGGTCCTGCAGCGGAGGAGTTCTTCGTTCTTCATTCCCCTAAGTACTTTTCTCACCACTACTCCTCTAGCAATGATTGATGGACATGCCTCCTCAGATGTTATGAGGTTGTCGCAAATCACCTTGAAGCGTATGATATTCTCGGTGTTTTCCAACAATTCGAGTGTTGGGATCTTGTGAATATCTCTCCAAATAATCTTACCTCGTCGGACTTGGGTGGATTTTTGACAGAAACAGGTTGATCACTGAAAAGGCGCGATGGGTTAGCGAGAAACTATTGATTTTCCCTAACCCACCCCTCCCTCTCTGAATTCTTCTCCTTGCGTCAGATAACATTCGTATTTCGTCAACAATGTGCTGCTTGATAACATAAACTAACCATTTCAGTTTATTTTAGGCTTGTGCATACAGCGGTTGAGGAAGCGCTCCCCGTACATATCCCTTTTTTAAGGTTGTCAAGATTGAAACAAGGGTGTTTCTGGCACCGCAGAGTGTGCATATCGCCGGTTCATCGTCGTGTTTCCATCTGAATTATTTTCAGCAATCCGAAATCTAGGATGATCGGGACTGTTTACCGACCCATTGTCACGTTCTCTGCGCGTTCGATCATCTTGAACCGTATCTACAACTTTTTGGTGGTTTAGTAGTGGCATTGTTGTTCCTAAGAGCAACTAGGGAAAGGGTTCGTCCATCCTTGTAGAGCCCGCCTTGTAAAAATAAGTCTTCATACTCTCAGAGGCAGCCTGGTATCCCAGAGTCACCGTTTAAGACAACTCCCCCAGGTGCCATTCAGCTTTCGGCACGGTTGTTACTCCTGATATTAAAGTCGAGGCCAAGTGGTTCAGTAGCCTTCTTTGCTACTTTGTATATAAACGTTAAGCATGTTCGTTATAGATACTTTGCTCCTCATCGAAAGTTCGGTGGCCCAAACCTGTCGGATAAGACGTTTGTATGTTCATCGGAGAGCATCCTTTATAGATGTTACATCCTGACTGTCGCTCTTTGACACGTCCAGGTATGGATAGGTTTCTTCAGCGCCAAAGTGTCGTGTAGCGCTTCTGACGACGATATCAGAGTCCTCGGAAGTGCCAACAAGTCGTCCTTGCTTCAAATGAATTATGGCACATTTTTCTAACCCAAAATCCATTTCAATTTCCCGCGTGTACTCCTCGAAAATCCTTAGAGCTAGATTCAGTGGCTACAGAAGTACCCTTGGGAATCGCGATGTGCAAGAGATAGTGGCAATAGTGTGAGGCAAATGAGGAAACGACTCATCCCACCAAACATGGTTACACGATAGTTACGTAAGATTTACATGTTGGTGGCGGCAGTGAGGACATGTGAGTAAGGTGAGAAAGGGTGTGTGGGGTGAGTTGGGAAGAGAAAAATTAATCTTTATCATGGTTGTCAAGGAGTTAGATAAATTTGCGGCCAAGACTTTGGGTTTCGAGGGGGACAAGAGTGGCTCTTGTAGGGCTTGAGGATGTTAAGGAAGAGAAAATGGTGTTTGCAAGGGCTATTAAGGGGGAATAAAGTGAATAAAAGATAAAATATAGGGCGATAGGCGGCAGCAAAGGGTGGGTGACGTGCAAGTTTGTGACAGTTTACAATAGGGATGGGTTGGAAAGGATCAAAGAAAGGATGGAAGGCTTGCTAGAAGAAAGAGAGGAGGGTGTGATGGTACTGGGAGAAGGACTTCAATGCGAGAACGAGGAGGAAAGGGGACCCTTACAGGAAAGGAGAGAGTTTTGAAAGAAGATCAGAGTATAAGGTAATAAATAAGAAGGGGGCGATTTTAAAGGACTGGATAGAGGCTGGGCGATGGCGAATGGTATGGAAACGGGGGACGAAGAGGGAGAATACATGTATGTAAGTAATTTGGGGGTATCGGTGATCGATTATGCAGTCTGGAATATGCAAGGGTGGAAGAAGACGGAGAGATTCGCAGTAGAGGGGAAGGCAGAATCAGACCATTAGCAATTAAGCTAGTCTAAATTAAAAAAAAATCTTGATACGTCAATTTATTGCTGAGATATTAAAACTGTTTGCAATTTAAACACGTGAATTCAATTCCGGCGCGAGCACCTGGCATGCGACAGTGTATTCCCCCACCCCGCATCTCCTGACTGCGTCGATCCTTTTCTGTGAGCTTTCCCGTGAATCAGACACGATTATAAACAATGAATTAAGAATGCATTTCTTCGTGAATTCCCTCACAATCAGTAGAACTCTTTCTATATTTGGTACGAACTTGAGCTTCATGAAATGGAAATTGAAGAAGTTATTTCATTTGTTATAAGAAAAAATCTTAACATCTTTTGGAAGCCACTTTTATACAATTTCATTATAATAAGTCGCACTGCCACCAAATTTACTTGATAGTACAACTCCTTTAGAGTACAATTCTCCACTCTAGTTGATATCCTATCGGTCAAACATGCAGAAATTTTGATGAAAAATGGCAGTTTTTTCAATAACAGTTGAGTTTTTGAGAGAACTAATCATCATTTTGGGTTGATGTTTTGCACACATTTCAGAGTGAAACGGGTCATATTTCTGAAAGATTGAAACTTCTTCCTTGATTATTGCAAAAATTATTGCATATTTATAAAAAGGCAATTTCGGACGGATTTTATTTTTTTCTCAAGTAAACAAATGAATCAATTTTAGCGTGCGGCTGGTCATTTTGTAGATATTTATGAAACCTACGTTTTTTAAATAAACTTTTTTTCTGTCAGAAAAATCGGTTCGTAGCAATAGACAAAAAAGCCTGTTTTTGCTATCATCGACGATTGTTTACACACACGATCGGTCCTTGGATTTCAACTGAAGCATATAGGCTTTCGTTCTATATGCATCGAAACTTCTACCTCTCTAAAGATGATTTACGTTTCAGACTGTATGAGAGTTTTATATATGAAACTTTTCGCCTTAAGAGTGCTGTATTCAAGCTCTATTCTCAAAATTCTCATAAGTTTCACTCAGAAAAAAAACTTGAGTTAAAACAAAAGCATCATCCTCTTGCCTGTTTCGTTTCGAAACATGTGAAAATCTTTTTTAAACAACTAGAATTATTTGGCTGCAAGACTACGTAAAATTTGTTGCAAAAGGATAATGTTTGCTGCAAACAAAAATTCTTTTTGAGACAAATAAAAATCCTCCTAACCCTAAATTTAAGAGGAACTTTTATTTGTGTCAAGAAACATCCTTTTGACATCAGAGAAAATTTCTCAGAGTGATTGGGTTGTAAATTTAAAATTGTGTCGTAAATGTAATGCAAAAATATTGAATTTTAATTTGGAGCTTGCATTTAACACTCTTATAAAAACTGATGAAACTGTATTTAAAATTTGACAAAATGAGCATGTTCTACTGCTTGCGGATTGACCGTAACATTTCTCCTTTCGATCGGCATGAGCGGGCCTGCATATGCCTGCATATATAATATTGGACCTCGTAGAAGAACAGTGGTGTTAGGGTATGAGATCAAGGGCAAATTTTTTTCAGTGCATTTACATGCACTTGATTGCCCCGACTCGATACGAGAGATCACGTTCAATCCGCCAGCAGCAGAACACGCTTCACATTTTCCGCGTCTTTACCAAAAAATGTACAGTGCATGCCACGGAGAAGAGAAACGTCTTTTCATGGATAGGGCAATGTTTTCGGAACAAGTGATCTCACATTGTTACGTAGCTGTTACGAATGGGAATTATACACAACTTAAAGAACTACACAGTAACGCCATTACAGTTAACTTACGTAACACTCTAACAAAATTGGTACAGATCATGCCATAGACCATACTATAACGCCGTTACATTTCGCTTACTTAATACTGTAACAAATTTGTTATGGACCATGCATGTAGCGAAGTTACGGAACAAATTTTACACGATTATTACATACCGGGTATGTAACATTGTTACATCGCCTTTACTACCTACATGATTCAGAACTTATAGAAGTACATCGTAACGCCGTATCAGTTCACTTACGTAACACTGTAAAGAATTTGTTATAGTTAAGGCGTGTAACAAGTTACAGAACAAATAATCGATTCTTCTTCTTTAACACTAACATCACACGGCTACAGAATTGTTACAACTTTTTTTATGGAACTGATACAACTTCATTCGGTAAAAGTGCTACTTAACATTGCTACCTTCCAGTTATAGAATAAGTACGTCACTAAACAGTAACAATTGATAATGGAGGTACTGTTATAAAGATTCCTACTACAATAAGAGATGATAGTATTTCTGTATGCATTATTACAAACTTGAGCGAACAAAAAATTAGTATTGATGTTTAGAAAAAGTCTTATTTACTGTATGAAAATTGTAAGTGTGAAAAAGTGATAATGGTCAATAACAAGTTTTGTAAAAAATATCGTCAAAAGTAAGTATTTTGAGTAACATAAGTTATAAGAAATCTACGAAATTCTCATATTCTTAAATAAGAATGCGTATTGAAATGAGAGTCACTAGTAATATCTGCAACCAGGATTTGCGAGAATTCTAAAAGACTATGCGAAAAACGCCCGAAGGTTTCCGAGCTGTTCCATCTATAGCCGAGTACGCTACGATCAGACCAGCTGACTGACTATACCCGGCTCTTGACCTGCGATTTCCCGCTAAAAGTCTTTAATCATACGTGTGTTTGTAGTAAAAAATGTTTGTAACTAGTGCAGTGTGAATTGAAGCATGAATAGATTTTTATTAGGAAATTTTTATTTAAACTCTCAATAATTTACACATATAAAATAGAAGCTTTTAACACTTTTCAATTGAAAATTTTCAATTAAGTGCAATTAAACTGTAAAACCTAAATTTTACAATTTTATAAATTGAACAGTTCAAAGATTTCTGGCTAAAAAATATAAATCCACACTATCGTTTGAAATGCTCTAAATTAAAACTAATCCTCTATTTCGAGTCGCATTAATACAAATGTTAAAAAATGAAACATGTCCCACTACTTACTGAATAAAAACGTTCAAAACAGAATAAGTGCCTATTCCTATTTAGAAAAAGTTGAAAACACAAATTTCCTTCCTTCCAGTAAAAAAATGTCCCTCTTCCAATTAAGAAAAAATTAAAAATCAAAATTTCCTCCCCTCCTACTCAATAAAAATATTTTTCTTCAAATTATCGTCTTTCAATTCAGAAAAAAGTAAAAATAAAAAATTCTTTTCTTAAACACAATTCTTAACACATTAACCACATTCTTGAAAAGAAAAAAATGGCCTCTTCCTATTAAAAAAATTGCATCCCTTTCAACTCAATAAAAACCTTAATATAATAAAATGTACTGCCAATTCAACAAAAATAAAAATTTCCTCATCTCAAACTTGATAAAAATGTTGAAAACACAAAATGTTCAAGTCTTCCACGCAATACAAATTTAAAATCAACAAAGTTTATCTTCCAATTGGGAAAGCATTAAATACCAACATTTATTCCCATCACTTTAAAATTAGCAATGTGAAATTCAAAAGTTTTTCTATACATACATCCTTTTGAGCTAAATTATTTTAATTTTGCTCCTTTCCTAATTAATAATTTTCAATTGTTGTCGCGTTAAAAGTTTAAATATTGCCCTCTGAAATTTTGAACTATTTAAGGCTTTCTATTCCAAACAATTCAGTTTCAAATTATTTAGTTCTGAATAATTGATTTAGAATTGCTCAATTTGAAATTTGTTTAATTAATAAATTTTGTAAAAAATGGGTTAAAAATTGAATATTTCAGAATGAAATAATATTTGAATAGGATTTTAAATTGAATAAAAGCGTTTGATTATGAATATATAAATTTTAAATTATTTTCGCTTCGAAAATAGTTTATAAAGTTTCAATCAGACATTTCAATTTGCTCAATTATTAAGGCTTTCGTACTGAAAAAGTTGAATTTTCAACGTTAAAATCTGTAAATTATTCAATTTTGAACAGATTTAGATTCGCATTGTAATATAATTATTGTACAATTATAAACCCTCAAACAAACTTGTTCAGTTTTGAAAATCATTAATTAATTTATATTTACAGTTGATCAACTTAAAACGTTTTTTATAAGCAATTTTCAATTTCAAACTGAACTTTCCAGTGGGCACAAAATTTGGCAACATCTTCACGACATTGTTACATCTTTATTTTATTTAATTATATCATGTTATATTTGTGATATTCCCAGTGATTTGATAGATTGTTCTTCTAAAACTTTGTAAAATTCCCTGTCAAAAAAAGGTCACTGTCATTGTTTCCGATCTCAAAAAATGCTTGGCTATTTCCCGGTTTTCGATCCAGCGGTAAACCCGTAAATGATAAGTTCACAAAACTTCAGATATAGATCATTGGGAGAATAAAATCCAGTAAATGATAGTATTATTTGACGAAAAATGTTGTTATAGGATTATCTTTTTCAGAACTTAGAGACTGGAAAAGTCGTGATACATAAGAAGAAATTACGTTCTACGTCTCCTCTAAGAGTAAGTAAAATATTGAAAGTTTTAAATTGTGTTGAAAATTGAGAATTTAGGAGTTTGATGACCTCAGAGAGATAGCTCCGCGCACCCTAGCCTGGGCATATTCTCCTTCTGCGGCCTGGTTAGGGAGGCTGCCGAATGGCAAAATGGGTGAGGATCACTCTACCGTACAAAGTAGGACCTTATTTACTGTGCGATGTGGTACGCCTGGCACCTGAGAGGTATATTTCCAAAACGTTGGAAACAACGAAAATCCACCGAGATCTATAATACTCGGTGAAGGTAGCCGGATTCGGAGCCTTGAGAATAAAGACGGGTGTGACACAATAGGCTTTATAGCTTGAGCGATAGGGGGACCCCCCCCCCCCCTCGCCCACATTAAAACTAAGTCTTGCTTCTCTCTCATACCCATCTGCTGTATTTTATGTCCTTGAACTTTCAGCTGTGCATTTCATTTATTTTAATGAAATATTTCCGCTCTTTTTTATAGAAAAATATGCAATCATGTCCTATTAACCCAGCTTGGAGTCCCCTTTCAGACTTTTTTCGAACGAATATCTGCGTTATTTCACGCATGCAAATGGTCCGTCTAGCGGGTCTTCCAAAATGTTTGTGCATCTTTCATAACCTGTTCCAATGCCCTAAAGGAGTTTCGATGATTATCGACTTTCTATACTTTTTGCCCGAATTAAAAAATATTATGCACTTCAATGGTCCCTTCATCACCCTGCAATGTTTCAGCTAGGTTAACTAAACTATTTTTCGAAATATTTGTTCATAAAGTTGCTGGATTAAACATGGAGTCTTATGGCTATATGTCAGATTTTCGCACATAATGCATTTTAGCAGTTTGGATATCTATACAATTTTTCGAGAAAACATCTGCGCTTTCCAGGGATGCCAACAAATCAAACACTTTAAGAAAATCCCAGGCTCGCAAATTGTTCATTTAGAACACTGACAACATATTCGTAATCAGCGGCCCTAAAAACCACAGAATACAAATATCCATAGGGACTAGCATTTAATTACTTCATTTAGGCCACTATTATTGATCCGCCATCTTGTATTTGAAAATATGATAACGGTTATGTAATCAGCGACCCTAAAAACCTTCATATACTAATTTTTACCACAATTAGCATTAATTTCATTATTTGGTCCGCCAAATTGAGGGCAATTGAGGGCCAAGATAGGCGACCAGGGCCAGCCTAAGCGTGATGAGGGCCCAGCTACCGAGTTGGGCAAGCGACCTATCAGGGGAAGCCCTTAGGGCAATTGTAAGGGAATTGCGCCTAAACACAAGTGGGGTAGACTAGGTTTTGCGCGAGCGAATGGGACGATACTTCGCGCGTCAACGGGGTAACCAGGCGGTACCCTAGTACCCACAGGACGAGGATCCCCTGGGGCACGTGTCACAGCACCTAAAGACCGAAGAATTAGTATCGGGTCCACCTGAGGTCCCACAGTAGCGAATTGGGTTCCACCAACCATTTACAATGTTGCAAACGACCCCCCATAGGCACCGACAATAGCCAGGGATGGGGGGAGACCAGGCCCTGAGGGGTGCGTTGTCACCACCCTACAACCCACCTCCCAGCAGAGACATGTGGAGGGGGGATGACGGGGCAATGGCACCGCCTACTCAGACAGCACCACCGGTTGGAGGGAACATTGAAAGCACGCCAGAGGAAAACTCTCATTTCGTGAACGTAAACACTAGGCCCCGCGGTTTAAAAACTAGGGCTAGCGAGATAGATCATCGTTTAGGGCCGTCACAACACCCCACTCGCCCGTTTTACCAGTATCAATGGGGCAGATAGGAAGCTGCAGGATCACGCTAGGGATCAAGGCCTGGCGCTGAGAGACTGGAAGTATCAAGCCTCAGTGCCACTGAGCCGGAGGTTGACAACACCCTGAGCAGGTGGGACAATCGTTCCAACAGTATACTACCCACCGACAGTAAGTGCCCTAACGTGTGCCCCACTGGTGACTACATCGCAGCCGATTTTTACCACCGCGGTAATCAGAGACACGCGTCCGCAGAACGATCGGTACAGCCGAAATCGGGAAGTCCCATTGCATAGTAAGCCAAAGCACGACGAAACAGAATACTGGGGCTGGACCGCAGAACCAGAGGGTTATCGGTACCCACAAAATTATCCAGAGCCAGGCACACGAGAGTTCGGTCCAATTGACCAACGCGAACACAGTTTATTGGAACATGAGGGGCCCCGAACGGATTGGACCATCCATCAATACCCAGCGCCGAGTCTCTTTCCCCATACGAACCCGACTTTAGCGAGGGAGGAAGAGGTCGGATAAGAGCGGTTGGAGCGAACTAGGGGCCAATCCGGAAAATACGATAGATATGGGTCATCAAAGTTTTTAGAGCCAAGAGAGAACAAGTATAGGCCGTACGCGACAGGGTATGAGGGGCATGAGCCCACACGACGAGACCAAAGCACGTATAATGAGCCTGTTCATGATAATGGAGAGTCATACGTCCCTAGGTACGGACAGGGGCAAGATGGGCCATATAGGGAGCCGTAGCGGCAGTATAGAGAACAGTGTCGCGCCCCGCAGATTAGGTACTCCCACGGCCGGGAGGAGAGACCGGAAAATGAGGGCTATACGCAAAGACATTCACTTGGGCGAAGAGCTCCGCGTGAATTCGAACCGGAAGCCACCACGAGTCACGGGTATGCTCAGGGATGGGGGCGAGGCCCCATGCGACCCCTCAGCAAATCAAGGGACGTGACAAGAATCGTGGAAGGGAGTAAAGGTCAGTTTCAACGGACAAAAGGGCTCAAGTGTAGACAACTTCTTGTGGAGGGTCGAAGAGGGTAGAGCCGCCTCTTTCCTCACGGACGAGGAGTTGTTAGTTGCGATCACCTTCCTTTTAAAGGATATTGCGTGGCACTGGTACCATCAGAACAGATTAAGATGGAACACGTGGGACCAGTGCAAGCGGCATTTTCAAGCCCGCTTCGGGGACGCTTTCTACCAAGAGAGGTTAGAAGAGTAGATCCTCTCACGCAGGCAGGGGCAAGAGGAACCGATGGCAGACTACCTGAACTGCATGTATGGGCTTTACCAGCTCTCAACCAGGCCCATGGATCTCGAGGTTCAAATGAATCGAGTATACGCAAACCTCAGATCCGATTTTAAGAGGGCCATCAGGCGTTACGAATTCACCGACTATAACGGCCTTGCGGTCCTTGCGGCGAAGTACATGCGCGTAATATCCACGATAGGTGAAGATATAGCTCCTCCGTCCCCCGATAAGTCCCTTATCCCAGAATATGCGTATAAGGGCTTGGGCAGAGGACAAGTCCCAAGTCCGAGGGATCCAACAGACGTAATGATAGGAATCCTCGGAACCGTAGGAACTCAGCAAAATCGTCTGAGGGAAAGTCGGACCAGTCTCTAAAACGGGGCTCTGAGTCATCCACCTCGATTAGGAAGGGAGATGACTCGGAGGTAGAATGTTGGAACTGTCGACAAAAGGGTCACTTCCAAATCGGGTGTCCGAAGAACCGAAGGCGGAATTATTGTCGTCGGGGTGGTAAGCAGAAAGTGACCACTAAAGAGTGCGAACTGTCCAGGAATTGTCCGGGAAACAGAAGAAGGGAGAAAGCTTAGGGGTCAGCCCTTCTTCCTCCAGTCTCGGATTGACCCCACAGGACGGCAGGCAATTACCGAAACAGAACAGGCCCGAGCCGACGGAACCGGCAGTAGTGGGGCTAGCTCAAGAGGCGAATCCCGCTCCCATAGATACTCCGTCGCCCTCGGCGGACAAGACCCTGGTAATCCGGACGGTAGAAACGGAAGACACCATCGTTCTTAACACAAGAACGAGGGTTAGAGAAAAACGGAACCCCTGGCAAGAGAATCAGGTAATATTAGCCCTTCTGAAGTCAAATGAGTCACCCATAGTACCGGCAGAGGAAGGCTCGTCTTTGCCACTATGATTAGAAGTAAAGGAGCCCCCAAAGGAGGACAAAGGGCTAACCTTGCGAGTCTTTACGACTGTCCGAAATTGGAAATACCCCTAAGGTCCTCGCTTTGATTGATGGTGGGGCATCCCGAACAGTAATGGGAGATATAGTCTTGGTTATAGCAGAACGGTACAAGGCAACATTGCATACAACACCGAACCAAGCGGTCATGACTGCTGAAGGTACCGTCAGTCAAGTACATCCCATGTGTTATCTCCCTATCGAAATCGATCGTGTTTCATGAATGATTGAGATCCATATTGTCCCGAGCATGGGAGAACAAGTATTCTTGGGTATGGATTTCATCCACACATTTGGAATAGTACACGATGGCAGTAAACGAGCCTGGTACATGGCAGACTATCCGGAATTAGTCCACCACTATACCGAAGAGGGCACTGAACTGAAAGTGGAGAGGAGGTATGAAAATCCGACAACATTAGACCAGTGTTGCGGCGTCAGAGAAATAACAGCTGAGGAGCAACAGGAACTGGACACGCTAGTTCCCCGGATTATTAACCCCCCTCCTGAGGTATTTCCAGCAACCGATCGCATAACTCATAGCATAGACATCGGGGGACACCCACCGATAAAACAAAGATATTATCGAGTGTCCCCGAAAGTCCTGAAAAATATGCAAGATGATGTTACTCGAATGTTAGCCGAGGGTATAGTAGAGGCGTCGAAAAGCGAATGGTTCAGTCCCGTAGTAATTGCCCGAAAGGCGGACGGGACATATAGATTTTGCGTGGACTACCGTAGGCTCAAAAAGGTAGCCAGAACGGACGCATATCCTTTGCCGAAGATGGACATGATCCTTGAGCAACTTCGCGCCGCGAAATATATGACGACCTTAGATTTAAAGTGGCGGTACCACCAAATCCCGATGGCCGAGGATAGTAGGGAGTACACAGCGTTTACAGTCCCTGGAATGGGGCTCTTTCAGTTCACAAGGATGCCCTTTGGACTGTCAGGGGCCCCCGCGACATTCCAGCGGCTGGTAGACTCCCTCATAGGGCCGGACATGGAGCCTAACGTCTAAACGTTGCTCGATGACATAGTCATCCTAAATGAGACGTTTAAGGGCCACCAGGAATGGGAAGCACGAGTAATAGACCGCTTATAAGGTGCCGGACTGACAATAAACCAAAAGAAATGTGAATTCGGGAGACTGACCGTACGTAATCCCATTCGTGCTCCAAACCGACGTGAGCGATTTTGGTTTCGGGGTAGTCTTAACGCAGACGCAAGACGGCGTTGAGAGAGTGATTGCTTTTGCGAGTAGGACGATGTCGGACGCAGAAAAAAAGTACTCAGTCACGGGAAGGGAATGTTTACCCGTGATCTGATCGGTTAGAAAATTCCGCCACTATCTGGAAGGGTTACACTTCACGGTAATCACCGACCACAGTTCGTTGCGATGGCTACATAAGCTTCACAACCCAACCGGTCGGTTGGCGCGATGGTCACTTGACCTCCTCGAATACGACGTTGAGGTCTTACACCGGAAAGGGGCTTTGCACCACGTGCGTGACGCCCCCTCGGATGTACGAGGAGGAAGTAGCAATCCCCATAGCTACCATAAAGCTACCATGAAGGGAAGAAACCCCAAGAAAATTCCATGAGTGGAACATTGTGGACGGAATGTTGTATCGGTACCGTCCGAATCCGTTGATAGACCCGGTAATCGAAGACCTAGAGGCGTGGAAGTTGGCACTACCAGCCGAAAGAAGAGAAGAAGTCTTCGACGAAGTACAAAATGATCCACAGGCCGGCACATCTGGTCATTGACAAGACATACCGGAGAGCCTCGGTTCAGTATTACTGGCCAGGCATGTATCGAGACATTTCTCTGTGAGTACGTCCTTGCGACACCTGCCAGAGAATTAAGGCTGATCAGAGGCCTGAAGCAGGCCTAATGGGCCGCAGGGTAGTACAGCAGCCTTGGACTGTAGTGGCCACTGACGTGATGGGTCCTTGACCAAAAACAGCACTGGGATTCGAATACTTGGTGGTATTCGAAGACCTCTATACTAAATGGGTTGAACTGTCGCTTATGTGAATAGCCAATGCCGAGACCATTATCAAAGCTTTTGAGGACCATATTTTGAACTGATGGGGGCACCGGAAGTGCTCGTCTCGGACAATGGAACAGAATACGTCAACCAAGCGTTTCAAGAGTTGACAGAGACCTACGGAATTCGACACTCTTTACTTCGGTGTACCATCCACAGGCGGACCCTTTGAAGCGAGTAAATTGAGTCGTCAAAACAATGATCTCCGCATACGTAGCTCAGGACCATCGGCAGTGGGAAGTATAACTTAAGGATTTTAGGTACGCCTACAACACTGCCGTACATAGTACCACGGAGGTCAGCCCGGCCTACTTGAATGTAGGTAGGGAACGAAGAATGGAAGAACCACCCGAATTTCCCACACCCGAACACTAAGGCGTTTATATTGTTTTTATTTGTTACCCATTGTTTCCGACAATCATTTAACCAATCATCCATCGTTTATCCGATAAAATATGTATGGCGTCGGTTTCGGGGCTGAACACTATTTTGACGGCTCGTAAACATCGTGCAGACGGTCCAGGGCATCGACAACCGTCCAGAAACCAAGGAGCCAGTACGACAGGAGAAGACACAACCGATACGGCGCAGCAGTCCCGCGCAAGTACCGAGAGTGCAGCACCGCTCAGTGGCCACTGCATCCAGCGATCACGCTCCACCGGGTAAGTTGGGAAACTGACGTCGGCGGCCATGTTTCGCCGTTGACACGAGACAAACAGCGCCGATATCAGCGGCGAGTACCAGCACCAAGTCGGTCGGCGGATCAGATTCAACCGACCCTGCCATGCCACATCGTTAAGCTTCACTCGCAACGTCGAAGGCAGTACGTAGTACACTGAACCAACCCTACAATACCACGTGACTAGGCGGCCCTACATGTTGATAGCTAGAAGGCGGCCATTATAAAGTAACTGGAAGGCAGCCATGTTGATAGCTAGAAGGCGGCCATTTTAAGGTAACTGGAAGGCAGCCATGTTGATATAACTAGAGGACGGTCATGTTATAACTAGTATGCGGAAGACCAATGAGGAGACGAGCAGCCCGGCCGACGGACCCAATGAGCAAGCAGCGATTGTACAACGGCACCCATTGGTCAAGATCGACAAGCAAGCCGTTTCTATTGCAACCAACCAATCAACAGCCTCGACACGCGTCAATCGTGGGTCGAAAGGAAATCAACGGGAGGAAGCGGGGAGAACCACGCTTCTCACAGACTCTGGTACTTGGCTCGACGGAATCCGGAGCGACCGGCTAGCATAGAGGAGGTTTTGAATATTGAATCGGAAATACCGAATAAGCCGAAATTGAAAAACGAGAGGCCGAAATGGACTACCGAGCAAAGCAGGAACTCGCAGAATGGCTTCGAGGTAGGTGGTCTGCTTATCGTGAAATTAGTGCTTCTCAGCCTCGGCACCGGGTGTCCGCGCGTTGTTAAAATTTTGTAACTGTGATTAGCATCGCGTAAAGTGCTTTCGCTCAGTGAAACCGTCCAGGACCCCCTCGACGCTCCAAAAGAAGGGACACGCCCGACTCAAAGGCCCGATCCTTAGAAAAGTTGAGTCGAGCGTTCTCTCATGTAGTATTAGCCATCGTTAGCTATGACTTTTTCCCATCTTTCTGTCAAAGAATGGATTTCGCGCCAAAAAAACTGTTGGTTTTTCGAGGCCAACCATTCTGTTTCTGTCAGGGAGATCTTAAGCTAGTGATTTCGGAGTGTGTTAGGTTAAATTAGGAAAACTATGGACAAACTTTTCGAGTAGCTTTGTAACACACGTGGAAATACTGAATCGTGGGGGTCTGGTTATTTTGAGGTTGGGCTGTAACTGATTATCAACAGATTTTTAATTAAACGAAATTGTTGTTCTAATAGTGCAAGAATATTAAAAGTCTTATTATGCGCAAATTCTCTCTATCGCTCCCAAGTTCCCGCTCCCTCTCTCATGCGAATACAGTGAGCTGGCCGACCTGCCAGTTAAAACCTAAACGGATCCTACGGGGCTCGGATAGGGTTATCCCTATCTGTCGCCTTAAAAGAAAAATAAACGAGCTTCGTGAGTTGTTCGTCGGCTGAAAGAGTGTAGCCCACGAACTCGGTTGATTCCGGTATTTGATTTCTTGAACAAACGTGGCAGGTAAGTGGTAGCCATTTTGTAAACAAGTTTCCTGTCTGGGCGACCCCCTGGCCAGAACGTGGTTAACCCTTGAGCACACGTAGAACTCGGAAATCTTGCTTAT
>CAKNYM010050592.1:113269-132424 GCA_932195095.1 Andricus curvator | reverse complement strand
ATACATATATATGCGAGTGTCCCACCTGCTCAGGAACCTGTACAGGATCCTTCATAGATACTTTTTGCAAATGTGTCCCACTTGCACAGGAACCGGTACAGGATCCTCCCTAGGGAATTTTTTGCAGCAATATCCACGATAATGCAGGAAGATGTACAGGTATTTGAATACCCAGGTTCCTCTACAGGAACGTGCGCAAGTTCCCTCGCAGAATCCGCGGCAGGAACTGGTGTACCAGGAACCTGCGTACGTTCTAGGACAGAAACCTGTGCAGAAACCTCCAAAGGAACCTGTCAGGTTCCTGCACAGGATCCTGTACAAGAATTTTCAGCTGGGTTTCGGTCTCTAAGGCTGAGTAAATTCCCGCCGTGGCGGCTGAGAAGCAGTACTCGGCAACGGCACATTACCTAGCTACTAGCTCTATGAGTGTACTGGACTCTCTCGTTCTTGTTCTGCCTTCCCGCGTTCGGTTTGCATAGTTGCGAAGCTGCTAAGTACTGCGCCACCACTTTAGACTTGAGTCAAACGTTGAAATTTTAATAATATTTACTCACTTCAAAAATGATTTTAAACTTGAAACTTTTTGTGCGATGTAACTAATAATTCATGATAATATTTATGATAACTTTTTAGAATTTGTGCAATAAGAACATTTTTAGGCACTTTATTGACTAGCTATGCCACAAACGAAACTTCCTTAAGCAATCTAAGCCTCCAGCATTACGTTTTGTGGCAGATGCTGCGGGGCTCTTGATTTTTCCTGTTTGAGCCAGTTAGATCACTAAAGGTAACGCAAGCTTCTGTAAAAACCAAAGATTCTGGGCAAAGTGCCCAAATTTTGCTGCTATTTTATCAATTTGATTATAAAAATTGAAAATTGTCAACACTCACAAAAGTTCTGTAGTTAAGTTTCTTTAGTGCTATACATTAAAGTAGACTTTTGTAACCTTCACGGCAATACGATTTTCTGGGACATTTTCCCTAGGCATCCTGGATATCCTGAGGATATCCCCGAGATATAGAAATTTTCGCCTCGCACTAGGTTATCCCAATGAATCATCCGTGGGATATCTCTAGGATAACCCGGGACATAAAGACTAGTCTGCAAATAAAAAACGTATACATTTAGTGACGCTATATTTTTCCAATGCATTTTGACCTGCTCAACTTGAAAATCGCATTAAACCATTTTTTTATGATCAGTTTTCGAAACTTGGTATGTTCATTTTCGTCTAAAACAATGAATTTTTTTAAATACTTCTTTGCATTGCACCTCAGCTGCCAAATTGATCAGGAAAAATGGCTCTAATATTTGTTGCAGATTCGATGATCTTTACTTTGATACAATTTGCAACCAGATTGGTCGTTTCTAACTTGAAATATGGTTCACAGAGTAAAGCTATCAGAAAAATAAATTATTTGTTTTCAAAATTCATATTTCAAAAACCAATCCAAAAAAAATTTTAATGTACAAAATGACTGTAAAGTAGTGAACCCGTATCAAATGGGATATCCCGGAATATCATATTGCTGTGAGGGTAATAAACCAAAGATTTTGCGTAAAAATGCCAAAATTTTGCTTTTGTTGATTCAAATTATTTATAAAAAATCAGGTAATCGTATTTTAACAAATATTTATGTGAATGGACAACTTCCAGAAACATATCATGCAATAAAACTAAAAACAAGGTGTCAGATTTGCAGGAAATTGTGAATCTATGCATTTTTATATAATAATTATAATTATTATATAAAAATTATTCACGGCAATAAAAATTGTATACATTTTATACACGCACTGTAAAAAAGTTGGAATAATTTTACATCGAGCCATGATGGCAATCATTTGATCTGCGTGTAACGATGTAAGTTTACACACTTCTGTAAAAAATGTAGGACGTATATTTGTAGGGCTACATTTCAATTTTGAGGTTATATTCATGAGGTTAGAAATTTTTGAACACTATAGCATGATAAATTAAGCGCAGATTACTTTTCTAAGACAACGGTCTCAATGAAAAAAAACAAACATATTTCCTTATGCACATCGAACCTATCACTATTAGAGCAAGATTATAGTCTCTGGGACGTAATTTTTATGATAAAGTCCATTCGCTATCTCTTTCGGTAATTTTGTCGATGTATATTGCAATATTATCACCTTTTAGTGATAAAGAAACCATTAAACGCCTTATTACAGAATTTTTCACAAATATTTTTTCTGGTGTCCAGGTTTAAAATTTTTCATCTCACCTCTATTATATATTTTTTCACTATTGTATGAAGAAGGTTCTATAATTTTGGCAACCCTTAAAAAATATTTATGGGTATAATAATACTCTTACATTTCTCTCTTCCTAATAAATTGTACTTTTTATGACTTTTTACCCTTTGTATTAGATAAAATGTTCATTCATAAGGTATTTCTGTAAAACTAATATACACATTTAAAAAAAATAAAAAACTACAAAAATCACACTTTTCACGTAATTTGAAAAAATTAGAAGCGTATTTTCTTACTCAGAGAAACAAACTGTCGCGATACAGCGGCCGAAGAATAATAAAAAGTTTTTTGTGAACCACCCTAATTAGCTCATTTAAATTTAATTGCATAGATACGTTTACTATGTGCCACGTGAATGGAATAATTACCATCTTTGGACATAGTAATTTTACATCGGACTGTTATTAAACACTGTTCCATAAGGTGAAAGTGGACTAGATCGTGAATTTCTGTACAACTTAGGTAAATTTAACAGGCTATACATTGTGATTTGAAAATACACTACGCGTAAATTTACAACTGATTGTAAAGATCACCAAAGCTTTTTTTAATGTGCATCTTTACAATTCACCGTTGCGCTGCAGATAAACTACAGCAATTTCAATTAAAAAAATATTTTACGTTCATTAAACAACTCTGTTGTGAATTTTTGCATTTAAGTTATTTATAGCAATTGAGTTGATTATCATGTTAATTATTATTTATATTCTGTTAGTGCCCCTGCATGGATTTCAGAAATTTTCGGATATTAGAAAGTTGCCCCTCACGAAAAAAGAATCGATTGAATGAAAATTATTTGAATTGGAAAATTTAAGAATGCAGATTCACGCCCATTGCCTTAAATAAATCATTAGAAAAAAATCTAAATTAAAAATCGCGAGCCGCAGATCTCTTGGAAATTCAATTATTTTTAATTTGAAAAAAAAAAAATTTTAAAGATGAAAACGGAAGGCTGAGACTGTTTTTGAATAGTAGATTCCTGATTAATACTGCGACCTGACACACGCAGAAAAAAGAAATGTAATATTTACTAATCAAGAAATGTAAAGTGTTTCTTGTAACCGTAACAGCAAAAACTGCTCTTAATGAAGGGGTGAAAATGTCAAAAGCACTTAGCATTTCGTAAATGTCACAGTGAATTTAGAGTGAATTTCACGGTAATCCTTTAGTAAAATAAACCTCTATTCCCTAGTATGAAATACGGTAAGATATGTAAAATACACTAAACCGAGACTACAATAATGGTGCAGTGAACATTGCAGAAGGATCGGTACATGCTACCGATCCGAATAGCTTGTTTAGCGCGCCCTCAAAGTCGTGATAACGCAACCTATCCGCGCGAACCACCGGATGAATTCATGACGCCATCGGCAATGGATGGATTGCATCACCTAAAAAACATTTATTGTTGACATTTCTGTGATAGTAGTCACATTACTCCATATCCCCACTTAGCAATGAAGGGGTTTTATAATTACAAATGCATTGCGGAATTATTTCACAGATCGCAGATCGTTGCGTGCGAAATTTTAATTGTATTATAAGCGTTGTAACTTACAAATACCGATTAATTATAAGCATATCCGAAAATATATCTCAGAATTAACCGTGTGTTTATTTATTAATTATTTTTTAGCAATATTTTTTTACAATTTATAGAGCCGTCCAAACTATAGTCTGTACCGTTAACATAAGTTAGATGTGTTTATATTATCCGTCAAAATGACATGATAATTCGTAATTGCAGCATCGAAGAACAGTGCAGAATAGCGACTGGATCGGTAAAATCTACTGATCCGCAGGTCAGCAGCACTTGAAAATCGGTACTGGTAACCATCAATGATAGTCATATTCAGTTGCCTGTAATTGTAACATTTACTGAACTACCGTGTTGTTCATATACGTACTTGGAAGATCAGTAGATTTAACTTGGTTTTCAGTAAAATGTAAGGTTCTTTTTTCTGCGTGCACGACACGAATGTGTCAAGGACTATGAAAGGAAGTTCATTGCGGAGAATCGACTATGCAAAAAATGCAAAAAACAAATAGTGTAAAAAATGTTACTCGCTATTGTGCAACTATTAATACTATTAGGCAGTATAACGCATTGTTACGCATTATTACACATTTTAACCATTCAGAAGATTACTAAATTTATTACATTTGTACAGAATAATATGTGGGGCTATGGATTTTTTATTTAAGTATAAAATTATAATGTTGTTATTATGTTTTTTATTTAATGTTCTTAGAAGACAACTAGAAGATGGTGGAAAAAACGTTTAATTTAACATGGAATAACCATTTGGCAAATTTGTCAGGATTATTTGACGACCTTTACAAAAGCGGCTTGCTTACAGACGCGACTTTAGCTTGCCAGGACGGTACACTGAAAGCACACAGGCTCGTTTTAGCAGGAT
The DNA here is from genome assembly GCA_932195095.1 of Andricus curvator. Classification (NCBI taxonomy): domain Eukaryota; kingdom Metazoa; phylum Arthropoda; class Insecta; order Hymenoptera; family Cynipidae; genus Andricus; species Andricus curvator. Next base: position 127,720 of record CAKNYM010050592.1, on the reverse strand, counting down.
GCAGTCCTTATTTTGAAAGAGTTTTTAAACAGCATTATGGGGAACAACCCATTCTTATTCTAAAAGGTATGTATTAAAACATTTCGAATCTCAACTTTTTTATTCAATAATGAAAAAGTCTGTATATGTATTGGTGATCAAACTAAGGTAATAAAAAATATGAGCGTTTTTTTGTCAGAAGTACACCATCGAGCACAAAAGTTCCAGGATGTATGCGTACAATTTGTGTGAAAATCGGGACTAATCCGCACATGCGAACTCAAGAAACTCAAAATGTCCGATTGGATACGTGGAATATTCTTGTGATAAACATTTGGCGTATTTTTCGTAATTAAGAACTAAAAATAGCACAAAGTGGATGGTTCTATGACCGGATTTTAAAATTTAGTAATTATTACTCAATAACTTCGAACGTCAGAGGGTACTCTTTAGTTTAAGTAAGTAATTAAGTATAGCTGATTAGAATGTTCTTTTCTTTTTCGTATCAAATTTCTTAGAGCTCCAGATTCATTATCAGCATCTGTAAAGACATTGAGAATTGAAGGGACATCTGATAATCTCGATTTTATAAACCTAATTTTTGTCACACAATTGATTTTTCGTTAGAAATGATACTTTTTATGACACATGCATGATTTCAGCCCTTTTCGACACCTATGAAGCGCGGATGAAGCTCTACTTTTTACTCCCTAGGGACTGAAAAGTGACGTCAGAGGTGAATAACGAAAATTAAATATCTATGAGCTCGCATTTTACGATTATCAGCCCACTCACTGTAAAAACTGTGAAGAAATTTTGGTTGTAGATAATAGAATTTTGCGGTTATTTATGGAAAGTTACCATATATAACTGATCAAATTTCCGCAAAATACCGTAAATTGCCGAAAATTTTCAAAAATTTTTAAAAATTAATTTTGGGTAACTTATGGGAAGTTACCATATTTACCTGTAAAATTACCATAAATGACCAAAAATTTCATAAATTCCCGGAAATTTATGGAAATTTTTTAAAATGAGTTTTGGGCAATTTATGGTACGTTACCATACTTACTGGTAAAATTACCATAAATGACCAAGAGTTTTCATAAATTTCCGGAAATTTATGGAAATTCAACAAAATTAATTTTAGGTATTGTATGGTAACTTACCATATTTACCGGTAAAATTACCATAAATGACCAAAAATTTCCGGAAATTTATGGAAATGTTTAAAAAATAATGTTGGGTAATTTATAGCAAGTTACCATATTTACCTGTAAAATGATCATATATGACCGAAAATTTCCATAAATTACCGCAAATTTATAGACATATCTAAATTGAATTTTGGACCAAACATTTACGGCAATTTTTTCATTGAATTTTTGATAATTTGGAATGAGTTAATGTAAATTTCATGCTTCTACACAGAAAATCTAATATAGGCTGAAATCATGACTGTATTTCAAAAAATTTCTGAAATCATCCATTTGTTATAAAAAATATCGTATGCGCCAAGGGGGAGAGGCACGTTTTCTCCCCCTAGGTGCATAATATACTATTTCATTCTTTTACGCCTATTTTTTTACAAATGTAGGTCGCACAAGATACAAGACGAGAGACAGATTCTTTATTTTCAAGAATTTCATAAAGCTCATGTTTCTAGAAATGGCCACATTTAAATATTTTCATCAGAGGAAACAAACTATTACTGTAAACCATAATTTTGCTAATTTTAATTTTATTCGAATTAAATAATCTTTGACGGTGCCCTAGGAACTTATGCTAAATGAATAAATAAAAATAAATATAGCAAAGTTCCACTTAACTCTGGGGCTTGCTGGCCGGGCGACAGCCAACGCAGCAGAAAATTGATCACGCCAAGATGAATCGAAACTTTAACAGTTTGTTAACTACTACTTCACTTGAGCTTACACTTTCCAAAAAATTTCATTGAACTGTGCTAAAGAACGTTCTCACTGACAGTTTTCGCTTTCTTAAAATACGTTCTACTCCCGAAGCGAACAAAGTTTGTTTGTGCACGAATTATGCAACGCATCGGGAAAAAAATTATTAACTTTTTTTCAAACAAAAAGTTTTGAGTTTGCTAAAGTCATCGGTCGCAGAACATAGCAATGTCGAAAATTAAAAAATCTGCAACTTTTGTTATTGAGATAAAAATATTAAGCATTCAACATTCAATTTGGATATGTATTAAATGTATGTTTCAAATGAATCCGAATCAATCTGAACTCGGATTGACCTGAACCGATGTTCAATCTCAATAAAATACAGTTGCGAATTGTAGTCATATTCTAGTAGTTTTACTGCCCATCTGGCTAATCTGACAACGGGTTTTTATTGGTTATGGAACCACTTTAACACTAAGTGGTCCGTTATGACATTAAAGCTATAACCTTTTAGATATGGCCTAAATTTTCGTATGGCCCAAACCACTGCTAAGCATTCTTTTTCCGATGCTGAGTGACGATATTCTACCCTCTTTAGGCTTCTATCCGCGTATGCTATCACGTAATTTACGCCTTGAATTGTTTGCGTATTTAAGGCTCCTAGTCCTATATTGCTTGCGTCAGTTTCGAGTTGGAAGGGTTGAGTAAAGTCTGGGTAGGTTAATATAGTTGCTGTTGTTAACATGTTTTTAATTTTTTGGAATGCCTCATCTTGTTCTATTCCCCAATCCTTTGTCGTTCACTTTAAAACCTAAATATTGATTTTCCGATTAGCCGAACACACATTTGTCCAGACTGATAGTTAAATTTGGATCCTTCATCCTGTACAATACAATATTTATATACTTTAAAAAGCCGTCAAAATTTTGAGTCACTAGTACTACGTCGTTTAAATAACAAAAAACGTTTGGCATTAAGTCTGGAGTGATAATTTTATCCATAAGTCTCTGGAAAAGGGCTGGGACATTAGTTAAACCAAGTGGCATACTGTTAAATTGCTACATGCTTTTCCAAGAACTGTGATTGCTGTAATTGGTTTGAACATTCCTTTAAAAATGTTTGTGAATAAGCTTATTTTAAATCAATTTTTGAAATGAATTTTGGTGACTTTTAAGCGTCTAGTATATGTATCATGAGTGGGATTGAGTAAGTTGTTATCGTTGTTGTTGATCAATGTAAGTTGCTGGCTTTAGGGTCAGGATAATCTTTACCTGGTTTTTTTTTATCATTACTATGGGGTTTGACCAATCGAAATAAGAGGGTTTTATTATTTCTTGTTTGTAATAATTTATCTACTGTCTGATAAATATATTTTTCATTATTTTTTTATTATTTTCTGAAAGTTTTTCTAATTGTGATTGTTTCCTTTCGTTAGGTTCAGTAATGCCTGCGCAAATTTCCGGCGAACAAACCATTTTTTTCTGTTATTAATTTCTGATATCTCATTAGCTTTTTGAGATTCCTTTTTCAACTTTTTCTGATGAGTAACTTTCTTATTATTCCAAAGATCACTATCGCCATTCTTCTATGTATCCTATATTTTTATTGCAAAAAATCTTTTCCGAATTATTTTTCTTATTTTTCCTCCTGATTCTAGGTTTGCCTGAACTAAATGTGTCTTCTGTGCTTGAGTCGTCGCTAGTGTCTTGGGTGTGGATTCTCTGTAGGGGTTGGACTCATTGCTTATGAGGATGCTTATTAAGCTTGGGCTATCCTTCGTAGGATTTATTACAGGAATTTGAGCGTTTCGCGTCTTTTGGGATTGGTTGGAATTGACAGGTACGAGGGGAATTTCTCTATCTTCGAACGTTGGACTACTTTTGTTTATTTCTCTAGTACTTTTGAGGTTAATACTACCTGCGAATTTCAGTTTCCTATCCATATTCCTATTTCTTTCTTTTTAGACAACGGTCTATCTGTTATTTTTACTAACCTGGACATTAAGTGTTTCTCTTTTTTCCCGATTATAATTGGAATTACTACTTGTACAATTATATGGAGCCGTACCGTTTCATTTCTACGCAGATGGTTCTATTTAGTTTTTCAAGGTCGGTGTTCGAACATTTGATGAGCCCAAAGGAGTACGTGGGGACAGGTATGTCAGCATTGTTGATTGCCCTGCTCTTGTTTGACGAGTTGAGAGAACTTTTCAAAACTAATCTGAGTCTTGTAGTGAAGGCAGTCATTAGGCTTTTCTTAACTATCGTATGCTGAATACTCTTAGATTTAGGAATACCCAGATATTAATGTGACTCGCCCTCAGCAATTGCTTTGGAGTCATTCTCGTTCTTGTTCTCTAGCTCTGGGGTCCTTATTCTCCTCTGATTAAATGCACTGTTCTGCATTTATCTAGTCTGAAGTCCATATGAATATCACTGAAAAACTGCTTCATGACATTGATCACTTGCTGCACATTATGGTTTGAACTAGCGTATAGCTTCAGGTTAGTGTTGCGCTTCAATGCATAGGTAAAACCTTGCTGGTCAGGTGTTCTATTAGTGCTCGCAGATACTTTGTGATGTACATATTGGGCAGAGAATGCCTTTGTTTCGGTTCTATATGTCTGAACTCTAGTAAAACACGACCCAAATTCCTTTCAGTGTGGTGTAGTTTTTCTGGGACGTCGCTGTTTACATCAACGTTATTAATGTTCGGATATGGTTATAGTGGATCCGGTGCTTGATGCTCATTATCCCTAGCCCCTATGCCTTCAGCTTCAATTGAGTCTTTGTTTTCATCGTCTTTCAGAGTGACTTCAATAATAGGAAGCTGCTGTGTCACTTCCATTTGGATGGCAGCTATTCCAACAGTCGAAAGCAATCTGTTTACAGATGTTGAGCGTCTTTGGTCTGGTAGATTCTGCTAATTTATTCTTGTGGCTAGCTCTGGGTGCTTAAGTAAGAGGAGTCGATGGTATTCTCTCCTCACACTTTGGCCACTTTTCTCTGTCGAAAAATAAAGGCGCATAACATCTCTGTGCATATGGTATGTCCATTTTAATCGCCTTCTTCGTTGCTAAACCTCTGCTTCTGCCTCTCGTAGAATTAGGCCATCTGCCTCTGGATAATGTGGTGCTACTGGATCATTATCAGGTTGAGCGAGAACATTAATTGCCTTCTGAGATAAGAAGCTTACCCTGATGTCCTTCACCTTAGCGATAAGTTTTATTACTGAACCTTCATCCATGTTAGGATTATTACGGACTAGATGAAGTGATCCCAGAAGAATAGCCTTTTGCATCCGGTTCGCGATGGAATGAGCCTGACGCTGGCAAGCCGGAATCTTGTTGAGTTGGCTCATAAATAAAGCTTTCATACCTCCAAGATAGCCGATTATGAGAACTACAAGATGGACTTTGTAGCCTTGGTACAGCCTGCTCAGTTCGAAAAAAAGTACTTGATATTTCGCCCATTTTTCTTCCTCCTTTGCTGTGATATTACCATCGGCTGGTGCCGAGAATTCAATCACGTAAATGATCTTGTTCTTCAGATCTTGGAGGACAATATCAGGCTTTGTAGCACTGATACGTTGAGTGGTGGAGAATGAGAAATTCCAGTAGATCTTACACTGATCATTCTCCACAACGGACTCGAGTTCCCCCTGGGCGTATGGCAAGACGGGCAATAGATCAACACCATAGAAGTGCCTAAGATGGTAATATAAAACTTTTAGAGCCGCATTGTGTCTCTCTATGTACCCGTAGCGTGCATAATTTTAGCATCCACTGAGAACATGGCCAAGTGTTTCTGGCTCTTGCTTGCACGCTGGGCAGTTGGTATCGCCTACAGGTATATTCATTATGCGCTCGCGGTAAACTGAGGTGTCTATAACGCTGTCTTGACAGCCAAAAATAAATCCCTCAGTTTCCGATTTTAATCCAAAAGACATGAGAAGCATGTTGGACAGACCCATCGAGAGCTCTTCTCTACGTATAATGCCGTAGAATTTACCATGAAGGGGCGCACGGTATTGATTCCTAAGACCGGAGATTTGTCAAGTCCAAAGAACTACAGGCGCATAGCTTGTTTGAACATCAGCTACAAGCTATTCACTGGCATCCTCAAAGAGAGGATATTAACATCTATCGAGCCGGTATGGAGTGCAATAGTTGAACAACGTGGATTCAAGAGATGTCTGGCAGGTTGCAGCGAGAACCAGTTAATAGACAGGTGTATTACCCAGGACTCGATCAGGTATCGACGCAATCTGTCCATGGCTTGGATTGACTACCGTAAGGCATTCGATAACACGAACCATGAGCTACTTATTAAGCTCCTTGAGTGCCTGAAGGTGCATCCAAAAATAGTGAGATGCATAAAAGAGCTTATGCTTTTGTGGCGGACAAGATTTTTCCTAACATCTAACATCATCATTCCTAACATCATTTCCTAACATCATCATGCCAACGGCCATACCACGCTGAAAACCCCAGTTCTCGTCAGATCACTGAAGTTAAGCAGCGTTGGACGCGGTTAGTACTTGGATGGGTGACCATTCAAGAATACTGACATGAGTGCTGTTGGCACATCGTGGGTGTGGTGAGCCCACACTTGTAGTTATTTATAACTACAAGAAAAACCTAGAAACACTACCCGAATCGGGTAGTGTCACGCCTACCCTGAAAGGGAAATTGTTTTGTGATGTATATATATATATATATATATATATATATATACCTGACAAAAGACAAGTGACTAAAAGCTATATCACATATAAGAGGGGGGTCTTTCGAGGAGACTCTCTAAGTCGGATACTTTTCTGCATCTCCCTCTTGCCTCTATCTATTGTGCTCCGAGGCAAAAGCTCTGGATACCTATGTGGCGCGCTGAAGAAAAGAGAATATAAGGTCAACCACCTTTTATACATGGACGACCTTAAACTCTTTGCTTCCACGAAAGAGGACCTTATCATCCTTGTGGAGGCGGTAAATAGGTACTCAAAAGCGATTGGCATGAGCTTCGGACTGGCCAAGTGTGCACGCGTCCACCTACACCAAGGAAGACTAGAAAATACATCATCGCGTCACGATCAGGATGTTCAACTCATAGGCGGAAATACTATTGAACATCTTGGTATTGGAGAAACATATACATATCTTGGAATACAGCAAGCGGAAACCTAAGATGTGCGTGTTTTAAAACGGCCCTTGGAAAAAGGTATTGCCAGATTCTCAGAAAAATTTGGGCTTCCGAATTATCTGGAAAGAATAAGATCCAGGCGACCAATATGCTAACCGTTCCTATACTTCTCTACACGTTTGGTGCAGTAAAATGGAACGTCGATGAGTTGAAGCAACTTAACCGAAGCACACGCAAGATGATGACAATTCATCGAAGTCGTCATCCTAGATCTTCCGTACCTCGAATATATCTCCCTCGAGATAAAGGGGGTAGAGGCTTGCTGAGCTTAGAGTGTCTTCATCGCAGAACGGTTCTAGCTACAGCCTGCTCAGTTCTAAACAGCACAGATTCTCTTATGCGACTCATACATCAACATGAAGTCGTCAATGCTGCGGCGTTTCTATACCGTGCCGCAGATAGGGCCGCAGAGGAGCTGGTCTCCCATTTGATTCCAACGACACTACACATGGCCTAGCATCACTAACACCTTTGGTGCTCAAAAGTCGTGTACAGGAAGCAGAACATACGCTTCTACTAAGAGAACATGCTGACAAGTTCCTACTGATTATTATTATTATTATTGTTATAAGAAGTTGTAGGCTCCAGAAGGTACGATCATGGTTGTTTAAAGCAAACGATCTCGATGCAACCGGAACTTGTACGTCATCTACTTCTGCTTTCTCTGTCGCAGAAGGTAAGCAAGAGTGGGAAATTTACGCGAGAAGACAAAGCAGCACACTGTTTCTTGGAGTCTGTACTCTAGCCACGGAAGACCTTACGCGGCAAGCGGGACAGTTGGAGGTGCAGCTTTTACTTTTAGATACTTTTTCAGAGCTTCTATTCAATTGTAAAATGTTATAAGGAACAGTGTTGACGAACCAGATGAAGTGATCTCAGAAGAACAGCCTTTTGCATCCGGTTCGCGATGGACTGTGCTTAAGGCTAGTAAGCCGGTGGATGAGAAATTAAGCTTTCATACCTCCAAGGCAGCCGATTATGAGAATCACAAGATGGACTTTGTAGTCTTGGTACAGCCTGATAAGTTCGAAAAGAGGTGCTTGATATTTAGTCCGTTTCTCTTCCTTATTTGCCGTGATATTAACACCAGCTGGTACCGCGAATTCAGTTATGTAAATTATCTCCGTCTTTAGATCTTGGAGGACGATATCAGTCATTGTAGCACTGATACGTTGAGTGGTGGTCAATGAGAAATTTTAGTTGTTTTTACGCTGGTCATTCTGAACAACAGACTCCACTTCCCCCTGGGCGTATAGGAATACTGTCGTTACATCAACACCATGGAAGTGCTGAAGATAGTTAGTTAGTTGGTTTTAATGCGGGTGGGAAGCTCATGAAGAGCTCCCCTGGCGCTCAAGCTATAAAGCCTATTGTGCCACACCCTTACTTATTCACTCTCAGCAGTCAAATCCAGACCTCTTGACGAAGCCCAGTATGTCGACCACTGATCGCGTTGCAATTTCCTCTGTTTCCATAAAATGGGCCCGAGGGTCTGTTGCCTGAGCCTAGCTAATGCCGGGCACTGGCATAATACATGCAGGGGTGTTTCGTCATCCCTGCCGCATTTCCTCCACTGTGTCGTGGGATTATACCCCATTTTGTGCATATGATAGTTCAAGTGGTTGTGCCCTGTTAGGGTCCGTACCACTGTCCTTATATCTTTCTTGGCTAAACACAGGATTTCCCTAGATCTGCCCACCCTATAGGTATACCCCAGAATGGATTTCGCCTGACGGCAACACTGGGTTTGTTCCCAGCATTCCCGGTTTTTTGTTAGGATCCAACTTTCAATGGCCATTCCGACACAGCAAGACGCTATTCCCAGTACCGGTTCCGGTCCTATGTATTCGCTCGTTGCACCGCGTTTCGCCAACTGGTCGACCTTTTCGTTGCGTTTGATCCCTGTGTTCTGATGTTATGTCTGGTTTTCCTATTGCAGTTAGTGTCGCTTGACTGTCCGAGCAGATCATAATCTGCCTGCCAGCAGCATTTTGCTCTATTAGTGTTTAAGCACAACGAAGGACGGCCAGGAACTCCGCTTGAAAGACAGTAGCGTGTCGCCCAAGTATGATCCCTATCCGTTTCCCTCTCTTGCTGTCACAAATTCCTGCTCCTGACCCTCGCTCTCCCCTGGAGCCATCTGTATACCAGATTTCCCCCTGGAGAAGCGAATTACCATTTGCTTTCCAAATATCCCTGCTTGGGATGCAGACGCGGAAAGCTTTGGCGAAGTTGAAGCGTTTTGTTATTTTATCTTGCCTCATCTGTAGAATCAACAGTGTGCTGATATCACTCGGGAGTCTAGTGTGTCTAGTCCCCGGAGTCCATCTATTTGCTCTTGCCAGGCGCCCCATCGCGTGTGCCGCTCTAGCGGTTATCGCAACATGTAGGGGTTCCTCACAGAGCATGAATCCTATCGCCGCGGTGGGCGCAGTCCTCATTGCTCCAGTCGAACCCCTAAATGCTAGCATTTGTAATTTTCGCCGCCTGTCCTGCATTGTTTTAAGTTCCACCCGTGACCACCAGACCACGGCCGCATGTAGGAGCCTGAGTTTCAAGACAGCGGAGTAGAGCCATGCACGCATTTCAGGCCCTAGCCCCCACGTCAACCCAAAGGCTCTCCTGCACATCCAAAAAGTCATGACAAATTTGCTGCATTGGGTCTCCAGGTGCTTTGCCCAATTCAGCTTGCCATCTAGGATTACTTCCAGATATTTAACTGAATTTGAAAACGTCAGCTTCCCACCACAGAATACAGGAGGGTAAACTTTCGGAACCTTATAATTTCTCGTCAAAATGACCAGATTGGTCTTTTCCGGATTTACCGAGAGCCCAGAGCTATCGCACCAGAGCTCTACGATGTGCAGCGCCGACCTTATAAGACCCATCAGCGTTTCCAGATGGGCCCCCCTGACTAGGATTACAAAGTCATCCGCATATCCCTAAGTATAGTACCCCTCTTTATTTAGCCTTCGAAGAAGGCCGTCCACTACAATGCACAACAGGAGGGACGACAGGACACCCCCCGTGGGCAACCCCGCGGGCAACCCCATCTGGTTTCGAGTGTTCTCCGGCGTAGCATGCTTCCTATCCAGCATACTAGCTGGTTCGGCACGCCACATCTCAAAGCCTCTCGACAGATGACTTCTGGAGGAGTATTGCTGCAGGCACCCTCTATATCCAAGAAAGCGCCCACAGCATACCCCTTTGGTTCCAACTGCTGCTCCAATTTTGCCAAATCAGTATGAAGCGCAGTTCAAAAATCCCTCCCAGGTTTGGGTATGAAGCCCACTCTACCATCCTTCCATGCTCATGGCACGTGTTTAAGGGCTATACTTGCCCTAAATAATTTCGTCAGAGGAGGGACGACTAAATCCATGCCTTTTTGTGAAAGCGCTGGATAAATGCCATAATCAGCGACCTTAGCGGCGAAATTCCAGTCGGCCGTTTCCACACCTTGGCCCCGGCCCTCCTCCTCTTGGTCGGTTCGGATTCGCTGAAAACCCGGGACTTAATTGTGCTTGTAGGGCAATTGTTCTCCTATCATTTTGTCAGAGCCCTTCGCAGATAATCCGCGGCGTGCTCCAACTCATCAAGGGTACCATAGACTTCTCATAGGAGACTCTCCAATCCTGTTCTCCAATCTCAGTGCACCTGAACATAGAGTCAAATCGAGAACCTCACTCCTGTTTTTAGTCTGGAATGTGGGAGTATCACCCCGATTCAGAATCTCGAGCTCTGTGCCCGCTATGTATTCAATTAAATCTTTAGACATATAGAGCAGAATTTAGGCACCAAGATCGCATCCATACCCTTGGCGGCTATGCATGCCCTTGGCGTTTCTTCGCGTGGCCGCTTATATATGAAGCCACATCCTGACAAGCCACAAATCAAGCATACTCGTATTTTGAGCATCCACTGAGAATGTGTCCCAATATTTCTGGCTCTTGCTTGTACGATCGGCAGTTAGTATCGCCTATAGGTAAATTCATCATGCGCTTACGGTAAACTAAGGTGTCTATAAAGCCGTCTTGACAAGCAAAAAGCAATCCCTTAGTCTCTGATTTTATCCAGCGGACTTGAGAAACAAGTTGGAAAACACGTCAATACATCTTGTCTACGTATAATGCCGTAGAACTTACGATGTAGGGGCTCATCAGCAAGTTTTGTCAGTAGAAGCAAATGTTTGGCTTTCTGTACACGAATTTTGAGCACCAAAGGTGTTGGTGATGCTAGGCCATGTGTAGTGTCACTGGAATCGAATGGGAGACCAAGCTCCTCTGCGACCTTATCTGCGGCACAGTATAGAAACGCCGCAGCACTGGCGACTACATGCTGATGTTCGAGTCGCATAAGAGAATCTGTGCTACTTAGAACTGAGCAGTCTGTAGCCAGAACCGTTTTTCGATGAAGACAGTCGAAGCTCAGCAAACCTCTAAACCCTTCATTTTCGAGGGGGGTATGTTCGAGGTACACGGACGATCTAGGATGATGACTTCGGTGGATTATCATAGTCTTGCGTGTGCTCAGGTCAAGTTGCTTCAACTTAGCGACGTTCCATTTTCCTGCACTAAAGTTTATAGCAGTATAGGAACGGCCAGCATATGTCACTCCATTGCCAAGATGTTGAATGGTATTTCTACCTATGAGTTACATATCCTGATCGTCACGCGATGATGCAGTTCCTAGTCTCCCTTTGTGTAGGTGGACGCAGGCACGCTTGTCCAGTCCCAAGATTACGCAAATCGCGTCACAGTACCTACTTACCGCTGCCACAGGGATGTTGAGGACCTTTTTCGAAGAGGCGAGGAGTTTAAGGCTGTTTATGTATAAAAAGTGGTTGACATTATTTTCTTTTCTATTCGGCGGGCTATATATGTATCCAAAGCCATACCCTCGGAGCATAACAGATAGAGGCAAGAGGGAGATGCAGAAGATTATCGGACTAAGAGCGTCTCCTTGGAAGACCCCCTCTTATAGGTAACATAGTCGGTAGTGACCAGGCTCTTGTCAGATATTACGCAAATCTTGCTTGTGATTCATGTTATCGAATGCCTTGCAGTAGTGAATCAAAGTCATGGACAGATTGCGTCGATACCGGTTCGAGTCCTGGGTCATATGCTCGTCTACTAACAGGTTCTCCTTGCATTCTGCCAGGCTACTCTTGCATCCAAGTTGTTCCACTATTGCACTCCATACTGGCTCGATAGATGTGAATATCTTCTCTTTGAAAAGGCCTGAAAATAGCTTCTAGCTGGTGTTTGAACAAGCTATGGGCCTATAGTTCTTTGGACTTGACAAATCTCCGGTCTTAGAGATCAGTACCGTGTCCTTCCACTAACCAGTGCGGGACGGGTTGTTCTCCTTTTAAAAAAGAAGTACATATACGAGCTAGATGTTGGTGCATAGAAGTGAACTTCTTCCACTTGAAGTTGTTGGCCCTGGCGCTGAAAAGTTCTTAGTTCTAGCGATAACTTTCTTCACTTCTTCAGCAGTAACTGGTGGACACTCCTCCTCTGAACATGGAACTGTTGCCTTCGTCAGAAGTTACGAAAGAGTGATATATCTGAAGCGTCTTCATCTAGCGGACAAGTAGCTTCAGCTAATTTGTCCATCCTGAGAAAGACATCTTGGTGGATTTTTGATCTCCTAGTTCTCATGTTGGCATTCCGTGGAGGATTTTGCTCAAGTTGCTGATAAATAGCTTTATATCCTTCTCGGCGTAAAAAGGATACCTGATCTAACCACAGCATGTGTCCTCTTCGCACCGGTGAGCTTCCTTACCAGCAGGTTTGGTCCTATTGTCAGTCCCAAATGAACCATGGCCTCCATCCGAGAGAGGCCTATTGTGGGTGGCACTGCGTGATACTGTTAGTGTTAGCGCATAATTCGTTGCACTGGGGAGTTAGCCCAATGCAACTTCGCTGTCGGAGCTGTCAGGCGATGGGGTCACTGCATCTCGACTCCGTTTATAATAATCTATTATTTAAAAAAAAAAATGTTAAACAACCACCGCATGGTCCGACTGGGAGCAACTGCTATCTAAAAATGATACTGGCTCCCAGTAGAACCGCGGTAAATCACACCTATGGCCACGTATTACAACTGCGAGATGGGTAGTCACAGGGTACGATGAAATTACAACGACAGGCTGGCGAAACTCTCGTGTGTCTTGATGACAGGAAGCGAACCAAAGATGACAGCTTTCTGCATCCATCTCGCAAGTGTCTTGGGATATTTTTGGCATGCGGTTATGGCTCTAAAGTTACAAACCTCTGTTAGTTTCGCACCTCTGAGAGCACCGATCACAAGGACAATTACTCTATCCGAATATTTTGGGTACAGCCATTACAGCTCTCTTTTAAAGTCTTGGTACCACTCCTCCGTTTCCCTCTCCTTGGCAGTGATGTTGTAGTCGGCCGGAGCCGAGATTTCGATCACGAATGTAGTTCGTTTCTCGACGTCTTACAAGAACAATGTCAGGCTTCGAGTGTGCAACGAAGACTGCTGTCCGAAAGTCGTAGTTTCAGCAAATTTGGTACCTCTCGTTTTGGATAATTGACTCTATCTTCCTCGGAGCGTTCGGTAGGGCAGGGTCGCAGCCAACACCGCAAGAGAGACAAAGATGGTTATGAAGCACTTTTAGCGCTGCATTATGTCTGTAGAGGTACGTCGTGCCCGCATGAAGGGCACACCCAGATAGTATGTGTTCTAGATACTCAGCGTGTGTATGACATGCTCTGCACCTATCGCTTGAAACTTCTAGACATAAAATGCGGTCACGGTATACTGAGGTGGAAATGGCACCGTCCTTCCATGCAAAAATGAAACCCTCTGTACCTGAATTAAGCCCTGATGATCTAAGGCAAGCAAAAGTTTCCTCCTTCGACAAGGACTGTTTTTCTATATTTCTGTGAAAGTTTCCGTCATTTTCTTATCGAGTAGCTCTTGTCGGAATTTTTCAACCTCTGCTTTCTCTACTTCGGATTCCAGAAGCGAAGCATCTAGATGGAGTAATGCACTTTCCTCACTTCTGATGTTAAAATTCAGGCCAAGGGTCTCGGCTGTCTGCTCCACGGTTTTGTAAAATAACGCTCCTTTACGAATCATCTCGGGATTTCTAACCAGTTTTAGGAGAGGATCTGTTCTATTTGTGGCGATGTGAGCTATACCCAGGATAATTCGGTTATAAAGACACTGGAGATTTAGAAGTACGTCCCACCTTTACGGCGTGGCATATGTAGGCGTGGAACGGACGAATTCATATGCAAGCTCATATGCAATATATATGCTCATATGCTCATATGCAATATATATGCTCATATGCTCATATGCAATATATATGCTCATATGCTCATATGCAA
>CAKNYM010050592.1:93289-113259 GCA_932195095.1 Andricus curvator | reverse complement strand
GCTCATATGCTCATATGCAATATATATGCTCATATGCTCATATGCAAGTATATGCTTGATCTTACGCATGGCGATGTTAAGGTCCGTGAGCTCGTGCTTCGTCCATGGAACCATCCTAAATGGATAAAGTAGAACCGGGGCAGCAAGCATGTCAGTCACAGATATGTTTAACGTCAACAAATTGAAAGACCGAATCTGTCGGAGTAGACGCTTGTATCTGCTTTAGAGAGCCTCCTTCGCATAATGTTATAACATGAATGCGGCTCTAGTGCACGCCTAGATATAGGTAGGTCTTTCCAGCACCAAGGCCTCTAATAGCACTCCTATCCACGAGTTCAGGATCCTTGAGAATGACAGTAATTCGTCCTCGCTTTAGATAAATCTTGGCGCACTTCTCCGAGCCCACGTTCATACAGATCTCTCCTGTATACTTATTCTCTCGATGATCAGGCCTGCCCCTGAAGTACTTAAGAGAATTGCGTAGTACAAGAGATAATGGCAGAAGCGTGACGCTATTAGTTGTCACACAATGTTTTATAGATGGGACCGAAAATCCTGTTTACCAAAGTGGCATCAATCTCTCTATGCATCTTCCTGTATGTGGATGAACCTTCAAGCTTTCCAACAGACAGATGATAAGGTTAAATCGAAAGCTTTCCGATAGTCAGTCCATGCCATCGACAGATATTGCGATAATAGAATGCAGTCTTTTTTCAGACGTTCCTGTCAATTTACAAGTTCTCCCGACATTCTGCTAAACTTTTCTTTTCTAACAGAACTTCTTGATACCATCTGATCCTGCAGCGAAGAGATTTTTGTGTGCACCTTAGTGCTTTGATCACCTGTTTGGCAGTGATTGGCGAACATTTCTCCTCAGATGCTATGAGGTTGTCGCATAGCTCCTTAAATCGAATAATATCCTGAATATTTTCCTTGACGGTTTGTCGAACCTCATAAATCCCTTTCCAAAAAGTTTCGGCCTCCTCAAACTTGGGCGGATTTTTGATAGGAACGGGGATATCACTTAATAGGGGTGATGGGTCAGCGAGAAACTGTTGATCCTGCCTGATCCACTTCTCCGTCTTCTGCAGATCTGTAAGATAATTCCTGTATTTTGTCCACAATATGCTGCTTGATTGTCAGTAGCTCTCTGATCTCTCTAGTAGCTCAGTGGTTAGAGCACCTGGTCGGAAATCAGTTGACCTGGTGTTCGAATCCCAGCGGAGCGAAAGGAGAAGATCTTTTTTCTGAATAAATTTAATGAAATTTTTTTTTAATTTATAGCTTCATCTAGTCTGAGATGACGTTATAGATTTTCTGTATTAGAGGATATAACATTCATCGATATTGTGGATTTCCATTTTCACAGTGTGTGTGAAAGGATTTCTCTTCTGGTCGATCGTTACAATCTCTGATGATAATACAGATTCCTAGTAAAAATTGACTTGTATATAACATCTTGCAAAATAAAGCGTATTTCAGAAAAAGGATTCTTCCTCTGATCTCTCTAGTAGCTCAGTGGTTAAAACACCTCACCGGAAATCAGTTGACCTGGCGTTCGAATCCCAGCGGAGCGAAAGGAAATCTTTTTTCTGGATAAATTTAATATAAATTTCTAAGTTGTTTCTAACAGTATTATGACGGGCGTTATTCGGGTTGTAATTTCACTTTTCCGTCCGTAAATTCTTTTTCAAATTCATGCACGTAATAAAAGTCCTTTTATGGATTCGGTAAGATACTATGCTCTAACAATTTCTTATCATTCACATTTATGGCTAACAGTCTATATTTTATCATCAGGTGTGGCTATACGAGAAATGGAATGTCTTTTAGACTTTATGTATCGCGGATCGATTGATGTAACAGAAGATCACTTACCTTCCTTGATAAAGATTGCCACTGAATTGGAAATACGAGGGCTATCAGCAGAACACCAAAATGAAACAGCGAATCCTTACTCTAGCATGCAAAGGCATAATTTAAAGGTAAACGTACAACCAAGTTCTTCTGCAGATAATACTTCTGCAACTGTCGATTTAAGTGCAGGAGACATGTCTTCTACTCACCACTTTAAGACTGAAGACATTGAAGTTGAAGACGATCCTATGTTCATAGATACTCATGATGAAAATTCTGAAGATTCTTTACCTTCAGCTGAGAAACATATCGTAAGTAAGATTAAATTAACTTTACTTCATCAATTTAATACTTTAAATGCGTGAAGTGAATAACGCAATGTTTTGAAAACCTTTTTACTTAATAATTATGCCATGAATTTTAAATAAAAATATTATCAATTATGTTATCAAATAGAATTGACAATCGTAGATTTTAATTCTTTGAGACAGCTTTCAAAAGTATTCATAAAAATATCGTCGAAATATTAGATTGAATTTTTTTATTTCATATCTCATTTCATGGATTCAAATAAAAATGCATCATAATGGTTTCACGTGGATTGGATAATTGCTTTATTCACATAAGACTGGTGAATCTTTAATCTATTTCAATTGAGGCTTTTTTACCAGATACTCAAGTGGGAAAATATTTTATATTCGTTGTTTTTTTTGGGTGTGTAAAAATTATGTTATGATATAGGGTACTTAGTCCTTGATATCTGTACGTGAATTGACTGATTTCTCATTGAATGAACGGATTATCGAAGTTTAAAGTCTGAAAGTTAGTTACTGCATGTTTGCCTAATACTCTCATAGTGCAAAATTTGTCTACGTCTTTGTTATGCTCTTTTATTCTTACCATAAGTTCTCTTTTAGTTTGGCCTATATGAACCCATCCTTATTGGTTATACGTTACTTGGCACATAACGTGCGTTCAATGCTCTTCTTTGATAGCATCTTTTTTAGATTTGTATAACCATCGAAAAAGGGCACCAAATACACGCTATCTACAAACTGGCGTGTAACTAATATGGATGGGTTTATGTAGGTTCAACTGAAGGAGAACTTATCATAAAAATAAAGAGCATAAAAAGACAGCAGCGTAAAACGTGGCGCAAAGCATCAAATCACTAGACATTTCAGCTTATGAAATTGTTTCTGTGGATTACTAGGAGAACATCATTAACCGAAATGTGTAGTGATTTGACGCTTTGCGTATTGCGTAAAGTTTGACGATGCCACAGGATGCCAGCCTTAGGCAATTATGCCATGAATAAATTTCATATTTTCGACTGCAATAATCTGGTTATTCTAGCTGTCGAGAGAAACAGAACTGAAAGAGAGAACCTTGAGATTATTCACATGGTTATACGACCGACAGTCGTATAACGATGGCCAGATGTCCATTTATAATAATTATAAAAGTTCTCGCAGTAGCCTACGATACTGTTCAATAGATATTTATGATACAAGTGCACAAAATAGGCGATTGCTTACTATTGTTAGGGTACGAGCGACGAGAGTGCTAAGACATGGACGAGTGTGAAGAGCTGGAGGCGAATGCTGGGATCATACGAGCTAGCAAGTACCTGCGCGCACGTGTTTATCACACGTTATTTTTTGAAACAACCGTCCGAGAAAGCTGTAAGGTAAAGGCTGCTCCGAAGCAATGAGAGCAAGAGCCAATATTATTCTCGCACATTCAGCTGCAATTAGGTACTTTGCGCATGATTTAGAGGCATCAATAGTCCAACTTTCGAGGTTGATGTTTCAAGAAATATATTTCTTTAATACCCGCACGGAAAATGCAATTTTAGGACCCTGGCGTGAAACAGTAAGTTTTGAAATATTAGACTTTTAACCTTAATGCCAGAGAACTCGACTCGGGCGGAAGAATAGACCCCCCAATGAGCGGATCAAGGCTCAAAGGGCTGGATACGAAACATGGAGTACCTTTAAGCCCATACTTTCGTGGTTGCATCAATCGATTGTGGAACCGATCACTCGATTCCCAACGCGCATGGTTACCGCGCTCGCTATGCTCGTGCGGCAAATTCGTGCTCGTTGGTAATCTCCTAGTTTCCCCACTCGGTTAACATAGTGTTATTATTGTCCGACTTCACTAAAATGGCTTTTTACCTTGGCTACAGTCCGGGAGTGAAACAGTCATTCCTAACCAGTAATAAAGCTGTCATAGGGACAAATGAAGCGCAGCGCATGCATGACTACCCAGTAGACTGAGGCTTTCAAAGATATTAAAAGATCCAAATGATGCCTGAAAGACGTCAAATCCATGGGTACGGCACTAAATGTATTTTAGAGGCGTCACTACCTCCTGGACCAGCGCGCCCTCTTGAAGTTTCCGGAAACTAAACGTGCAGTGAACCTACCGATTCCTGCTACGAATAGTTTCAGAACCCTGATTTCTTTAGACAAATGACCAAATTTCGTACATGCGCAGTGTAATGCTTTCTACTACCGCGCCTCTCGTGGAGTCCCCAGAAGCTCACTGTTCCCCCGCCCCGTCCACCTTATTAGTGCGACAGAAAATAAGCTAGTGTGCCGTACCCATGGTCAAGTCACATGACATAGAACTACGTTCTAAGAACTTTTTATGGATGTCCCGGTGTCCACTATGTAACTGCACAACTCTACCCGTCACTGATTTAAAAAACTCGATTTCGCACCCACTATTACACGCTTGTGAAAATGGCAATTTAGTGGAGTCGGAAAAAAGATACCGTATGCTTTTTGCAATTCATTCAGCAAAATGGCGATTTTTCGTGTCCGTAAGATGTGCGCAAAGTATCAGATTCCTCTACTGTCCGATAAGCGTGCGCAAATATAATACTCTTGCATAGGAACCCATATAGGCTTCTAAAGTAAATAGGGCAAAAATAAGAAATTAGTCAAGGTAGGCGACAGCGTATAAAAATGGTTTCGCACCCTATTAAGTTGTTCATTAAGTCGTCAAAATCTCCCCTCCAATCTTCGAGATGACATATTTAGAAAGATGTTCAAAGTTTCATGATAATAAACTATAAGCATTTAAAATCAAACAAGTCGCCGACTAAAATTGAAACTGCATAAAAGCCGATATAGCTATTTTAATTTATGATTATTCGACATATTTCATAGAACTTTAAATTTAGGCATATATTTTAATTTTAACATTAGACCATTTTTATAAGGACGCCTCTATCGTTTGAACGTTTGAGACATGTATGAAGTATTGAATCATACACTCTCTAAATATCAATGAGTAAGAGTTAACTAATAATAGTGCAAGACATTTGACGGACGGGCCGATCGAATCGAAAAAAACGATCCGTCGTAGCGCACGTCGAATTTCGGTTTGTCGAAATTTGATCGGCAGTTCGATCGAATTGAATAAACCGATCTGACGAGATCACACGTCGAATGACGGTTTTTCGACATCCGATCAGTTGGTCGATCGAATCGAATAAACCGATTCAAAAACAAAGACACTTCGAATCGAAAATATGATATTCAATCCGAAAAAATGCACACATCTAAAGTCGGGTCCAAAAGTCGAGGCCCCTCACTTTTTTTGATTGAAACTCGCACAAAAAAAATCTCTGAAATGTCTAATAAAAAGCATCTGAAAGCTTAGAGTCTTCCGAATGCAGCGATATGTTCACTTTTGTCTGAAAAAATTTTGTTCAATAGTTAGAATGCAAAACGTCCCAAAAAACAGGGTTTTTCGGCCTCCTTTTTCAAGGGTCCACTTTGACCTGTTCCCAGAAGCAGGGCGACGTAAGAAAAAATCTGAAAAGATTCACAGATATTCTTTGAACATTTTTAGAAGAAACTTATTTTAAAAATGTTTTTCTACTGAGAATATTATCAATCGGGTTGATATTCGCAATTGGGTTTCGATTTTCTGAGGACCAGCTCGGTAAATGCATCTTGAAGACGTTGAGACGGCCCTGCTTCGTTGAACCACATCTGTTTCGGGCATTTTACTTGCTTCTGGAATTACTATTGTCATAGAAAGGGTACTTTTTTTGCTGCCACTTGTCCCGCTGTGCTGGCCACACGCCCACACTGATTAAAGTCAGAAATATGCAAAATGATGTCTCTTGCGTGAGAATGATTTTATCATAAATTTAGTTATTGCACTGCAATCGCATGGAAAAACTGCACATTTGAAGCCATTGAACGGCTTCCTATCTTCACTCGTTCTCAAGATAAAATGTGTAAATAAATCCCCGTAAAAAGAAAACCATTGCATATTTCAGTATTTTTAAAAATGAATTGCATTCAGGAATGTTCAAAGAATATCTGTGAATTTTTTCAGATTTTTCCTAACGTCGCCCTCCTTCTGGGAACAGGTCAAAGTGGACCCTTGAAAAAGTATGCTGAAAAACCCTGTTTTTTGGGACGTTTTGCACTATAACTATTGAATAAAATTTTTTCAGACAAAAGTGAACATATCGCTGCATTCGGAAGACTTTAAGCTTTCAGCTGCTTTTTATTAGACATTTCAGAGATTTTTTTTGTCCGAGTTTCAATCAAAAAAATGAGGGGCCTCGACTTTTGGACCCGACTTTAGTCAATATCTTTGAGCATGCGCTTGGTTTTCACAAAATAATAAAATTAATAAGTCCATAAATATAATTGGATGAATATTATTTTATGAATGGAAGGTCATAATGGGCTGTTTATTCCTTTTAAATGCACAGAATACTTTACAGTAGTGTATAAATCACAATATTCTTAATCAGAAATATATAACGAGCGTCTGCAAAGAAACAACGCGGACTTTTTAAAGAATATTCGAAACTTTAATGCAGAATTTTTAATTATCATACTTTATCTTTTATTTTAAATCAAGGTCGGTTGTTTTTCAAATACTGAAATGTATATCCTGACCTTTTAGAAAATATAAATTTGGAAATTCAACAGTTAAAAGAAAATATATTAGCTTATTTATTATTCTTACAGCAAAGAATTGCCAAATATCACAAGAAGGTTAAAGTTAATATATATTGCTAATGTTCCTCTGTCTATTGTGCTCAGCTTTCTTTTGAACTTCTGCTTGACCTTTGGTGGCCTGCTTTTGCCTTTTTTGCAGTGAAAATTGTTCATTTTTGCTCAAAGTTTTTGGCAAATTCTCTGTGTATGATGCTGCCATTCAACTTAAATAAAATAATAAAAACGATAAAAGAAAATCTTTGAAATAAAGACAAAGAAAATGAATTCCAAAGTAATTTTTTTTCTGTATAATTCTCAAAAATCGACATCAGCAGAAGAGAAGTAAAATTTGAAAATAATATTTTGGTTTAACAGTAATACAAACTAATATTCAGTTATATAATTACTTGCTTATCTGATAATATTAAAAACAAATTACTTTAAAATTCGCCCGAATCTACAATCACATTGAATATTTTGTAAAAACTATATGATTCTTTATTGGAAAGCAGTGCAAATAGAACACACAATACTTGCAAAGTGACTGAATATCTTTATTGTAATTTTAGTATCAAAAAAGACCAGTCACTTGAAGAAACACATACAAGTATTTATTTTATTATATAAACGAAAATTATATGGATGATTTGATTAAACACTGAAATTTTGAATTTAATAGTTTGTTAAAACTTCTTTCTTTCTTATCCACAAAAGATTTTTTTTGTTTGTTGCTAAACCATGTTGCAGCTACCTCAGTGGTTATATTTCATCAAGTAAAAGTAATCCAAGTCATTACTGTCGTTTGATGTTTAAAAGTCACAAAGTACTCTCCTGGACACTTGAAACTAGTCAATTTAGACCTTATTGGCGTTTAATAATTAAATATAATGCATTTTTACTTAACACAGTTCTTGCATTACAAGTATCCCTGGTGGAAGTTTCGGAATGAAATTAAGTCTGTTTGAATCCGAACAACACTGAAACATTCCAATCGATGACGAACGAATGCGAAATCTGTTTCCAACTGATTCCGTCCGATTACGATTAATTCTTTTGCATTCCGTATACCGTGCGCGTATTTTATGTCAAGATGTTCCGAACGGTAGGTGTAGAGCGGGTCATGTACACGCTGTGTACGTAGAACACATACTATCCGGGTGTCCCACTCACGCCGGAACGACGTATCTCTACAGACATAATCTGGTTCTGAATGTGCTTTATTACCAACTTTGTCGCTCTTACGGTATTGGCTATATTCGTGATCAAATTCTCGGTTCCGGCCAACTACAACATCACTGCTAAGGAGAAAGAAAAGGAGGAAAGGTACCAGGAACTTAAAAGGGAGCTACAATGATTGTAACCAAACTATTCGAATAAATTAATTGTCCTTGTGATCGGTACTCTCGGAGGTGCGAAACAAACACTGGTTCGTAACTTAAGAGCCATACCCGCATGTCAAAAATATGCCAAGACACTTCCGAGATGGATGCAGAAAGCTGTCATGCATCAAGCCGGTCGTTGTGATTTCATCGTGCCCTGTGATTACCCGCCTCATGGTCGTGGACATAGGTGTGATTTACCGCGATTCTACTGGGAGCCGGTGTCATTTTCGTACATGGCAGTTACTACCATGATAAAATCACAACGACAGGCCGGCAAAATCTTCATGTGTCTTGAGGAAATGAAGCGACACAAGGATGACAGTTTTCTGCATCCATCTCGCAAGTCCATTGGCATATTTTTGGCACACGGTTATGGCTTGAAGATTACGAACCAGTGATAGTTTCGCACCTCCGAGAGTACCTATCACAACGAAAATTACTTAAATCCAATATTTTGGGTACAGTTGTTGCAGGTGCCTTTTGAGGTCTTCATATCTGCCCTCCTTTTCTTTCTCCTTGACAGTGATGTTGTATTCGGACGGAGCCGAGAATTCGATCACGAAAATAATTCATTCGTTTCTCGAAGTCTTGGAGAACGGTGTCAGGCCTCGACTGTGCAACCGAAACTGATGTCCGAAGATCGTAGTTTCAGAAAATTTGGCACTTCCCGTTTTGGACAATTGATTCTATCTCCATTGGAGGTTAACTATATATATATATATATATACACATATGACTACCGGAAAGCTTTCGATTCAACCTCTCATAGACTTATCATCTGTCTGTTGGAAAGCTGGAAGGAACATCTACACATAGTGAGATGCATAGAGAGATTGATGCCTCTTTGGAAAACTAGATTTAATATCTCATCTAGAAATTATCGTGTGAGAACGAACAACGTCACCTTCCAGAGGGGCGTCTTTCAAGGTGATACCATGAGCTCTTTGCTTTTTTGCATCACACTTCTTGCTCTATCTCTCGCACTACGAAATTCTCCTGGATACCTCTGTGGCAACACTAATAAGCGCGAGCATAAGGTCACTCATGTATTTTTTATGGATGACCTGAAGATCTATGCCTCTGGTAAAAGCAAACTTCAAACTGCTATAAATATCGTCAAGAACTACAGAGAAGAGATTGGGGTGGACTTTGGTTTGGACAAATGTGCCAAAATTAATCTGAAGAAAGGAAAGATTACTGGCGTCCCCAAGGGCCCTGAGTTTGTGGATATAAGTGTTATCAGACATCTTAATATTGGAGAGACCTATACATACCTGGGCGTGCCTCATAACCGCATTCAGGACGTAACATCAGTGAAGGAGTCTCTCCGAAGCAGATAGAAGCATCTTCTTCGACAGATTTGGTCTTCCAATCTGTCGGCGTTGAACAAGGTATCTGCGACTAATATGCTTGCCGTCCCGGTTCTACTCTACTCGTTTAAGGTGGCTCAATGGACGAAGAACGAGCTCAAGGCCCTTGCTTTCACCACACGTAAGATCATGCATATGCATAAAAGCTTGCATATCAATTCGTCAGTTCCGCGATTATACATTTCACGCCATCAAGGCGGACGCGGACTTCTGAATCTCCAGTCTCTTTATAACCGAATTGTTCTAAGTACAGCTTACATCGTTGCAAATGGTAGAGATCCTCTCCTAAAGATGGTCAGGAACCACGAGATGATTGGCGAAGGAGCATTCCTTAACAAAGCCGCGGAGCAAGCGGCCGAGACCCTTGGCCTGAATTTTAACATCAGAAGTGAGGAAAGTGCATTACTCCATCTAGGTGCCTCACTTCTGAAAGCCGAAGTAAAGAAAGCAGAGGTTGGAAAATTTCACCAAGAGCTACTCGACAAGAAAATGCACGGAAACTTTCACAGAAATGTAGAAAAACAGTCCTTGTCGAAGGAGCAAACTTTTGCTTTCCTCAGATCATCAGGGCTTAATTCAGGTACAGAGAATTTTATTTTCGCATACCAGGACGGTTTCATTTCCACCTTTGCATACCGTGACCGCATTTTATATCAAGAAGTTCCCAGTGATAGGTGCAGAGCGTGTCATGCACACGCCGAGTACCTAGAACACGTACTATCGGGGTGTCCGACCCACACAGAAACCACATATATCTATAGACATAATGCGGCCCTAAGAGTGCTTTATTACCATCTTTGTTGCTCTTACGGTGTAGGTCGCGACCCTGCCCTGCCAAACGCTCCGAGGGAGATAGAGTCAAATGTCCAAAATGAGAAGTGCCTTTTCTCGAACTACGAATTTCGGACAGCAGTTTCCGTTGCACACTCGAGGCCTGACATCGTTCTCCAAGAGTTCAAAAAACGAACTATATTTGTGATCGAATTCTCGGCTCCGTCCGAATACAATATCACTGCCAAGGAGAAAAAAAGGAGGAGAGGTATCAAGACCTTAAAAGAGAGCTGCAGCGACTGTACCCAAAATATTCGGTACAAGTAATTGTCCTTGTGATAGGTGCTCTCGGAGGTGCAGAAATATCACTGGTTCATAACCTTAAAGTCATACCCGCGTGCCAAAAATATGCCAAAGCACTTGCGAGATGGATGTAGAAAGCTGTCATCCTTGGGTCGCTTCGTGTCTTCAAGACACACGAGGGTTTCACCGGCCTGTCGTTGTGATTTCATCGTGCCCTGTGACTACCATCTCACGGTTGTGAGACGTGGCCATATGTGTGATTTACCGCGGTTCTACTGGGATCCTGTGTCATTTGTTAGATGGCAGTTGCTCTCAGTGGGACCCTGCGGTGGTTGTTTAGACCTTTTTTAAAATTATATAACAATAACAATATATACAGTATTAACATATATATTATATATTAATAAATATATATATATATGAGGTATATGGTATGACGCATATTTTCGACTCGGCCCATAAAGGATGGTCTCTGTTTTACCGACCGAACCCACAAGCAACTTTTATGTAGGTGGGACACATGCGATCAGAGATTCTTCAAGTTCTGGAAGTTTCTAGAATTTTGCTTTTCTAGGAGTTTCGATCAAAGTGGATCTATTGCCTCTTAGATTCTTATTCGTTAAACTTTCTGGATCACCTCAGTCGGTAAACTGTGATCGAAATGTCTGGAAAGCTGGAACGAATTCGTGGTTCGCTTATCGAGGCGGGTCCCTGCAATGCCAACTAAGAATCGAATTCTAAGGATTCCCGGGTTTCCGGAAAATAATCGAACCTTCTGGCAATTTTGACGTGATCTCTTGCTTGATATTATCAACTTCCACCCAAAATCGCACATATTTAAAATTCAATGTCTCGAGCCTCCCAGGCATTCCTTTGTAGACAAGGTGATGTCTCACGATTTTCTGATATCTCAAGCCTGCTAGAAATTTCTTTGTAGACGTGGTGATCTCTGACGATTTTCTATACAACGAATTTTCGAGAAGGCTCGAGACATAAAGAAAAAAGTATAGATACAGGATATGAGCTTTAGTGATTATGCTAGGAAAGATCCATCAGTGGCTTCTAGACGGTTCGACACACTAGCTGCCAACGGCGCTGGAAAATATATACTCACATTCTGGAAAGTTCGACCGTTCTTTCTCGAATTTAGTTAAAGATATATAGGGCCTCGCAGTTGAGTTTTTGAACATTCAGCGGTGTGCTTCACCGGAGTAGACTGCTATGTACACTTTAACTACACTAGCGGATGTGCAGTAAACTTCTATGATACACATGGACGCGCAGTACAGTTTGGTGGTATATATGGCTGCGCAGTAGAGTTCTGCCACATATACCGCAGCGAAGTACACTTCTAGGTCACTTATGGATGCGCAATGCACTTCCATGATACACTTGGATGCGCAGTATAGTTTAGTGGTATATATGGACGCGCAGTAGATTTCTACCGCATATAACGCTGCGCAGTACACTACTACGATATTTAGGGAGGCGCAATATACTTCAGTAGGCTTCTATGACACATGTGGATGCGCAGTATTTTTTGGTGGTGCACACGGCTGCGCAGTGGGCTTCTATGATACATATTGGTGCACAGTTGGCTTCCGTAGCAAATACTGATGCGCAGTAGTATTTTATAAATATATGTTACCTAAAGCTGTGCAGTACACTTGTACGGCATATGAGGCTTTCAGGTACTGTTCCAACGGCGTCTATAACACGGTTCTGTTGCTAGCTAAATGCTAGTAAAACAATGATCATTCATTCACCGACTGACGATGAGAGTTTGTATCCGTGCTAAGAAATTACCAATCGATAACTGGTTACTGATAACCGATGGCGCTAGCGTCATTTAAATTTGCGGTAAATTAAAAGTTGCATGTGGAAAATATAAATTTGAGCAGGGGTTACCAATTTCAAAGTTTTACCAGGAGCAAAAAAGAATTTTCTCAGGCGTGGTAAATATTAGAAATTTGAGGTTAGTTCCCCAGATGACTTATCCAGAATGTATTGACTAAATTTCTTATTTGGATGGCTGCTTAAATTACATTAAAGTATAAAAATGATTTAAAAAATTTAAACTAAATTCTATCTAATCAATTTAATTATTTTAAGAGAGTTTAGCCAAATTGAATGAGTACCAAGAGCACGAAATTTGAATTGAACCCAACGACGTTTGTAGAAGTTCAGCACTGAAAAGAACTATAGCGAGCAATATTTTAGATTTTGGATTCAACCCAACAATTCTTGTAAAGTCCATCGCTGAAAGTGACAACAGCCAGCAATACCTTCGATTTTTAAACCAACCAACGTGATCTGTAAATATCCAGCGCTATAAGGAACGATACTTGACAAATTTACTAAATGTATAGCAGCGTCGTCTAACAATGATTTACGTAGCTAATGATTTAAACTCAACCACAATTTAAATAAACTAGAGCGCTACCTAATCTTACTATCTGATACTTAACTAAGAGAACAGGTTTAAATATATTTCGACCTTTAATAACCTTAAATGTTTGATTATTCAAGAAGCAACACTGAACCTAAATTCACAATGTAGATTCTTAACTTAGTTTAACCAAATAATCTCTCGAAGTAATTATACAAATTAAACACAGTTAAAACAAAAATTCATAATGGTCGTGCGCGCTCAAATGTTATGTTTTTTTGACGCTATATATGAACAATTGCCTGACACTCAGGACTTTGTAATGAATGATGAGAGTTAATGTAAAATCGAAAACCATCTACAAGTTCGTTAGGATCTGTATGAAGCATCGTGCAGCAGCATTCTCGACTTGGTTGAGAGTACGCCTTAAACATCAGTTCACTAAATCCATCTGAATCCTCCTCCTCCTCCTTTATCTTCTCCTTTTCCTCCTTCTCCTCTTTATTAAATCAACATCATCATCAACAGCTTCATTATCGTCATCATGTTCCTGATCTTCTTCCAATTCTTGTTCATCCTCCTCCTTCTCATTTTCATCTGGAACCTCATCTTTCTCGTCCATATGATCCTGCTTCTCGTCCTTCTTCTTTATTTTCTTAGACATAAAAGACTCAAAGACATCATGATATTCAGCATTTTTTTCTGAGAGAGCCACATTTGCGCTTTAAGACCTCCTGCAGTTTGGTCACTATTGAAGTACTACTACTATCATTTTGTTCATTGCTGTTATTATTTTCAGTCGTTTCTTGAGATTCTGGCAACTTGAGAGGAGAAAATTCATGACAGTTATTTTCGTCTTACCCAGTCACGTTGACATGAAGATTTTTTGCTTTCTGGCATGAGTACATCTGATGCCTATTTAGGGCGTCGACTCGGGAATAGACTTTTAGACAATCTTGACAAGTAGAAGTCATCTTGATGCTGCATAGAGTGTGAATGGCATTATATCCAAGACGTCATAGTTTATATAGCAGCGCGCTTATAGATGTCGCTATAGTGAAGGTGGAGGTTGTGACAGTGGTGGTGGATGTGGAGTTGGAGGTGGCGGTGGTGGTGGAGTTAGTGGTGGCGGTGGTGGTGGTAGTGGATGTATAGTTAATTAATGTATGCATATAAAACCTGCCTTACGTAGTTCCTCCATAATAAAGAGAATTTCATCTCGTTTCCTTGTTTCCTGCACCCTGTAAGGTGAGGAGCAATCGCAGACGATCAACTAGTTTGATAGGATCATCATAGAAGAGATAGTTTGTTTTTAGGCTTTTTTCACTACCGGACATTGGGATAGAGAACCACCACCTTTAGAGTATCGTTTGCGCGGAAAGAATTTCGCAATAATGTTCTTGTACTTGGTATTATTGCTAATACGAATAGGTTCAGAGGGACTTTAATGCTTCTTGTGATCGTTTGTGTTGACAAGGATTTCTTTATAGTTATTAAGGTCGTTCAAGCTTATGTCAGAGTCCTCAGGTGCCTGCCTAAATAATAATTCGAGAAGGCCAACAGTTTTCCAGTACTGTTTATCTCCCACGTAAATGAATTGATCACCAAAATGGATAGATGTATCACCAATCATAAGAGCATTACCTAGTCTACGCACACCAAACACCATATCAAAATATTGTTTTCTATTTTGACTAAGAATCCTGAGGAACTTGTTGGTGAGCCACTGATAATTATCAACAGGCTCTGTTGCAGTATCTCCTTCAACCGTTGTTATATCTAACTGCCCTGAATTTTCTTCTTTATTATCATCAGCAGTCATAAATGATGCGTTCTCATCATCATCAATCTGTTCAATTTCTTCAGGTAATAATTGTTGGACTTCATCGTTTACTTCAAGCGTTGGTAGCCTAATTTCAGACTTTGATTCGGGCAGCACTTGATTATTGGCTTGAACGTTTCATTTAGCATACTTTCGTTATAGGCTTGACTCCTTTTTAGCATTCGATAAATTCGCTACATTTCTATTTATAGCAATGAGGAAGTTGAATGTTCATCACAATTATCATAGTTACGACTAGTTCAGAAGCAATCTTCCATTGAATATTATATCAACCAAAGTATCTTTGTTATCATCCCTTTCTTCAATAACTTTAACCATCTACATTCTTCACCTCCATCACCACCATCACCACCTGTGCAACTCTGTGCAACGTTGATTCAACGTTGCTTAAATGTTGATTTGAAATTGTTTCAACGTTGATTCAACGTTGAATCACCATCTCCACCTCCACCGCCACCTCTAACACCACCACAACCACCACCGTCACCGTCAACATTACCCCTGCCACCACCTTCACCTTCACTATGGCCACATCTACAAGCGCGCTGCTATATAAACTATGACGTCATTGATATAATGCTATTCACACCCTATGCAGCATCAAGGGGACTTCTACTTGTCAAGATTGTCTAAAATTCTATTCCCGACTCGACGCCCTAAATAGGCATCAGATGTACTCATGCCAGAAAGCAAAAAATCTTCATGTCAACGTGACTGGGTAAGACGAAAATAACTGTCATGAATTTATTCCTCTCAAGTTGCCAGTATCTCAAGAAACGGCTACAAATAATAACAGCAATGAACAAAATGATAATAGTAGTAGTTCAATAGTTTACAAACTGCAGGAGGTCTTGAAGCGCAAATGTCGCTCTCTCAGAAAAATGCTGAATATCATGGTGTGTTTGAGTCTTTTATGGCTAAGAAAACAAAGAAGGAGGATGAGAAGCAGGATGATATGGACGAGAAAGATGATGATGATAATGAAGCTGTTGATGATGATGTTGATTTAATAAAGAGGAGAAGGAGGAAAAGGAGAAGATGAAGGAGGAGGAGGATTCAGATGGATTTAGTGAACTGATGTTCAAGGCGTACTCTCAACCAAGTCGAGAATGCTGCTGCACGATGCTTTATACAGACCCTAACGAACTTGTAGATGCTTCGCGATTTTACATTAACTCTCATCATTCAATAAAAAGTCCGAGTGTCAAGCAATTGTCCACATATTGCATCAAAGAAACATAACATTTTAGCGAGCAAGACTAATATGAATTTTGGTTTTAACTATGTTTAATTTGTATAATTACTTCCAAAGATTACTTGGTTAAACTAGGGTAAGAATCTACATTGTGAATTCAGGTTAAGTATTTTCTTCTTGAAGAAACAAACATTTAGTGTTATTAAAGGACGAAATTTATTTAAACCTGTTCTCTTAGTTCAGTATCAGTTAGTGAGATTAGGTAGCACTCTAGTTTCTTTAAATAATAGTAAAGTTTAGCTGTTGTCCCTTTCAGCGATGTGCTTTACAAACATCGTCAGGGGACTTTCAAAGTCTAACATATTGCTGACTGTTTTCCCTTTCAGCGATGGACTTTACAAGCATTGTTGGGTTGAATCCAAAATCTAATATATTGCTCGCTATCGTTCTTTTCAGTGCTGGACTTCTACAAACGTCGTAGGGTTGAATTCAAATTTCATGCTCTTGGTACTCATTCAATTAGGCTAAACTCTCTTAAATTAATTAAATTGATTAGATAGCATTTATGCCACTGATGGATCTTTCTTAGCATAATCACTAGAACTCATATCCTGTATCTATACTTCTTTCTTTATGTCTCGAGCCTTCTCGAAAATTCGTTGTATAGAAAATCGTCAGAGATCACCACGTCTACAAAGAAATTTCTTGCAGGCTTGAGATATCAGAAAATCGTCAGACATCACCTCGCCTACAAAGGAATGCCTGGTAGGCTCGAGACATTGAATTTTAAATATGTGCCATTTTGGGTGGATATTGATAATATCAAGCAAGAGTTTCTCATGTTCAAATCTTTTAGAATGTTCGATAGATAGAAAATAGTCAGAGATCACGTCAAAATTGCCAGAAGGTTCAATTATTTTTTTTTTTTTAACTTTTTTCCTCGGGTGAACCCGGTTTTTCGTAATAGCCACGGACGAAGTCAAGTGACTGATGAGATAAGGATGTTATAAATTATTTTGATACGATGTTTGAAATCATTTGCGATGATGTTGTAGGTACAAAATTAGGAGCATGGTGTAGTTTGCAATTTGTCTTTACCGCTGTTATCCTTACACATCGGCCGTGAGTGTTGGAGGTGACAACAGTCGCCTATGGATGCTTTCTTAGAGCTACCATGTATCACAACATAGGTTCTTAGTCACTTACTTCCTGATGGTCTAGGAAGTTTCTTTCAATGCGACAGGTGTTTAATAAAACCGCCTTCTGAACTGCCGCCATTACCCTGCTGACTCCTAAATGTTCAAGATGTTCACTGCATCTTGCGTGCACATTGCCTGTAGCCGAAATCACAATAGGATGAATAGATGCATGTTTTACATTCCTCCAGATTGCCTTTACTTCATGCCTTAGCTCATTGCCCTGATCTTGTTTGCCGAGTTAAGAGAACTCTTCAGAACCAATCTGAGTCTTGTAGTGAAGGCAGTCGTTAGGCTTTTCTTAACTATCGTATGCTGAATACCCTTGGATTCGAGAATACCCAGGTATTTATATGACTAGCCCTCAGCCATTGCCTCGATGTCATTCACGAAATCATTCTCTTGTTCTGCGGTCACTAATTTTCCTCTGATTAAATGCACTGTTCTGCATTTATCTAGTCCAAACTCCATATGGATATCGTTGGAAAACTGCTTTGTGACATCGATCACTTGCTGCAGTCTCTTGTCCGAACTATCGTACAGCTTCAGGTCATCCATGTATAGAAGATGGGTCAATTGATGACCATCCTCGTTATCATGTACTCTGAACCCATGAGACATGCTATTTAGAGTTTTGCTCAGTGGGTTCAACGTTAAACAGAACCATAATGCACTGAAGGAGTCTCCTTGGAATATACCCGTCGTGTGGTACGGAAGGAAACGCTTGCTTGTAGTCAATGTATGCCATGTGCAAGTTCCATTGATTTGTAGGAGCTTGCGTCATGGCAACAGCGTCTATGGTGACTAGATCTTTACTCTCTCGGGAGTTTTTACACCATCCTTTTTGTTCTTCTGCAAGGATGTCATTCTCGCCGCAGTGAGAATATACCTTATCTGCTATGATAGATGTAAGACATTTATATATTGTTGGAACACAGGCTATCGGTCAAAATTCAGATGAATTTTGAGCGTCTGCTTTTTTAGGCAACATATACGTAGTACCCTGCAGCATAAAGCCTGGCATTAGATCTGGATGTTCGATGATCTTCTTAAAACACCGTGCCAACGCAGGATGCACACTAGTCAGGTACTTGTACCAGAAATTGTGCACCATGTCCGGACCTGGAGCTTTCCAGTTACATACTTTTTTCAGAACCGCTGAAACACTTAAAGCTGTGATTTTCGTCAGCTCGATTTCAGGGTTATTGCTTGCTCTTGCTTTCTCCAGTTGGAACCACGCAGTGTCCAAATTACTTCTGTTAGTTTTTCCCCAAACATCTGACCAATAGTTAGTCATGTCTTCCAATTGAGGAACTTCGGTGTCTTGTTGGTTATTTTGCTTTACACTCAGTTCACGATAGAACCTTCTTTCATCTGCCTGAAAGGTTCGATTTTGTTGCCTTCTTGCACTACTTATACACTATACAAGAGTTTGCACCTCTAACGCATTTTGTGTTGCGCTCAAATGCATAGGTAAAACCTTGCTGTTCAGGTGATCTATTAGTGCACGCAGATCACCTGTGATGTTCATCTTGGGCAGTGAATGCCTTTGTGTTGGTTCTACATGTCTGAACTCTAGTAAAGCATGACCAAAATTCCTTTCAAGGTGCTGTAGCTTTTCTGGGACTTCTCTGTTTAGATAATCGTTTATAATGTCCGGACGTGGTTCTAGTCCATCCGGTACTTGATGTTCATTATCCCTAGCACCTATGACTTCAGCTGCAATCAAGTCCTCACTGTCCACATCTTCCAATGGAAGTTCATCAATAGGAAGCTGCTGTTCCACTTCCATTTCGATGGCAGCTATTTCAACAGCCGAAAGCAATTTGTTTACAGATATTGAGCGTTTTTGATCTGCTAGATTCTGCTCATTTATTCTTGTGGCTAGTCCTGAATACTTAAGTAAGAAGAGACGATAATGTTCTCTCCGATAAGATCTCTTAGTGCGACTTTCTCTATTTGAGAATACTTTGCGGCAAATTTCGTTCTAAAATTTTGTCTTTTTTTGCGTGAGGTTTCAAACTTCGCACTTTCATAATAGAGACGCATAAATTCCTCATTCATTGTGGTATCCCACTTGATGCACTCCCACGGTATTTCTGTTGAAGTGGTTGGCTGCAAATAGCTAACGCTAGCCAAAGCATCCTCAGCAGACACAGTTGATGTTTCACTGCTTACCGTATGTCGCAGATGTTCTTGCTGGCCAGCTATTTGATTAGTGAGATCTACCTGACCATCTCGCAGCTCACCATCACCACCGTCCCGCATGCTGTGGCCCCCAACGGTGGCTCCAGGGGCGCCCCGACGATCCTCGGGTAGCGACAAGCGTTTCAAAATTTTTAAAATACTCTCCATTATTATTTATGGGTTTTGGTGTTCCTCTTAGTCACTTTCCTCTTCGTTCTCTGCCTGTCTGGCATGGGAAACCCTGTCAGTAGCAATGCTACGGCCAACATAGCCGTCAAATTCATGAGAGGAAAGCTCAAGCCCTACCGCGACGACAACGAGGGGACACATTCGGCAGGGCGATTATATTATTTTTATGTGAGAAGTTGTGGGCTCCGGAAGCTACGATCATGGTTCTTGAAAGAAACCAATCCCGACGCAACTGGAACGTGTACGTCATCCGCTTCTGCTACTTCTGTCCTAGAAGGTAAGCAAGAGCGGGAAATTTACGCGACATAA
>CAKNYM010050592.1:64221-88289 GCA_932195095.1 Andricus curvator | reverse complement strand
AGAGCCGGAGCTCTCGGGCGATGGGGTCGCCACATCCCTACGCCTGTATTATTATTTTTATTATTATGTTTAACGACTGAGGTGATCCAGAAAGTTTAACGAATAAGAATCTAAAAGGCAATAGATCCACATTGATCGAAACTCCTGGAAAAGCAAAATTCTAGAAAGTTCCAGTGCTTGAAGAAGCCCTGATCGCATGTGTGCCACCCACATAAAAGTTGCTCATGGGTTCGTTCGGTAAAACAGAAACCATCCTTATTGGCCGAGTCAAGAATATGCGGCAGCGATCTACCTTACCGACAGTTAAATTACCTACTTTGGGAACTGACCGGTGGCGCCATCTGTCGGTGGCAGCTGGAACTACGTAGTGGTGTCCCCGAACCCACCTAGCTTAACTACTAATGATTATGACTATTTTTTTCATTAACTTATTTTTTGAAATTCTGTATGCCACAAATTATAATTCTACATACAATTTGTTGAGATAATTGATCTAATGATTTGTCATATTTATCTGATGAAAAAAATCTTTGGTTATAAGAAATTGCATTTGTTTTATAATAATCTTTATTATTTTTAATGATGAACAATGCTTAAAATAATTTATACATTTTATTAGGCAGATTTTTATTTACTAATTAGTGTTGTAAATAAAAAGAATTTCTAAAGTTTCAATTTCAATTTTAAAAAACGTTGCCGTATACGAAATTATATGATCACGAAATTCATATTTTTAAGTTTTATATTTTAGCTTAATTTTTTTAATTGATATCTGTAATTTTCTCGTAGGTATCTTCTTTATCGGTCAGATTTAATATGAAATACACAAATTTCATTTTCACTTTTTGTGTTGATTTTGATGGATCATAGCTTAATTCTAACGTAAAGTGGATCTGATGTGAATGTCAGAATTTTAACATGAGAACAGCTGCTTGTAGGTTAGGTTTCTTAATTATTCGCTTAATGTAAGTTTTCTAATTGAACACTAGATTAATTTATGTTGTGACTGGAAGAAAATATCATGTTTCATTATTCAGAATGAAAAATTACTGCCAAATTATTTCTAATTTGTGTAAAGTGGAATTATCGGACTGCTAACAACTGATCGATATGCCTGTATATGAAATTTAATATTATGCAGTCTCTTAATGGTGATTTCATTTTATTTTCCAATGTACATCCTCATTAGACTTTTACACATTCTACATGTTGTACCTTATTAATAATACTTAACTCAGACTTTGAAACTTGTGTACAAAAATATATTATTTTTTACAGGAAAACTTTAAATTGTGATCCGACTAATTCAATTCTGATCTGCCATTAAAATTCCTAATAGAACCCAGTGAGCACCAGATTTGACGACGTCTTTACGACATCGTTACAAGATCTTTAAGACGACTTTAAGACATCCTATGTCCATGTCGTTAAGATGTCTTTACGGTGTCGAAAATACATCTCCAGATCGTACGATGGCTTTACGATATCGTAAAGACATCTTAACGACATGGACATAGGATGTCGTAAAGATGTCGCAACGATGTCGTGAAGACGTCCCCAAATTTTGTGCCCACTGGGAACCTTTTAGAGCAGCAATTTTGAACTTGTGTTATTTGCGAGAAAGCAGAGTCATTTGCAATGAAGAGTTTTGAATTTAATCCTATATATTCAAATCCGATTTCCCATTTCCCTACTAAAAAAAAGTCAGGAATCGTCATAAATGGTCAGAAGTTCTGACGATTTCTGAACATCCTGACCATTCCTGACGAGTCTGACTATTTCTGAAGATATGTAAATTCACCACCTATCAGGTAGCTCATCGGCTAGGACGACAGGTAGGCCAACTGAAAAGGAATAAAAATTTAAAATATTTGTTTTCAAGTTTGCATATACAGATTAAAAAGTTCTACGATTTCAGATACCTAACAATTTTCCTAAAACTTTAAAATTAGGATAAATATAATGTATCTTGTAAAGAGAAAGAGATGCATCAAAATGGACCAAATTTTTAGATTCACCTTTAGAGTAATTTAGTATATAAATATTATTAATTAAATATAAGTAAAAAGAGAATGTGCATGAATAAATATAACTTGATAAATTATATGAATAACCTGGGAAATATAAAAGGGAATAGGTTTTATTTTGACATTTTTTCACGAACTCTGACTTTTTCTGACAATTTCTGTCGAGAAACGTAACAAAAGTGGTCAGAAATTGTCAGAGGTCCTGACTTTTTTCCTGAAGATTCCTGACTTTTTTTGGTAGCGTTAAATTTCCAATAGAACCTTTTAGAGCAGCGATTTTGAACTTACGCCATTCGCGGGAAAGCAGAACCTTATTGGTGCCTAGTAGAAGTCACTTTGAAGACATGACTTTGAATTTTAATCCGATTAATTCCATCCCGTTTTGTCATTAAAATCCCTAACAGAGAACCTATTGGAGAAGTAATTTTGAACTTGTACCACTCGCAAGAAAGCAGAACATAATAGGTGCCTCTTAGATCCACTTCAAAGGCACCACTTTGAGTTTTAATTCGACTAATTTAATATTAATTTTCCATTAAAATGCCTAATAGAACTTCTTAGAGCAGCAATTTGGAACTTGTGCCGCTCGTAAAGAAGCAGAGCCTAATAGATACCTTTTAGGGCCACCTTCAATGTAGAACTCTGAATTTTAGTCCGATAAATTGAATTGCACTTTCTATTAGCCTAATGAGTATTGTTAGTAGGGTATAGTTGTACAATTTTATAATAAAAGTAATCACAAACGAATTATTTTAACGTAGCAATAATGTTTTTCAACCTTCAAGCAATGATATTTGTTGAAATTATTATAATTTAATGCAAAAAAATATATACTTTCTTATTTGTTTCGGATTGTTTGCAACAAAAATATCTTTTTTATACTGTGATGCCACGATTTTCAATTTTGACTATTTAGGAACAGAATAATTTTTTAGTGTAAAACATGCTCAATTCTCATTCATCATTCTTATATTTCAGAACAATTTTTTTATTTTTGTACTACATCAAAAATTTGATTTTCAATCGCAATTCAAATCCGATTTTGAAAACCTATGAAATTTTAATCTCATAATGTCGGTCGACTTTCTCGGAATTGGCTAATTTTTTGCATGCAACTTTGCTTACTCATATCCACAAACTTAATATCTCGGGAGCATGTTTTTATTTTTATTTTTTCTAAACTGAAATTTGAATTTTTTATAGCAAATCCGCAACCGAGGCTACTCCAGTTTTAGGTTAGTGTAACTTTTAGATTTTCAAAATCCACATTAATTAATCCAAAATCCATTTAGCCAACGGCCATACCACGCTGAAAAAACCAGTTCTCGTCAGATCACTGAAGTTAAGCAGCGTTGGGCGCAGTTAGTACTTGGATGGGTGACCATTCGAGAATACTGCGTGCTGTTGGCATATCGTGGGTGTGGTGAGCCCACACCTGTAGTAGTTATTTACTACAAGAAACTATCCTCCCAGAAACACTACCCGAATCGGGTAGTGTCACGCCTACCCTGAAAGGGAAATGGCTTAATGGTATACTACTACTACTACATCCGTTTCCTTGAACCTGGATAACTTGTTTGAATCAAACATCTTTATCCCTCGGATGTCTGTCCAGTTAGCGACGTCTTTCTTTGCCACTCAGATCATGTACGTAAAATATGTACTGCATGTTAACTACACCGCAGTATATACATTGTAATTTTTATTGGACATCACTTTCGATTTTGAAGAAGCCACTATATATTTTTTATTTTCTTACAATCAATTCACCTGAAAGATACCAAACAAATTGTATACTTGACATCTGTTCTACGGTGTACCGGATCGCGACGTCCGATTGCGAGCATGAGCGCAGGACACCCTGTAGAATCGCCCATTCACCTCGGAAAATCTTAATTTGTCCACTTTCTTACTTGACATTTCTTATATTTAAATGGTCAAGCTTTCTTTTGAAACTAATAAAAAAATCGGAAAAACCTAAATGTGAAAAAAAGTTAAATAAACAATTTATTTACTCAAAAAAGTGTTAACATTATTTTTC
The DNA here is from genome assembly GCA_932195095.1 of Andricus curvator. Classification (NCBI taxonomy): domain Eukaryota; kingdom Metazoa; phylum Arthropoda; class Insecta; order Hymenoptera; family Cynipidae; genus Andricus; species Andricus curvator. The sequence goes on along the minus strand of CAKNYM010050592.1, from coordinate 84,221 downwards.
TTGTTTTAAATAATAAAATAAGCAGGGAGATTCTGCAAATTTCAAGGCAATCGAAGAACATGACTTTTTAAGTTGGGGTGGTTGAGAAATAATGCCCCATAAGCCAAACTTGAAGTTCTTATGAGCCGAAGTGTCACGAATCTCAGGAACTAAGAAGAGAGGAACATAACAGCAATTGCAATTCAAACGCGATAAGAAATAATCAAAAGCTACCGTGGCGAGACGCAAAAGAATCATGTTGCTTGCATCGAGTTGTAACAGAAAAGCACAAGTGCATTGTGTACTTTACAGACCACTTATTCAAATCTTTAGCAAAATCCTACACAGAACGGAATATCGAGCTGAGAAATATGCTCGAAGCTCTTCAACTTATGCATGTATTCGTTCAATTTTTGAATGACTACTGTATTGAAGCCTCAGACTCCACGAATAGATCTACTGAAGTTTACCGGTAAGTACACTGACTCGGTAAACTTCAGAGATCTTTTCAGTTGCAGTATTGACCGTAGTATTGTAGGCATATCTAACTTCATGAAGATGTATATCAAGTTCTTGTTCAATCGTATCCACAAAAGATCGTATAATAGCCTTCAATACTCAGCTTATACATTCAGTCAGCTTCGCTTGAGGGTCGTTTACTGTGTTGGCGGAGTGACGGATACCATAAAATCTGGTTAAGCCCGTCATAATTTTATCAAGGAATTCCGTCCCATTATCGGTGTGGATCGCCTCTGGTTCACCACACCCTGAAATTACTAAGTCTTCTAAAGCCGCGCCTGCATTTTTGATATTTGCTATACGTAGGGGTCATGAGATACGATGATATGTATAACAGTTTCCTGCTTTGCTAGGAGTGTAAGCCCTACTGAAAATCTGTGCCGCATTTGCGCCCGCATTTTCGGGCGCGTATAAGAAACAGCATTTGCGGCCGCATTACGAAAAATTATGAAACTTTTTTAAAAAATTATGAAAATTTAAAAAATTGCCTTGACTTTGAAAATGTACTTTGAAAATGTACTGCAAGCAAGTTTTTTTTGCATATTTCAATAAACTGTTTATTTCCAAATGCGACGGCAAGTGTGGTCTAAAATGCGGCCGCAAATGTGGCTGCAAATGCGGTCGCAAATACAGTGTGCTCACAAATACTGCTTCTTATACGTGCCCGAAAATGCGGGCGTAAATACGAGCGCAAATGCGGCCGCAGATTTTCAGTAGGGAGGCTTCATGCAGTCTATGGACACCAGTTCACATGGGTAATCTCCTACCTTTTTCCTCTCAAACGAGGACGAGCCTGTTGTGAAACCTTTATGCGCTGACAAATATCACACCCTTTCACATAATTTACTACATCGCTAAAAATTCCGGGTATGTAGTTGAACACCACCGCTCTATCGTATGTCTTTTCTACTCCAAAGTGTCCTACGTGAGGTCTATTATATACAGCAGTCAACACTTGTTACCGTTTGTCAATTGCAACTATGTACTAATTTCCACGCTTCTCTATCCTCAATACTTGGCTCTATAAGAGGGTTCGGCCTAAATACATATAATTTCTCTTCTATAACCTTCCAACCTAGGGAAACTTTGTACGTTATTAATTTTACAGCAATAACACGGATCATCGACTACTTTCACCCCACAGAACTGGCTAACTTCTTTGCCTTCGTACATCCGAGAAAGCGCGTCAGGGACGTGAAGCAGAGCAACTTTTTCGATGGATAATCCCAAACGGTTATTCCAGGCATTCCAATAACCAACGCGCCAAACGGCGGCCGGTTGGATCCAATAACGTGCGGATTACGAAGACAATCAATCGCTCCTCCTCTTCTATCACTTGTGCCAGAACCGCGCCTAGGCCATAACTGCTTGCGTCAATTTTCAGCACAAAGTGGATTTAAAAATCCGGACATCCTAAAATTGGGACCGATGAGAGTACCATCCGATTCGCATGAGGTTGCAAACCTTCTTTATTTACCGATATCCTGTACACCGTACCTCTGAATGCCAAAACACGCTCCTTGCGGGGCTAATGGTCAGCCTGGCACCATAGATGTTATCCAATACTTTTCGTAATTATTGTAGATGTCTCTCGAAGGTTTCTGAAACGATGATAATATCATCGAGATATGAAAAATTGTGATGCTGCATTTCTGGCCCGATTAGTTTAGACCATAACTTATTTAAGATACCTTCTAAAAATCTTCTAAAAAAGGAAGTGGGTACGCACCAGCCTTAGAGACCTTTTTGACGTTATGAAATTCAGTGCACATACGATATGCACCGGTAGGTCTTTTCCCCATCACGATTGGGGTAGTCCAGTCTGAATTGCATGCTTCGATAAAATCTGTCGCTAATAGTTTATCCACCGTGTCCTACCCTGATCTTCGCAAACAGCGTCATGGCCTTTTTTTCGGTCTCGAACTCCCTGTACAATGGTATTTCTCCTGCGACTTCCATAAACTTTTCGGTTGCCCTGCTGCCATCTTGGATCGCCCTTTTTCTGTGCTGAACTACCCTATAGTCTTTAAAGCTCATGCTATGATATATTCTACTCAGAGAGGATCAGCCGTGCTAGTATTAGCTACGGTACCCCCTTCCCCTGAAATGCGACTGGGTGTCCAGAAGTTCTGTGCCTCGGACTAATTCTAGCGGAATCCTCGAATTTGACTTTCGCTAAAGGTTTTTCATATTTAGAACTATCTCGCCATATATTATCAAAACGAAAGGTTTCAGTTTTCTGAATATACTGCCCCACTTGGACGGTCACGTTATAAATAGTTTACAAAAAGTTTCAACAATTTTGAATACATTTTCGCAAAGATATAAGTTATTTGCTTTTTAGATATTCTGGCCAATTACAACGTTTCCGCATAATTCACGAGGTTATTGATTGGCCCCCAATTTCTCAATGTACCGACATTATTTTAAGGTTAGAATACTACTATCGTGTAGTTTTAATCACCAAATTCAATTAAAATCCGAAAGTTTTTAGTTAAATCTATTGTAAGTATTAAAAAATTATAATTTTTAACACGCGGACACTCCTGACATCAACAGCTTTTCGTCTAAACTCCTTACTCATTCATCATCACCGGTTTTACTTTACTCTGGCATTTAAGCGCACTACATCAGGGACTTTATGCCAGATATCAATCGATACTAAGTCACTTACGCTTGGAAAATTTCATTCTGACCGTTTATAAATTTAGACCACGTGCACTCGACATCTTTTGATCAAAAAATACCATTTTTAACCAAATTTGCTGAGCACAATAAAAATCTTTTCAAATAAAAAAAAAATTGAATAAAATTTCAGGTATTGTCACTGGTTGAATCAGTATTTTTAATTATCACTGGCGAGCCAGTGATTTTCCTACTTTGACTGGATGAACGATTAGGTAACTCAACTAAAACAGCGTTACTGAATATGCCAATGACGCCAAATGGCAGATTTAACCAGTGATATAGCGCTCCTCGCGGTCCAGACATGAACCTCCATTCAAGTCGTCCGGTCCGCGCGTGTCGGATCGTTGCATTTAGCGAGTCCACGTTTTACTTGAAACTATGGAAAACGGACTTTATTATGAACTATTGTTTGTGTAGAAATATTTAAGGCCTTTGTGCAATAAGTTGGGGATGTAATAGCTTTAGCTTGAAAGTGGGGAGGCCCCTGGCCACTTGGGTTTGACTTACATAAGCGACGCGACACCTTGACGTGATACAGGCCTACCAATAGTTAGGTGCAATATATTATATCCTACTATATTGCAGCCCGGCCCTCATTTATTTTTGTGAGAGTAAAGTGCGGTTTTGAAGATAATTTTGCAAGGGTTAGCACAAAACTAATGAATGATAAGTGTCATACCTGACCAGCTGTCGGACGACAACGCGTACGATCAGATGGCTTCTGGTACTGAGTAACTAGTGAACCTCATTGATTACACCAATGGCGGAATTCCACTGAGTGAACCAGTGAAATCTCACTGATTGTCAGTGACACACTTCTGGCTCTTTTGAACAGTAAGATTTCACTGGAAATTAGTGAGACTTTACTGGTTCATTCTAAGAGAGTGAAGTAAATCACAAGTCGAAATATCAAATCGCAGGCTATGAAATATCGGATGAATCACAAGTCTAAATATCAATTGAAATAACAAGGTTCAATCAGAACAATTCAAATTGCATAAAAAATATCATAACCATAAAACATCAGAAAATATCACTCGATATGCGCATAATGAAAATATCACTCGACATGCGCATAATGAAAATAAGCTAATTTGGACACAGTCTCAGATGTCTCTCGTGAATTTTTTTTTACCAAAATTTTGCCCAACACAGGTTAAGGCGCCAGTTAACAAGGATTCTATCTGTTGCAAAATTGATCAAAAAATTTCCATTTTTTTCACTATAATTTTAAATTGACTAAAATCGGTTTAAATAAAGATTCCCTCAGAACTTTAATTTTAATTTAACTGGCGCCAAGCAAGTCTCACCTTGCCTCGCAGGAAGATAATAAAAAAGAAACAACTGTTCACGATTAAACGGTAGAAATCCACCCACGTAGCTCAGTCTTTCGGAGAGTGGCGCACGTCTCTGAAAATTTTCTTTACGATAAATAGATCTGAGAGGTTACGAAAATAAGGACCACACTAATTTTCAAACAAAATAATATTCATATTTATTCCGAAAAATTCCCTGAGCTAAATTTGGGAATGATAAAGCATTATCTCTCCAAAACTAAAATCTTGACTCAAAACTCTCGCTGATTCATGTTTAAATTGACGTAGTGATAAAATTCTGCTTATGCGAAGACTGGCTGAATATTGATATTTTTACATGTAAATTTTATAAGTCGACGTCGCGTTGACAGCAACGTCAATGCAGCATCGACGTGATGCGCGCGCAGCTGTGGCCAACTGTGAGAAATGTTTGACGTTCACGTCGATCCTACATCGACGTTGCGTCGAATTATGAAGTCATATTTTGGAGACACCTCGAGGAACGCGTTTTTGCACAACAGCTTCACACGAGGCTCGACTGAACAAAACGCCGATGCCGCTCTTCTCATTGGCACGTCGACTGCCCGATCCTTCAACTGACCTGCGCCGTTAGTTCACTTTCATCTCCTGCGCTGCCGCAGTATCATGACGAACGGGGACGGATTTCGGGACTCTGATGCCCAAGAGCAACTTTAGGTTGGGCCTACTTCGGAACAACTTCAATCCGCATGGCGCGGTTCGCTCGCAAGTTTGAGCGCGCCTAGGGCGCGCGACTATTGGATCTCGCTTTACGCTAGGCTCCTCTAGGTTTTTGAACTTCGTGTTCGACTTCGATGAAAAGAAAAAGTTTGTTTGCAAATATTATAAAATTATCAAAACCTCTACATATTAAGTGATTGTTAAATTTATTTTTATTTTAGACTGAAAAGGAACTTTATTTACTCAAGGTTCTATCGACCTTAAGGAACACATTCTCATCCAGACACTCGCGCTTCGCGCTCGATATTTGATTTGAAAATCATTTGAACCGTATGATAGAAACAAAAAAGTTTGAGCGCACTTACGGCGTGCGATTTGGTAAATACACTGAGCGCGCACTTTGTGCTTCGTGTTATATGTTCTTCATATACAAATTACTAAATTTGTATTTGATTTCAAATGAAAAGTAATGATATAATTCAGGCGACAAATTAAAACGTTTCAATGCCTTTTAATTGCATTTTTATCTGAATGCTTAGTAATGTCTAGAAGCGCAATAAATTGCATTGACATAATGCTAGGTCGCTAATTGGCTAAAAATGAAAACACTGACCAATCATCATTTACCCCTCTAGCCTCTACACCTATCCCCCCAAACCCCTTCTTTCGTAATTATTTAATTAATCCAAGCATGGTATTTTTGTTAGAGGGTGCTTTTTATGTATTGAAGAAGTCATTCTACTCAAAAATAACTCACTGAGATTGATCTTTATTGTACTAGGAATTCATTTTCTTGTGAAAATTCTTCCTTCCACGGAAGGCGACCAAACATTTGGCATTAAGTAGTTTTTCCATACTAGTGGTATTAATTAAAATAAATGAGAAACTCAAAACTTGTATTACACAAAAAGAAGTCCCAGAAGCAGAATGCAGATTCACTCATGTAAAAAATTTTTGTCACAGAACTTTCTTCAAAACACTTCAAAAATCTTGGCCTTACTGTTGTCAGCTAGAGCACACCTTCGATGGCATTCATGTAAACTATGTTTAGAATTGGTGTGAATTGAAACTGTGACAGAACTTCGAGCAGCAATAAATGGCATTGATCCTAATTGATAATAATTTGTTCTGTGAAAGGCATTGTATGGCATTCAAGCTGGTAGGTTACATACCCTTATTAAATGGCATTGATGCAAATTCTTAATAGCATTGCCATGACATGAGTTTAATGCCTTCAAATTCGTGCGCATTGAAAATGATTGAAATAAAACGAGTTTTATACAATAAAGAGCATTCAATAACATTTCGAACAAAAATGCAATTGGTACGCATTTAAAACCATTGAAATGTCCGTTTCTTCAAATGCCATTCTATGCATTCCAATCAACTCCTTCTTACCAGAAAGGTTTTTATACCAAAAATTATTATTGTTGATCTAGCGAAATAATTATCAATATTTAAAGTAGTTTTCATTCATTTAAACAAATTCCATTTGTCTATATAATTGTTTTTTCTACAAAATTCGACTTTTTTCGGACAGAATCAAAATAAAAAAATAGTATACATAAAGTTACCAGCTAAAACACACTTGCTAGCCTGAGTAGTAACATGCAGATACCAATAATCGGAAAATCTGTCAGGTGATCCGGCTTTACTGCCTAATACCTACCTCCTTAGCAGTTTTGACACTGAAGAATTGTGGAGAATTACTTCGAATCGCGAGAATTAAACTGAATTCGCTAACATTAAAATGAAATTGTGCTTACGCATTCAACTGGATTAGCTCCACTAAACTTTTCTCGCCGAATCCGGACGGCTAGAGGATTTGAAGATCAAATTTTGTTTTACGCATAGCGAGATACACGGGCACTCCTAGCGCATTTTTCTTAATTTCTCCCACTTTTTCTGTGTGCCTAGATATTCTGCTTAGGACACTACGTTTGCTACATTTAGCACATTATGTTGGCCATATTTTACAATTAGTCTATGAAGTATAATATGATTTTTTATTTCAGAGACCCAATCCCTCATCTTCATGTAAAAGAGAGACGCGATTCAAAGGCAAGAAACGTGTTTCCGTAGGACGCATAACAAGAAGTAGTGATTTAATCCACACAAAGCATAAATCTTCATGTGTTGAATCAATTTCTTCTTTACCTAATGTTAAATTGGATTCAAGGTTTAGCAATAGATGTTCAGATCCTACAGTACCAGAAGTTGAAATGAATTATGATAATCTGCAGCGGAAAAAGAGTATTGTAAGTATGAATTCTTATATGTATCCCAGTAAAAGAAATCATCGCAAATTAAGGCAAATGCATGTCTTAAAACTCGTTTGGATTTTAATTTTTGAATCACTTGAACGAATTTACAAGTACCAAATGCCCCCCAATTGTTGGCACCCTTCTCGAGTCTTTATGAAATAATAAGATAAGAGACATAGCAGTTAGTTTTTTATTTTTTTAAATTGTGCAGACATTTTTGCGTAATGATATGTATTGATCTTATGCGCAACAATGACTTATGTGTTCTAAAATGAAAATTTTCAACCGGTTTTCCAGGCTGCCAAGAATGTTCAGGTTTATTAGAGAAAATCTTTATATAAATACAGTTTTCATTTTACCAGCAGTAACGTTATAATTAACCGAAGTGACTATTCTCTTTTTAGAACATTTCGAAAAAAATTTTAATTGTTATTGAAACAATAATTAAGATTCAACGATAATCTGTTTGATAAATTATGGGGCGTGCCAATGAATTTTGAATCTGAAGCATCGTATGCAATTTTTGGCACACGCAGCCAAGAATTGGGTTTTACGTTCCTGCAATGATTTTTATTCTTGGCAATCGGAAAGAGTAAAGTTATGTTCGTTTGTTGTTTTGTAAAAGTGAGAATAAAATACCGAAGTAAAGACAAAAGTGATATTTTTAAGTAAATTACTGGAGCCGTATTTAAAAAAATTGGGTAAGTAAATTAATAAAATATATTTCTCCTGTATCAAGAATTGAAGGAAGCCTCATAAATTTCGCTTCTCGTAAGATATCCTCCAAATTATCTCTTTACATTAATGCTTTAATATAATTGATAGATTATCATCAATAAGATCATTCGAAATGGTGACTATTTGTCTAATTGTTATTTTTCGAAGCAAACAGGTTATTGTATTTGTCTTTATTTCAGGAAAAATGCCAAAAACGAGACCATATACATATACTCCTGAATATGTAATTAAAGCTGTAAAATCTATTCGTAAAGATGTTTTGTCTTAAAACAAAGCGTGAAAAGAGTATAAAGTTCCTACTATCAGCGACAAAATTCGAGTCCTCTGGCTTCTACGTTAAAAAAGTAAGTTATAAAAAGTAAGGAAATTGGACAGCTTTTAACGACAGTGAACTTTGGAACATAGTTTTTTATTGGAAAAATGATAGGAAAAATCAGAAAAAACCATTGTGGTACTTTAAACATTTCTAAGCAAATTGCTGTTGAAAGAGTTGCAGAATATAACAAATTGTTCATTTTTTGTACATAAATATACAACTATGCTGTGCCCCTATCTTCAGTTCCAATGAAGATAATGAAGTGATTTAAATTAGAGGTAGTTAGTTCAGCTATTTGTAATTATTTACAATATTTGTAATTATTTACAGTTTTTTATACTGGAAAGCAAGTGTAAGAGACCAGCGGGTTGCCTTTTTTCATGGGATTGTCCTCGTCTTTCCTCAGCAAACCTTGGAAGCACATGCTGAGGAAAGACGAGGACGATCTCATGAAAAAAGGCACCCCGCTGGTTTCTTAAGATTTCTTCATTCATTGAGCTACCATTATTTCTTCACTTACTTTTTTAACGTCAAAGCCAGAGGACTCGAATTTTCGAGCCCATAGTAGGTCAACGATTCAATTTCAGTTAAGTGAAAACTTCGTAAGGCCACGACCTGTACCTGATACAATTCTTACTGGTGACGAGGGAAATATGCTTGTAAACTGGGTTTTAGGCTGCTATCGAAAAGGCTTCCCTATAACAACGGAGGAATTTCAGTTGAGTGTCAGAAAATTTTTAGATGATTGTCGAAGAGAGAATTCCTTTAAGAATAATTGTCCAGGTAAAGCGTAGTATGATGCATTGTTAAAACGGCATCCAGCAGTGTCACCAGAAAACGTTCGAAAGTTGTTCGAAGACACTCATTTTTCTTTGGAATAAGAAAACTTCTTACCTGTTCTACTAGGAGGTAGAAGAGTTTTGAACGATGACGAAACTTATTTTTCAATGTGCCCCACTAAAAAAAACTGTTTTAGCACCTGTACGTGCTCGAAATGGATATGGTGTAGAAAGCGGAAACCGTAAGTTGCATATTACCACATTTATGACATTTTCTGCCGCTGGAGATGCAACTCCGCCACAAATAATTTTTCCGTACAAAAGTCTGCCGTGAGCAGTGGCAAAATCAATTCCTGAGGATTGGCGTATAAGAACGAGTGAAAATGCTTGGATAAAATCAGAAATAATCTATGATTACGTTAAAAATATCTTATATCCTTATCTAGTAGAAAATAATGAGCCCTTTCCAGTGATTTAGTTTGTGGATGATCATTCTACGAATAAAACATATGAGCTAGGCGTATTGTGCAGGCTCGGCGAAACGTAGGTTATCTGCCTTTTTCGCTTCTTGAGAAGCGTAAATGTAAAGGAATGAGAGTAAGCGGGACACTCACACACACGAGACAATCACATGTGTAAAAAAATGCCGGTTATCTACATGCGAGTGTCTCACTTACTTTAATTCCTTTACATTCACGCTGTCTTTCTCGCACTATTCAAAGTGTCTGGGAAAAACCACAGTGGCAAAAGAGTGCCTGAAACCCCCAGGATCAGCAATTTTTCCATTTCACATATTTAAGAATCTAGTTGGTGAAGGTTTAATTGAAAAATTTGAATCTGTCAATGAAAAATCTGTCAAATCTGTTCGATTTTGGGGTTTTCACTCAATTTAGCAAGAGTATCAAAGAATATATGGAACAACATGGAGAAGGAACACAGAAAGTTTCCTGCAAAATCCAGACAAATTTACTGTTGTTTCAGATATCAATGTGGATATCCTAAACATTGGCGAAATAAACATTAATCACATGGAATTTGTTCAGACAGGGAATGTAATTTTTCCTCAAATTGCAAAGGAATCCGAACTTTCTGTATCTGTCATTCCAATCGCAAGAGAAATTTCGACGAATCCAAAGGCTAAAGTATCAGATATCTTTTGGAATGTCAATTACCCTGAATCAAAAGAGGAAGAAAATTCTTCAAACGTACCTGCTTTAAGCTTAGGAGAACCCAGTAAAAATATAATGTATACTGATGTATGTAATATAAGAATAAATTCGCTTCTTAGCGATGTAGATTTAACCACAAATCAGTCTAATACAGCACTCACAACTAACCCGTCAAACAAAAATCGTCTATGCTTTAATATCTCAAGCATGGAGAGATGAGGAATTGAGGAAAATTCAATCGGAAGATGATGATGCTAAAACTAAGGAAGTTAAAAAGCAAGAACGAAAACGGCAAAAATAAATTTTAGAAAAAGATAAAGACGATAGAAAAAAAGTAATGTTAGAAACCAAGGAGACTAATACATACATAGATTAGCAGTTCGAACTCGAAAGTTCATTGCCTCACTACCCGATTCGGATAGTGTTTCTAGGTGGATATTTACTACCAATGTGGGCCCACCACACCCTCGACGGGCCAACAGCACGCAGTATTCCTGAACGGTCACCCATCCAAGTACTAACCGCGCCCAACAATGCTTAACGTCAGTGATCTTACGAGAACTGGTGTTTTCAGCGTGGTATCGCCGTTGGTCCAAGGAGACTAATAACAAAGAAAATCAATTTTCGAATAGTACCGATCCTACTGATTTTGCTGAAGCAGTCAAAACAAGACGAGGATGGGGAAGGTGATTGAGGTGCCAAGAATTAGGTCAACCCTTGTCAAGAATTGCGTCAACCCTGCCAAGAATGACATTTTCACATTCGCGAGCTTATTTCAATTATTTTTTTCAGGTTCTAAAAAAGATTGAGGTAAATAAAGCTCAGCGTTTCATTCCCTTTTAAATTTGCACTGTATATATTATTATTATTATTACTAGGGAGCGAACCAGATAAAGTATGAACTTGGCTACAAATCGTGTAGGAAAGGACAACCATTGCGAGTCGAGGGGCTTAGCACTTAGTATTCAGGGAGTCAGGTAGCCGACTGCCTGAAATATATTTATTAGAAACTGAAAAAATAATAGTATATCGTCAATAGGTTTGACGCAATTCTTGACAAGGGTTGACCTAATTCTTGGCACCCCAATCACCTTCCCCATCCTCGTCTTATTTTGACTGCTTCAGTAAAATCATTTGGATCGGTTCGGATTCGTATACAGTAGAAGTCCGATAAGTTTCTCATTTCGGGGCTGTAGGGGCGGAAAATTCCAGGAATTGCGGACTTATCGGATGCCCCCTCTAGTAACACGATATTAGGTGCGCGCATGCGTAAGAATGATGCACAAATCATACAAGCAAAATAGCACACGTAGTGGGAGAACCCCAATTAGTGTGCGTGCCGTGCGTGTGATGACGTTTTAAGGGGAGTGTACACTTATCGGACGGCAACTTATCGGACTTGTACTCTATATACGGATCGGTATTCAAGTTCTTCAGTTAAAGCTCCTAAAAATGTACCTGTCGGAGGTTCATAGTCATCCATATTATTCCTATGTATAAAAATTACCGAATCCGTGTCATAATACGCCACATGACGGTCAAGTTTTTCCAGATACTCGTAGAGGATCAACCGTACTGGAGCAGTGGTACAAACTGCAATCACAATGTTTGCTAGTGGTGAGGGTGAAAGGTGCCCTTTTTGTACTTCCAACTAACATACAATGCTGTGTCATTAGCATTGATAGAGTGTTTCACCTCTTTCCTCGGATTGCATATTATCTTCAATAGATCTTCACGCTTTTTTTTAATTGCAGATGGTTGTAAATTCTCCATTTAACCAAACTTACCCCAAACAGAATTTAAGCATAACTTAGCGACAGCACGCAACCCTGGATTTTTCTCAATCTTCGCGCGGTCGAGCTCTATTTCCTCTTTTTTCTTCAAAGAGTCTAAATCCCATTGCCTCGAAACTTCATCAATACAACCCCGGAACCAAATTTTAGGTTTTTGCTTGCGTTATATGAAATATAAAAATATATATATAAATTAGATGTATGCGCCACTCGAGGTTTTCTACGTAATATGCGATTATATCATATAAAAAGCATGACATTTCTAGTTTATTACGAAACTTACCTGTAAAATCCATGCAGGAAACCCATAAAGCATACATACATACATATCCAATCCAATTCAACCTAAAGCATAATTTTTACATTAGAGACTTACAAAGACTGGTTTGAGACGCACACCAGCAGACACGGGAGCATGGTCCTCCTTTACACGTTCAAAATACGCCTATCGGACTTCCGTGCCATTTCAGTCCATTTTATGTCGTGTGAACATCTTTTGTCTTAAGAATGTCTTTTGGACATGGTATGTCTGCGAGAGATCAATTGTACTGCCACGGACGCGTCCGAAACACGTTTTTAAGACATCTCAAAGACGAGCATGTCCTCCGTGCTCACTGAGACGTGTGACTGATACATATTTTTGGTTTATTGATTGGTCTCAAAATAAAGTTTATTCTCGGAATTTGAAGCGTGTTTTATTCTTTTTTCTCAAAAGATATATCTCGGAAATAATAATCTACCATTATTTTAGGATTTATTGACGGATATAGAAAAGGATGTGAAGCCAGTCAAGAAGAAATTTGATGCAATTAAGAGAGGAGAAATCAACAGAAATACTGGAAACTCATTAAGAATTGAAAAAAAGCAGTATAAGCCTTACTCTTGTGACCTTTGTACACTAGCTTTCACTAGAGCTTCTCATCTGGCGAGACACAGACGAGTTCATACTGGGGAACGACCATTCGCTTGCACTTTATGTCCACGAATGTTTGCTAGACAAGACAAATTAAAACAACACTTAGATTCACACCTACAGTGGCCTAGAAAAAGAACTCTTCAGAATGAACCGGACACTAAATTGGTAACAGTAAAAGGGAAACGCGGTAGACCCCGTAAGGTAAGTCAGCTTTGGATATTTTCTTGTATACGGTAACGAATAAAGAAAAACGTTACTATCAAAAAAAACTTTTTATGACCAAGACAAGTATCTTGTAATCCCCGGCAACACCTGAATATCAAGCGTTCTATTTAAAAGAAAAATCTCAAATTATCGATTTTGCTCATATTCATTCCTTCATAGTACCCAGGGTACATTTCCTTAACTCCATAGTTATTGGTCCCAGAAAAATTTCCTAATATGCTGAAAAAAGCTATTTGTGATTGAAGTGCGCAAAATAGGCGATTGCCCATGAGCGTGAAACTTGCCGCACAAGCCGTAAACAAGTGCGAAGAGCTGGAGCAAATGCAACAACCACACAAGTAGCAATAGCCTGTGCGCACGTGCATCACACGCTATTATTTGCAACAACCATCCGAGATAATTATTTAGCACTTTTTTATACTTTTTCTCTAAATTTCCGATCCCGTATAATGGTTTTCCGCCAAATTTGTGTATAATTTTTAAGAATTTTTTTATTTCGCCGTTGTGAAAAAGTTACTCATCTCTAAAGTGCGCATGCGCATACATTACGTCGATTTTCAAAATAGTGTTGCAAAAAATAAAAATAAAAACTACACAAGTACGCCTCATTCAAGTTGATCAGTTCTGAAGTGCAAAATATGAAAGCGAAAACTACATTTTTCGAATTAATAGTATTTTCATATTTAGAGCATGACAAAGAATGTTAAAATATATATCAGTCAAAAGGCTTGCATTGAAAAGTATTCGAAAATTTCCTGTTTAGTGGTGATGTGAAAATTACAGAATCCTTTCCAATATTTTTCTGAATACTTTTGGATACCCAAAATTAACCATGAAAAAGAACATTTTCAATCCCTTTTAAATTTGCAAATTTCGCTGTTCTCATTTACTGTTTTTCGAATAATTATGTGTTTCAAAGCATTCAAAACACAGTATTAGTCATTTACGTTGTCAAGTTTGATTGCTACACAGAAAGCTGTGTTAAAAACTAATTTTTCAGATTCATTTATCATGATTATATATTTTTTTAATTGATCATATTTGAATAAGTCGGGAGTTTTGTGATATTAGGCTTGAAAATCAGACAATTTATCATTAATACTTTTCTTTATAATTACATAATTTAAAAGTCTATTGGACATGGCACATTCTAATTCCTAAAAATGTGAATTTTATTAAGTCCACATTGTGCCATGTCCAAAACAGCTTCTGGATTTCTTCTGAATTTCATCATTAATTGCATTAAAATTTATTTCAGGGTGTTCATCGTTACATATGATTTATAAGTTCATAACATAGATAGGGGCGCTGTCCCTGTAACCGACGGCTAATTTCAGTGCTCCGTTAAGAATTTTTTTTAACGCATTTATCAGTCACGAAGTTAAAAACATGGGATCCGTATTCAAACTGCTTCTGATGAGGGAGACATAGACCATCCTGAGGATGATTGGATCCGCACCCCACCAGGTGCCTCTCAGAAATTTTAAAATGTTCAATATTTTCCCAATTTTATCGCATGAGTATAGAAAGTAAAATTAAAAATAGAATATGAAGTCGAGAATAATACTAAGAAATCTACCATAGGGGAGGGGGAGATTGGGATGTTGTTTAGTGATAGGGTATATGCTGGGTTAGAGGTATAAATATTCCGTCTATTGAAAAGTGTCGAGATATCGGCACCCGAGAGCAGGCGTGTGCAAGCAAATAAAGAAAGCAAGACAAAATAATATTTAAAGTAGTTTTATTTTAACTGGGAAACACCCTGAACACGCAGCACGTTTAGGACTAACTAACTGAACTTGAGAAGCACACTCGACAGGCCCCACAGTCCGCCACAGTGGAGGGGGGGGGGGCAATGGAAGTGAAAGAAGGGATGTTTACCGGGCGTTCTCATATATTTCACATTCCCTTCCGACCGCATACATCCTGGTTGATCCTCCATCAGGTCTCACCCTCACCATGGTATTCGCATCTTGTCTCATCTTATTAGCAACTATCTGAAAACAAACAAATATATATTAGTGCATTATATTCAGAATTTTATTCATTATTTCATGATGCAAATCTCGAGCAAGGGGTTTTGTAAAAATGTCAGCGAGTTGCTCTCTAGATCGCACCCATCCATGCTCAATAAATTTATTGGCGATACATTGCTTAACGAAATGTTCTATGACCTCAATCATATGTCAAATTTTATTCCCACCCTCTATCTTTGCAGTCGCTATAGCTGCTTTGTTGTCGCACCACAGTCTCATTGGAAGCAATTTTTCATGTTCACCAAGATCAAGCTTCAGGGAATTGTATCTTGGCAATAATTCTTTTGCCGTGTCACATATAGCCACGTATTCCGCATCTCTGGTAGCTAATTTCACCTACATTTGTTTATGTGTACGCCAGTGTACAGAGTCACCATAAAGCTAAATCAAAAATCCACAAGTAGTTATGGAGTCCTTGCAGTCAGCAAAGCTAGCATCACCATAGCCAGTCAACCCATCAGACTCACCTTTATATACAAGACACAATTTTTTCGTACCTTTCAAGTAATGAAAAACTCTTTTTATCATAGCCCAATCACTCTCCTCAGGGTGTATTTGATGTCTACTCAGTACATTTACAGTGTAAGAGATGTCTGGCCTTCTCGCACCTGCCAAATAGAGTAAGCTCCCCACGGCTTCTCTGTATGGGACATTCTGAAAATTCTGAGTTTTGTTTAACATGTCTTTGTCTGGTTCGGTTTCTCTTAGTTTCCGTTCGCGGTTTGCGACTTGATATGTGACCATGGGTGTGCACTTTGGATGTGAGTCTTCAAAACCAAATCTTGCTAAGATTTTATCAATATGTTTTCCCTGACTTAATTTTATGCTTTTGTTCGCTCTGTCACGCCTTAGACTAATACCCAGGAATTCTTTGGGCTCGCCCAGCACTGTCATTTCAAAGACTTTGCTCAGTTTATCTAGTACTTCTTTAATTTTAATTTTGTTATTGCTCACTATCAATATATCGTCAACATACAGTAGTAGAATGAGTATGTTTAATTCGTCTTGCCACACAATCAAGCAGGGTTCTTGTTCTGAATTTTTGACACCTAATTTCAACACCTCTTTAGCAAAACAATCAAACCATTTCTTGGGACTTACTCGCAAACCATATAACGCTCGCTCTAGTTTGCATACCTTTTGCTTTCTAAAGTCTTCTGAGCAATTTATTCCTTCCGGCAGTTCCATTTATATTTCCTCATCAAGCTTGCCGTTTAGAAAAGCCGTCTTCACAGCAAGTTTGCAGATTTCGTAATTGTGTTTGTTTGTAACTGCAAGCACAGTGCGCACCAAGGATCCATCTCGTATCTACTGGGGAGACAACCTTGCCTTTCTGTGTAAATTTGGGCCTGTCAACTATTTTCCACACCTTATTTTTGGCCATTGAGATGAGTTCATCTTCTACAGCATTTTGCCACAGGACCTTGTCCTTTGATGTCATTGCTTCTCTAAAATTCGACGGATCTGAATTTATGCTACACAGCAAAGCATAGTAAGTTTCTTCTCGCTCCAAGTTAAACCCGTTTGTTGATTCAGAAATGTGTTCCTTTCCATTACAACACGCAACAAGAACGCTAGATTTCCATGTTTCACCCACTAACAGATTTTCAAAGCTATTGTCCGCTACAGTCTTATCTATTTCTACTCACTTACCGTTATATTTAATCTGATTCGCGACTTTCTTAGGTCTACCTCTTTAACGCACCGTTACTCCCTCCATTTTTGAGAATTCTTGATCCTTTTCCTCATTTTATTTGAATTCTACAAACCATTTTGATCTGCCTATTACATCGTTGAATGGGGGCATATTTGTTATTGAATTTTTCTGATACTTATCTCCATACAACAATTTTTTATTGAAGTGTACATTTCTATTTTCATAGATTTTTCCATCTTCAGGCCTTATGAATTGATATCCAGTAGGAGTGTAACCCACCAATATAATTCGCCTTCCTTCGGCTTTGAATTTGAAACACACCTTTCTGTGAACTTTTATATATGCTAAGCAGCCAACCCTTTTTAATTGATTAATGTTGTAATGGTGATTAGCCGCGAATTTATGAAAAGGTGTGATCATACCATTGGCTGAATGAGGTGTACGATTGTATGAGTACACAGCTGCATTCATCGCTAAGTCCCAAAGGTGTTCGAGCAGTTTTGCGTCGAACATGTAAGCTCTTATCTTTCTTTGTAATGTGAGGTTAAAACGCTCGCTGACACCGTTATGCTGGGGAGTATCGGGTGGTGCCAATGGTAATTCCGCGCCAAATTTTTGTAGAACTTCTCGAGTATATCCGCCTGTGTATTATGTACCTTGATCAGTTCTTAGAAAACACACCTTAGCATCGTACCTTAATAAATTCCTAGCACTCCTAACAAACATATCGAAACAGTGGCCTGTTTCACTTTTCATTTTCATACCATAAGCCATTGCTAACCTAGAAAAATCACCAATAAATACCGAAACAAATCCATAACCCGTCGGGTACTAGGGTTTCGAAATCGGTCCCATCACATCCGAATGAATGATTTGCAATGGAGCTGAGGCACGAACGCGCATGGTGTTGAAGGCTAATTTGTTAAAGTTTGCAATACGACACACCTCGCAATCCAGTATCGATTGATCAAATATTGCTTTGTTCAATTCTTTGTTGTCTGGAAATTTAACCTGAAGTGCCTTGAGATAAGCAATGGAGGCATGTCCAAACCTGACATGCCATAACATCGCTTTATTATCTTTGGTGAATCTTTGTTTTCGGTGGAAAAGGGGGACTCGATTTCTGTAATTTCCTCAATAGGAATTTCCTAAAAATTGTGAATTTTTCTGTCCCAAATAGTAATATTAAGTTTAGTTTTCGCACTTGTCACATCATTGCTCACCTTAATCTCACCGCTTTCGTTTTTGGCTAAAGATTCGTCAATTTCCGTAGGGGATGAAGACTCTATTGTTTTCAACAATTCGTCTTTTGCCGTTTGACTTCTTGTCATGTGTCTCTTTGGGTCTACATCGACTAAGTTAGTTAGTACTGTCCTATCCAGTATACCAGAAAAATTTGGGTCATTGTTATCATGATCTGATTTTAATTCGATGATCCAGTATGGACTTTCGTACGCACCTTTTAAAATAGATTTATTTGACACAGGGTCAAATATATCTATTTCCTTGTTATCTAAATAAATTGTAAGTCCCATTTCTGCAAATTCACGTAGTGATAATAAATTTTCCTTGAATGCATCTGCAAAAATCACTTTGTCTGTATACATGTTTGCCCGTTATTCATTCTCATTTCGATATTTTCTACTACCTCCGTTTTTAAACCGGCTGAGTCATTTTTATTTGCGCATTTAATAATACCCAGGTCAGAGGGGTCAAATGTTTTAAAGATTAATTTAAAATTAGTAAGGGGTTCTGTCGCACCTGAGTCAGCAATAAATTTCGAAATGTGTTTTTTAAGATCTAAGCTATTTGTTGCCGTGTAAAACGCTTGAAATTTTAGGTCGTGGTTAACCGAAGCCAGATTCAAGGAGCATTGCACCTGTTCTTTGTATATGTACTCACCTTTGTTATTATTATTGTTGTTTCCTCTAGTTCTGTCGTTCTTCGTCTGGGGAGCAGATTGTTGATTATTTCCACCTTATTTCGGCTGTTTCTATTCTGTTCACGGTAACCACCTATACCTCTGCCTCTATAACTACCACTAAACCCCCTCTCGCTCCTCCCCAAAATTTATCACGCTCTGAACTCTCCGAATATTCGTTATGCATGTCAGATTTTCTTTTCGCACCTTGCATTTGACCTCGATACGAACCCCGAGCACTACGCCCGTTTACAGCTATGAATACAATTGTTTTGAATTAGTTTGCCAAGTTTGTGACATCCTGTGATCGGTTGACAGTAACAACAAGTATGGCCGATCACAGGAAGAGCGAGCGGGTAAAGGTCCGAAACATCAAGATCCTTTCCCACACTCTGTGATTGATCAGACACACCTCCCGAACATCAGGTCTGCGCGTCCGAGCAACCACGAGCTTTGAATTTAGAGTTCGAATTCTTTTGTATATTGATTACATCAAATTTCATGTATATATAAATTTGTTTGCGTATACGTACGAATATATATATATATATGTATATATAATTTGAAAAAAAGTTAAACAACCACCGCAGGGTCCCACTAAGAGCAGCTGCCATCCGACAAAATGTCAATAGCCCCCAGTAGCACCGCGGTAAATCACACCTATGGCCACGTCTCACAACCGTGAGATGGGTGGTCATAGGCAACGACAAAATCACAACGACAGGCCGGCGAAACCCTCGTGTGTCTTGAGGACACGAAGCGACCCAAGGATGACAGCTTTCTGCATCCATCTCGCAAGTGCCTTGGCATATTTTTGGCACGCGGGTATGGCTTTAAGGTTACGAACCAGTGATAGTTTCGCACCTCCGAGAGCACCTATCACAAGGACAATTACTTGTACCGAATATTTTGGGTACAGTCGTTGTAGCTCTCTTTTAAGGTCTTGATACCTCTCCTCTTTTTCTTTCTCCTTTGCAGTGATGTT
>CAKNYM010050592.1:0-59221 GCA_932195095.1 Andricus curvator | reverse complement strand
ATATATATATATATATATATATATATATATATATATATATACCATTAAACCATTTCCCTTTCAGGGTAGGCGTGACACTACCCGATTCGGGTAGTGTTTCTAGGTTTTTCTTGTAGTTATAAATAACTACAAGTGTGGGCTCACCACACCCACGATGTGCCAACAGCACTCATGTCAGTATTCTTGAATGGTCACCCATCCAAGTACTAACCGCGTCCAACGCTGGTTAACTTCAGTGATCTGACGAGAACTGGGTTTTTCAGCGTGGTATGGCCGTTGGCCAATTCATACTAATTCAGGGTGGTTGTTTCAACCGAGGGGAAACAAATATTTTTTAACTTTAAATATTCAAACTGAAAAAAATTTTAATTCAGAAATTTTTAATTCAAACTTTCAATAATTAACAATTATCAAATTTTACACAAATATTTGAAATTATATCATTCTAGGCAATTTTAAGTTAGAAATGTTAAAAATTAAACTATTTAATTATTTTTTAACCGAATATTTTTCTCAAATAGTTCCCGTATTTTCCCGATCCAGCGACCACCCTGCAATTTATACGTGTAAATTATATATCAATTTATTTTAAAAAAATGTGTAGACTTCTGTTATCAGTTTAATTTATGGCCGAATTCATTTCAAATCATGCAGGCTGGACACGCAGACGATTCTGTGACTTGAACGTGTCCAGCCTGCATGATTTGAAATGAATTCGGCAATATTTATAATAGTTCTTACCATATGCGGATTCCGATCTTGCTATAAATGCGAGGCTGTGTTTAGATGTTTTTCTGATGAAGGGAACATAATATTCCTTGACACCATCTCAAAACAATGAATTTACAAGAATGATGCAACGGCCATACCACGCTGGAAACATCAGTTCCCGTTAGATCACTGAAGTTAAGCAGTGTTGGGCGCGGTTAGTACTTGGATGGGTGACCGTCTGATACTACTGCGTTGCTGTTGGCGGTCGTGGGTGTGGTGAGCCCACACTTGTAGTTATTTACTACAAGTAACTATCCACCTAGAAACACTACGAAATCTGTTTAAATCCACGACAATGAGTATTGAATATAGTCTCTAATTTTATTTAAAATTCCGAGAAATATGACATCATTACATTATAATCACATCGTAAAAAAGTTTTTATGTAAATCACACAATCAACTTGGTAATTATATGCAACCTTGTAACAGATTAAAATTTCACTTCGATAAGACTGTATAACCTATAAATTCAGGCAAGGAACGCGGCGAGTATACCAGATAATTGTACCAAATTTTACGCATTACTATGAAATTTATTGATCAGTAGAGATTTTGATGATAAACTACATATATCACATCAATATTAAATAATTTCTGATATATTATAATTTAGGAAATACTTACGATCACGTGTCGGAATCAACGGGGTAAAAGTCAAAACCGCCCTCGTGAAAATAAAGACCAACTTAAGATCACTTTAAGACCAGTTTCAAACCACGTTTGGTCTTTTCCCTTCAGCCTATACCTGCCTCATTTTGAGGGCATTGAAATAGACACCACTCTTTCTCTCTCTCTGAAATAAGGATAGCTGTCTGTATCAACAGATTAGCTATACCTAAACGTCCTAAAGAACCTGGGCTGATTTATGAGCATTTATGAGATCTAGAGGCTTCAACCAGTTTCCGTTATATTTATGGAACTCTGTCCCTCCCTCCATGGTTATGGTCCTGACTCGTGATGAGCCTAATAATGATAGGATATTGGGGGTTCAAACTGCCGGGACAGGACTATACCTGCCTATACTGTGATCTGAAGTTGGTCTTTCTTTTCACGAGGGCGGGAACCAGGATTCACTCGCGATAGCAATAATTACGATAATTAACATGTACCATACATATATCACATTCATGTTGAAAAAAAACAAAAGCTACGAGTGCTACGACGCAAGCTAAAGGCCTTTTCATACCTCTGTTGTCTGCAGTCAGACAGCCTGTCTCTTTCGCTTTTATGGACTTTACCAATGAAGACCTTGCTGACAACAGCAAGCGAATACGTGATTGGTCAAACTTCATCCAAAACAAACTTACGTAAAACACTACACATTTTTTTTAAATACATCTTCGGAAAAAATCTTCAGATTTTCCTGAAATTTCTTCAAATTCTTCAAAAATCCGCAGGCTAGTCAGTTTTTCCTCAAATTTGAAGAAAAATACCCCAATATAGCAGCCCCGGTTTTGCACTCTCGCCTTCATATTTGTTAGTCATGTCTTATACTCCAGTATCACTTGTACATGCTCGCCTTTCTGCAGTCTTTAACTCTCTGTCTCTTTCTCTCTCACACTCTCACCTGCGTGCTGCACGCGCGCCCGAGCCCGCCGGCCGGCACATGCCTCAACTTGTGAATCCCGCTTTCTCGGAAACCGAAAAGTAACGCGCCATCAACTGAAATCATTCGCGCCATTTTCAACGATTTTGGTTTGCTCCGTGTGCACCCTCAACTTTTCCGATTTTCACTTAATTAACTGATTTCATTATTTTTCAGTATTTCGGATTTTCTATCTCTTTTCTTCTTATTTAATTTCACGTCCGTATATTATAATCTTCAATTACTTACCCTTTCTCCACCAGTCCATTTCGATTACGTCTGTCGGTGAAGAAGCCCTACTCGCTCCATTCTCACCATTTTCACGCAGCACGCTTAGGACTAACTAACTGAACTTAAGAAGCACACCCGACAGGCCACACAGCCAGCCACAGTGGTGGGGGAAGGGAGCGCAATGGAAGTGAAAGCAGGGATATATACCGGGCGTTCTCATATATTTCACAAAAAGAACCAATTTGGTTTTTTTCAGGACAGACCTCGAGACCTCTTTGTTCTAAAAGGTCCGCAAGTACATTAAGGCACTGTTGGAGGGATTCAATACAGACTGCACGATCAGGAGATCGATAGAAAATGGTAATGTCATCTGCAAATTCGACGATACTGCAATTCTTAGGGATGAGAAGGCGAAATTTATTGGTATAGATGAAGTAATTTATCGGGCTGAGGATACAGCTTTTTGAAGGGCCCACTGTGCTGTGTCGGAAGTCCACCAATTCACGTTTAATGTTGGGGATAACGCTAGAAAAAGGACCTTTTACATCCAGGAATAGGCCTGCAACAATTTCGCCACTGGCGTAACCCGAAAAAATATAGGTTGCAATTTCATTGTAAATTTTGAGAAAGGTTGTCTGGATTTGTTCAGGAAGCTGTAATATATTGTAATCAATTTTATCTAAGCCTGGGGAGAAAAGAGGAGGGGCTTTAAAAACTTATATGGTCAGGAAATGAATCCAAGAAGACCGATGATGAAAAATTTTTCTCCGCTAAACCGTGACGGCTTCTGATTTATTCTTTCTCTCTTGAACAGAATGAATTCGCTGGTTGGGTGTATTTATTTTTTAAACATTCAATTACGCGCCAAATTCTGGATATTAGTGTTGTTTTATCTACTGACTTATAAAATTGCAGGAAATTGTTTCTGCTAGCAGTATTAGGTGTTCGCTTTGTTTTTGCTTCTACTATATTTAGGTTATAATAATTTGATTGATATGTGCATCTCCTGAAAGCCGCCAGGGCTTCCTTCCCTTCTCCGACTGAAATGTATTTTTATTTGTATTTATTCAAGAAAGTCCCTAGGGCTAAATAGCCCTCTGAGGAACAGGATATTACAAGGTCATTACAAATGTGTGCAAGCACTGATCGGCAGTATACTTTATCAATCTTATAATTTAATCTATAAACTAAATAGAATAAATAAATAGGCAGAATTGACCTCAGAGTAAGTAACAGATTAGGTATAAGATTATGGGGTAGTAATTAACATTGAGTGATTAATTAATTATTAGCTCTCTGTGCATGTTAAGGTATAAATGAAGAACGAAAAACTGTATGCATAAGAAATAAATATTTGCAAAAGTTAATGAATATAGAAAGAGATTTGAAGATGAAATATTCGAGAACTAAAAATGATCGTTTACCTGTGAGTAATTTCAAGAGTTGGATTAGGAGTATTATACAAATATTTGAAAAAGAGATTCTTAAAATGATACAGGGAAGTTGCATTTCGAATATATATCATATGGAACTTTATTCCATAACCGGGCACCTCTTACTATAAACGCTCTTTGAAGCTGACATGTTCTGTGAAAAAGAATCTTAAGGATTTTATGTCTTTTGCGAAGCTTAGACTGTGCTGGAAGGTCTCTGTCTACAAATTGGAACAGGTTAAATAGATACTCCGGAGCTTTGTTCTGAAAAAGAATATAGAGAAAATTACCCATAAAGAATTGTCTTCTCTTGGCAACATTAAGCAGACCAGCCCCATGTCTGTATGGAGTTATGTGTTCGTATTTAGGCAAATTGTAGATAAAGCGGACGCAGGCTTTTAACGCACGCTCGAGGTTTAAATTTAAATCGTCGTACAAACCATCAGATACCAAACAACCGTAGTCGAAATGGGGCAGGATTAGACTCTTAACCAAAAGTATCCGAGTAGAGGTAGGTAAAGAGTCCTTATTCCTATATAGTTGCTGTAGAATACTGTATGTTTTCCTCGAGATGCTTTGTACCTCTTCCTTCCAAGACAAGGTACGGTTATGAAAATATCCCAGATCTTTAACTACTTCCGAGAAAGGGATAGCCAGATCCTCGATACGAAGTGGTGGAAATGATGCCAAAGTTTCAAGTGACGGAGATGAAGTAGGTCCAACAACAATTGCCTGAGTTTTGCCCGGGTTAAGAGTAAGTCCATTCTTCCAGGCCCACAGGATCACACGATCAATATCCTCCTGGACTAAAACAAGTGTTCCACTTAGCGTAGAAAATGGTCCCGATAAATAAATTTTGAAATCATCAGCATATTTGTCGTTGCTACAATGTTGAAATTCACTTCCAAGATCAGATGTGAACAAATTGAAGAGGAGGGGTGCCAGAATGGAGCCCTGTGGAACTCCACACTTGACCTCACCCCAGTCAGAAAGCCCACCACTACTATTAGTAATTCTGTGAGGCCGATTATTGAAATAGGATTTGAACTATTTGATGACAGAGTTTGATACGTTAAAAGAATTTAACTTTTGTAGGAGTAACTTATGGTTAACCATATAAAATGCCTTCGAAAAAACAAACAGAACAACAATCGTGATATCCTTGTTCTTCATCGCTAATTTGAGATCCGTCGTTACCTTAAGAGAAGCAGTAAGAGTACTATGTTTTGCACGAAAACCTGATTGCATTGGGTCAATGGCCTCAGATAATTCAAGAAATCTGGAAAGTTGCAAGTGACCAATTTTTTCAAGTGGTTTAGAGACTGCACATAAAATATAAATTGGCCGGAAGTCTTTCGGGGTAGTGGGTTTGGAAATTTTGGGAATTGGGCAAATAACAGCCTTTGGCCAGATATCTGGGAAGATACCGACCTGAAGGAAAGCATTATAAATATGCAATAGGATAGGTAAGATAAATGGAAGGGCAAGTTAAATCATTTTGATTGATATTTCATCAGTCCCAATGGCATTTGATTTGATTTCAAGTATTTTTTCCAAAAGTATTTCAGGTGTGATGTCATCAAAAAAGAAGTCAGAATCAATAAATGTTGAATTAGAAGAGGAAGTGGAAGATGATGATGTTAATTCTGGAACTGGGAATGTAAAAACAGTCTTCAAAAAGTCATCAGGCGGAAAATTACTATCTATAGATTCGTGCTTGAGCGGGATTAGGTGTAAACGTCTAAGGAGATGTCAAATGTCCTCTTTTTTGTCTCTATGTGCAATCTCATTATAATTGTATTGATTGAACTCATCTTTAATCTTAGTTTGAGCTAGGTTCCTGAGTTTACGAAATTGAGCTAGTATTATACTGCTTTTTTTTTTTTTTTTTTTTGCAAGACGGCGCTTGCCATCACGTTCCCTCATCAGATTTTTAATTTCAGATGTGATCCAGGGGGCAGCTCTATCATAGTTTTTAGGAACATGTAGCGGAGAAAATTTATTGAATGCGGTCACTAGGTAATTAGTCAGAGCGTCAATTTTATTGTTTATATCTGTATCTAGTAATATTTTTTCCCAATCATACGTCATGAGATGTTCGTAGAATGTATGTTCATCAATTTTAGAAAGATTCCGCACCAGTCTTTGGGTTGGCTTTGAATTTAAATTAAGAGAAAATTGAAAGGTAATTTTAATCATGTCGCGATTAGAGACAATAGGAATAGCATGTTGTTCGTAGGAGACAACCTTATCAATGTCGTCCACAATCATTAAGTCGATACGATTACCGGAACGATCAGTATGGTGAGTGGAATCATGAGGTACAATCGAGAGTCCCGAAGAGTATACCAAGGATGTTAGATATTTAGAATGATTAGAAGTAATATTTAGGTTAGTGTTGAAATCTCCAGTAACTATAATGGTATTAAAGTTAGGAATAAGTGAAAAAATTATCGATTCCAGCTCAGTGCCATAGGAGGCATTGGGTGGTCTATAGACCGCTCCACTAAAACACTATTAGAAGTTGATTTAACTTCAACAAAGAGGAACTCGGTCGTGGGATAAGTAGCTACAGGACTCACATCAACCACGGTCCAACCAGACTATCATGCAGGGAAAGACAAACTCCACCACCCCTTCACTCGTATCTGTCTCTTCGAAAGAGCGAATAGTTGTCAATTGTAACGAGGCTAGAGGGTATAATTGGAGTTAACCAAGTCTCAGAAACAGCTATTATATGGTAGGAACATGTACTGAAGAAGTGCTTGAATTCTAGAAAATGTGCCAAGAGAGACTGTGCGTTCACATGACAAATGCTTAAGGTATTCATGGATATATTAGGAGAAATATTTCATAAAAAAACAATTCAAAAATAAAAAACTCACGCAGCAAGCGTAAAAATTGACTGAGACAAAGAACAATTATCAACATACCCCAAACTAAGTGATGACAATTCAAATTAGAAAAGCGGTAATGAGTACAAATAAAAAAGATACAAAAAGGATAATAAACAGTGTCGAAAACAGTGACTTATGTCTCTACACAAATTCTCAACAAAAGTGGACATGATTTCGTAAATCGATATCCGGATATCCGAAGAGCTATGAATATTAGGATGAAATGAGAACATTGAAGGTATCTAAGGCACACAATTAATCCAAATATTATGCAATTATTCTCAAAAAGACCAAAATAAAAATTTAAAGCTACTAGTTTAAATAGGAGATCAAGTTTGCTATCTGAAGATACATGTATACAAGGTATAAAAACCTGAGAAATATTGAAGATATATTCACCGACGGGCATCAAATTGGCAAGCAATAATAGTACCATAAAGAAATTAAGTACCTCTTTATGCGAATAAACGAGATTAATATATGATGCAAAGCAAAAATTAGAGAAGCACATATACCTAGGTAGGAATAGCACTCATGTAAAATTAATGCTAAGGTTAGTCGGAGAAAAGTTAAAAGAATATTGGACTTAGCCCATGGTTGCTATTAAAGTCCCTCTCCCTCTTACATCTTCGAAGAGCGAGAAAAATAGCTTATATTTTCCGGTTGAGTGGAGTTAAGGCGTCACGAAGATAAATAAAGCGTTTCTCATTTCCGGTCCATCCAATATTCAATGTAGAAAAATCTCTTTCGACTTTACGTCTCTCGATCATTTTATCTCGTAGATCTTGACCACTGAGTTTAACTACGATGATCGGAGGGGTGGTATGTTGTGTGAGAAATGGTGCTTTGATGATTTGGTAGAGGTTGACAACTTCATTCTTAGCAATTGGTACATCAAGAGCCCTGGCAATTGACTCAACGTTGGCCATAAGGTCCTCGTTGGGCTTCATTGGAAGACCATGAATTTCAAGCGTAGCATGTAAAGCCGCTTGTTATTTACATTCTGCGCATGCTCAAGCGCAACCACTTTAGCCTTAAGGTCTTTAGCTACCTTTTGAACAGTACAAATTTCCTCAATTTGTACTTTAGAGCCGGCTTCAAGCGTATCAATACGACGAGTGTTATTGGAGAGGTCAGTCTTTATTTCCAAAAGGATAGAGTTTAACTTCTCATTAAAATCCTGTTGTCGGGTTTTGAATTCACTGAATCTCGTTAAAATCTCACTTTGGGCCTTCGAGGCCACTTGACGTAAAAGGTCAATGAAACCCGGAGGTAGAGCATGTGCATTGACGGAAGTGGGAGTAACAGGTACAGAATTTTCATTTTCGACGTCACGAGAATCACTAATCTCATAATTGGCAGCAGGCTTGGTATTTTTTTTTCTTTCTTTTTTTTGTAGAGGAGGTGAGAATGCATTTACGCAGTGAGTGTGGGACTCGACCTATAAACGGTAATACCCACTAAACTCACCTCCTCTTCCTGCCAACCCATGTACCCGGAATCCGCTTTCGCATTACTTCAGGAACATGGGTTATAGGCCTTCTACGCCGAGCTTCGGCGTCCCGCTGTGTTGCCAACCTGAACTTCTTCTTCTTCTTCTTTCCACCCGACCAAGATGCACGCATCGTCCTCATTTGTTAGATGATACCACACATCGGGCTCGTCGGATCTCGGCATCTTGGTTGGGTGTAATTAACTATTTGCGTCGTTCATCAGGCTTCTTCGCCGAGGCTGCCTCTCTAAACGACGCACACCTCATCGTACCCGGCAGATGGTCAGCCCGGGTCTTCTCCTCATTTGCGTCGCAGAGGCAGCACTGCGGTGTCCGAAAGTACGCCGCAGCCCTATGGCCCTCCTTGCCGCACCTCCAGCAGGCCTTCGTCCTGCCTGGCCCCATGCAGTTCGCTGCCATGTGGCCAAAGCATAGGCAGCGGTAACACCTCAGGGCCTCCGTCTTCTTCCACACGCCACAGGAACCTCATCCCACCTTAAGGTGTCCCGTGCGGAGAAGTCTTGCCGCCAGCTCCTCCTTCATCTCGACAAAGGCCTTCAGATTATCTCTGAAGGCCTTCTTCGTCAAGCTGACTTTAATTACTCCGCTCGCTGCTTCACCGAAGTGGTTTCTTACAGCAGCCTCCACTTCTTCTACGTTTGTAATCGTGTCGATGTCCAAGACCTCGACTTCGATGCGGGGAACGAGCTCGCGCACGTTTCCCCCATCAACGACCGCTTCCTTTATGGCCGCCGACAGCTTGGATCTTCCATCTGCTGCCGGTTCCACTTCCACCAGGATCTCCCCATGTCGGGTTTGCCTGACACCCCTGATTTTGACACCAAGGGTGTCCGGTTTCACCCTTTTTTTTAGGTCCTTCAGGACCTCGGCGTAGCTCGAACCCTCGGCCGATCTTATCAAGACCGCCTCGGGTCGAACTCTCCTTTTCGGCTCCTTCTCCTTGGTATCTTTGGGCACAGCTGTTGTCGCCCCTACATAATTTTTCTTTGGAGTTGAGGACGCTGCTGCTGTAGTGCCTGTCCTCGGCTTCTTCTTCATTGGTTTTGAGGAGCCTGCCTTAACGGGACTCAGCGTGAGCTCCCGCTCTCGCTTCCCAATATGGGTAGAGGGAGCTTTCACGGCATCATCAGTCTGAGTCCCAGTTTGACTCGCGTCCTTCATCTTCTGGCTTGCCTTCCTCCTTTCCTCTATCCACGCCTTTTTGCCGGCGGCCCACCCAACTTCTACTGGCACGAAAGAAAACCGGTACTGGTCTGTGAATATGGCACCAGACAGGTCCTGCGCCAGTTCTTGTGCTTCCTCCAGTCCATGCCTGATTGGCATGAACATATTCTTCTTCGTGTCAGAGAAATCCTGCATCTTCTTCAATACGCTTTGCAACCTTTCGATGAGTTCTTAAGCATCTGACAACTGTTCTTCCACCGCCATGATATCTTGTTCGGCGCTCGTCTTTTGACTCGAGTCAAACTCCTCCGTCACGTCCAAACCTCCTCCCAACTCCTAGCACACACTCCGGTTTAGTTTATCTTGATGTTTCGCCATTTTGATTCCCACGAGTAGCTAGGGAAATATAGGTCCACCCCCGAAGAGCCCCGCATGCGGGCGTAAGGTCTGAATGCTCTAGGAGGCGACCTGTTATCCTAGAGACACCGTTTATGACACCATACCGTGGTGAAATTCACTCTTTGATACGGTTGTTAACGCCTTGACTTTGGGGTTTTTCCTTCGGGACCACCCCTGAACCATTTTCCGCGACTGCTTATTGAGTTGTGTAACCGTATTCAGCAGAAACCCTCTGTACAGGGTCCCCCTATCCGCAACCCGGGGATGCAGACATAATCCATCTGCCCTTTTTTAAATAGATCATAAGTTTTTTTCGCGATACCAACATTAGCACAGGTCAAATGGAAGAGATTGCCGCACTTTACACAGGCTATAACCTCAGGACCACCTATAAAAATCACTACGTTGCACTCCAGACACGCTCCTATAATATCGTAATTGAAACGTAATAAAAATAACTATTTTGAAAAAGCTTGCGCCGATTAGAAACAATCGAGTGAATCAACAAAAAGATAAAAGTCACAAACAAACCGGCCACAAGCACTTTTACGACATACCAACTTTATATACAGAAAAATCTGAGATACTCAAGGAATCTCAGAAAACTGAATCGGAGCAAATCGACACGTCCGTAACCGACGGCTGCATAAGACAGAATTTAATTTCAAAGTCACAATTTCCATCTCACCAAAGAGCCGGGATGAATTTTTTCGTCCGATAACTGGAGTGATTAGTGATTTTAGTAGGTTTTATAGGATTGCATACTGTAGTGACTGCTTCATTCACACTTTTAACGAAGGCTTCATATTCAGTGTTAGAATCTATGGAATGGGAATTAAAAACATTCTCCTTTTGGGAGATCAAATCAGATACTTGGGAATCAAAGGTGAACCAATCAATTCGCTTGATACTATATTTTTCAGAAAATAATGGGGCGATTGGTGTGGACTCCAAAGCTTAACACCACTGGAAAGCGTTCACTATCTAAGGAGTCGTTCCAAACATCTCAAGAAGAGATGTTGAAGGTGTTTGGGGTTTCAAAGGTTAAATCGATTATGGAAGGAGCGCTACCAGGTCTAGTTATAACCATTAAAATCGGTCTTTTATGTAATAAAGTAATCACAGGCGGGCACTTTGTATAAAGAAAGAATGAGCCGTTCACCTAAGGAAGTTTCTACTGAGATTGCAAATGTCTCCAGTTTGTTGTCAAAACTTGGAACAGAGGTGACTTTAGAGAATGTGATTCCCCTTCTTATGGCAATATCCAAGTCACGGCGGCTGTTAAATAGCCTATCTGCTCTGATAATGTTGAAATTTTTTATTTAAAAATTTGGTTTGATGTTCGGTTTTAAAAAGGTCTCAGACAGAATTAGGATTTCAAAATCGTCACGGATATTTGATAAGTCCCCTTGTTTACTCAAGGTGTCCTGACAATTCCATTGGACCATTCTCAATCTATTAATCTGAGCCACCATCACCAAGTAGTGATACGCGCGGCATCATTTGGATTGAAGGGGGAATGGCACGGAATCTTTTAGAATGAGACCGCAGAATCATTTGCACTGAGAGCGAAACGCAACGAAATTATTCGGAATGTGCGCACGTATTGCGCTGAATTCAGACGGAATCAAAATTTTATTCGGACTGGTGCGGAATCATTCTGATTGAAGTACGGAATCATTCAATGTCATTCGGAATGACATTTCGTTATCAGAAGGATACAAACAGAATGAAAAGCTCTTTCAGATTCGCGCAGCATCAATCGAAATAACTGCGCAATGATTGCGAACTCATTCGGAATGAATTCGAGAAACCAACTCGGAATAAAAAATAATTAATCGTAATCGAATGGAATCATTCCGACTGGATTTAGCTTTCACTCCAAATTTCGGAATTAGTCGAAAGCATATTTTGCATTCGTTCGTAATCGATCGGAATGATTCGGAGTTTTTCGGATTTCAGCTGACTCAGTTTAATTCCGAAACTGCCACCAGAGAACTTATTGTAACGTAACGAAAGTTTCGAATGAGTCCCTGGGAGAAATGTTTTGTCTGATTACGAGCAGGAATGATACATTATTTTGATCTCATACAATTGACGCAAGATAATATTGCTATATATACTGCGACCCACAAATTGTATAGATACCCTGTAAACAGGCAACTTTTTCAACGACGGTCAATTCGAGCCAAGAGTAGTCTTTAGTTTGGGAAATATGCGAACGCGCATGTCAGAGAGACCGCACCAACGTATGGAACGACCGCGGTGGGGCGAGCTCAGAACTCGAGGCGATAGCCTGGAAAGCTCGCAAGAGAAACGTCATTCGAAGGCTGGACAACGTGTAAAAAAGTTCACTGGAAGTTCTCTCAGGGTGAAATAGCTTGTTCAAGATCTATATCTAACTCGGAGCTCTCCTTTTGTCAAGCTCGTGGTCCCACTTAAGAGGGTGATCCCGACACTATATATTGAAAGCATAATCTTTCTTTGGGTACTTGAGGTAAAATTAATTTGTGTTCGGTATGAAGTTTATGAAGGATTCAGTAAAAGTTTCCCGAGATAGAATTGCTTGTTCACAGATTATATCTGATCCCGATTGATTTCCTGAATCGATGAAATTTATACAATCGAGTGAGGTATTATTGAGGTGGAATATCTTGTTCACAAGTTATATTTCACCCCAATTATCTATTTGATTGTGCCATTGATTTATTTGAGAGATAGTCTTTTTGGGGGGAATAGGCTGCCCACAGCCTATATATTTATCCCCTCATCGCCGGCATTGATTCGCACGTGACGTGATGTCGTAAACACGCGCAAACAAGCACGTGCGGGAACCCCCCTACCCCTACTACCTCCTACCCTACTTCATAGTGGTTAGTACGAGAGGTTTTCGTTCCCGAGTCAGGACAAGATGAATAAATTGAGAAATAAATTAAATTATACCAGAGACTCGCTATTTGAACGCGCGATCGGACGCGTTATATGAATTCCTAGAATTGCTAAGCCCCGCAGTTTCTCAGGGGGCAGGGCGAGAGACGGTTGTGACTCCGCCTCTGAAGGGACGCATGCACTATAGTCTATACTACTCAGTCAAGTAGATTGCGCAATATTATGGAAACGGTTCAGGCGGCCCTGCCTGTTTACGTTTCGCTGTACGCGTTATATGAACAAGGCTATTTTCAGGCAACCCCCGAGATTGTTCATCTATCGAGTCTCTGGTGTAATAATATATCTGGTTTCTTCAAACCTATCCCAGGCACAGTGCCACAGCGAAAGCATCTTTTAGATCGAATTAGCTGGGCTTTACGTGAAATAAGTGTGTGCGGTTATTCCCATAATTTCAAATATTATTACAGTAAAATATCATACCCATTTATATACGATGAGGATTTATATCAAATTATAGAATTTTAGAAGACATATATTACGTGTTTGAGCTCCTTGAGGCAGATCCTCGAGGTATTAAACGCAAGTAGCAGGCCCGACGGAAAGTAGGCTATGTGTCTTTCTCGCTCCTTAAGAAGCGTAAATCTAAAGGAATTAGAGTAAGCGAGCCACTCGAATGTGGAAAACCGGCATTTATTTTTCACATGCGGAAGTCTCGGTTACTCTAAATGTGTGTGTGTGTGTGAAATTTGTTCGAAAAGGAATAAAGAAGTTCGAGAAAACTTCTATTTTTCTTTTTAAACAACTTGCCCGCTGGAACTTATAGCTTGTTCAAAATTCGCTCGACTGCCCAAGGGCTGAAAAGAATCAATGTCAAATTTCTGCAACCTGATGAATAAAAAAATTATTACCTTTTCTTGATATAATCATTTGAACTTTTAACCTAAACAGTTACTCTAAGAATGAATCAAAGCGTAATCCCGGTAAATTTTATTACGAAATTCACAAAATTGAGTGACTAAGCGCGAGCTGAAGTCAAAAAATAAATTAAAATTTTGGGTTGGTGAAAAAACGTTTTTTTTCTATTTATTTCGAAAACTACAAGAGCTACAACTTTTTTATAATGGAAAAACGTGCGCAATCAAATCTTCTATTCACATATATGTTAAAAAAATTGAAGTTAGAATCACTTTTTACAAGCTCTCAGGGGGCAAAAAACGAAGCGCTAGAATTCTATAACCGCTTATTGCATGTAGCCCTTAATTCTCAGCAGTCTCACTAAGCATTCGGGCTACATGTTTCTCTAGAGCTATTCCTCTTATACCCCTGATCCAATCATCAATAACTTTAGTTAAATTTAGGTTTAACTGTCCCGTTAAGTCCGGACATCTCAAAATGTGTACAAGACTTTCTTCGCTTTCTCCGCATAGTCTGCAACTAATGTCAACATATCGCTTCTTTCTCGCTTTCCCAACGACCTGTTGGGACCTGTCCCGACTGTCCCGACCTGTCTAAACACTTTCTCAAGTTTACCTTCCCAATTTGGAAGGATTCTTGCTCGAGATTCCTCGAGCACTGTGTCTTTCAGATTCGAACCTCCAAATGTAAGCCGGGGTGCTTCTATTTAGCCTCATTGCCATTTTTATAAACAATCCCTGTAGTTTCTTGACTGCTTCTCTTCTCTCCCACCCCCAAATTTCTACTCCATATCCATTGCCTGCTTTTACCAATGTATCCATCAAATATACCCTTTTCCCTAGTTTTTTATATTTGCCCTCTTCATAATCCCCCCACGCAGCATTGGTGGCTATTCGTGCTTTTCCTACCATTTTCTGGATGTGCTTATTATACGTTCCTCCTGTCGAAAAACAAAACTCTAGATATTTATAGCAGTCCACAATTTCAAGCTCTTTTCCTTCAATTCTCCAAGATTCTCCTGTCTTTCTTCTTCCCCCCTGTGTTTGACTATAGTTTTCATATGATTTTTACGTGTATTTATTGCCTATAATAATTTTGCTAATAAATTAAGTATTTGACCTTGTAAAGTTAAAAATATTTTTCATCACGCCTCTATTGAAACTTCGAGTTTCGATACCTTTTGCTCGGGCAGCAAACTTCACACTCGTTGCAATCGCTGTGTTTCATCCCCTGTAATGCAACATACTATTTCATCATATCTCAATCGAAAATTCAACTTTCGATGCCTGTGGAGCGGGTCGAAAATCAAGTTTTCTATCCTAGGGATGAAAACTCGATTGTCGACCCGCTCCACTGGCATCGAAAGTCAAATTTTCGATCATTGATACGATGAAACAATGTATGCATGACTCAGGTCGAGGCAACGATTTCAGTCCTGTGATATCGTTGCCTTTCGACCCTCCTCACGCAATATACTATTTTTACTTATATTTAAGGGGTTCAAAATGACTGAAATCGACGTTTTCCATAGAAACCCCAAAACTTTCACCCTCTCCACCGGTAAATATTGGTTCTAATGAAAAATTTTGATTTCCATAAACTACCATAAAATAGGACTAAACTTTGCGCTATTTAGTCAGGACTTCTACCTACAGCATTACAACAAATTTTATTATATGTATTTAATGTCAACAGGTAACTGTGGAGCAGTCAGCGTTTGAAGAAATATTGAAATTTGGTGAATTTAGTTCAATGCTAAACAAATCACAATCGATAAATATGAAAAATGACAACGGATTAGAAGAAAGTGAAATACCAACTGATACTGAAGAGAGAGAAATGTCTACTTCGAATAAGATTGATAATTGTACTTAGGAATTTGAACAAGAGGAAAATATTGTATGATCAAAATAATAATGTAATTATCACACAGTATAAATTAATTTCCTAGGCTTGTAAAGGAAACTATATATTCTTGTATAGCCTTCCGAAAATTAATTGATGTTTTTGTCTGAATAAACAGAAAATCTAAAATTTTTTGATTCAGACTGAATACTAGCATGAAGAGCATAGATCTTAAGATTAACTTAAATAAAACAAAAATTAGGGTGTTTGAAGGAAGGGATGGGAAGACAGCATACAACATTTCTTCATGCGAAGAGAGGATAAAACTAGATGGTAATTACGTTAGCCAAGTGAATAAAGAAGGTATAACGGGGTCCCGGTTACTCCCCCATTGTTTTACCTTTTCTCCAACTTGACTTAATCTAATAACTAGATACTGTATAAGAGCTGGAAAGAATCGATAGTGAGCAAAAATTCACTCCGGACCAGGATTCGAATCCAGGCCGGTGATGTTTCTACACCAGCACGCTGTCCACTCCGACACGGCGCCTGATAGAAACCCGGTCCACTGGACTTGTAAACGCTCGAATTTCCCCCAGTATCGACGGGTGCGCTTGAATTGAGCCAGCGGTCAGTGTTTGACCTGAGCATTGATGGGCCCCTTTTATTTTTCGCTCGAATTGAGCCTAAACTGACCTCTCTCCTGTTTACCTTATAACTGGGTGCTCCTCCTACTTATATGTATATACTATACACTAGGACTAGATGACTAGATGATCCAAAAATGCATTGGAAATTTTTTTCTCCAAATTTTCACGCGTATCATTTATAATACATAAAATACCACTTTCCACACAAATAATTGTTTAAAGAACTTATTATAAATTTTAGCAATTTTCTCTGAGAATAGATTTAGGAAGTCACGGGTTTTTCCGAATTTTCCAACTATTTTTCAACTTTTTACTTAGATCGAGGCAATAATCAATTGAATTCAACAAAAATAATTGTTTAAAGAACTTATTACTAATTGTAGCAATTTCCTCTTATAATAGATTTAGAAAGTCACGGTTTTTTCCGAATTTTTCAACTCATTTTTAACTTTTTACTTAGAGTGAGGTAATAATTATTTGAAGTTAAGAAACATGATTGTTTAACAAGGTAATTATTATTTTTAATAAAGTTCTCTTTGAATAATGCTAGAAAGTTGCGGTTATTCAGAAATTTTCAAATTTTTGTCTAGTTTTTATTTAGAGTGTAGTAACAATTAATAAAA
Source organism: Andricus curvator (assembly GCA_932195095.1). Classification (NCBI taxonomy): domain Eukaryota; kingdom Metazoa; phylum Arthropoda; class Insecta; order Hymenoptera; family Cynipidae; genus Andricus; species Andricus curvator. Next base: position 42,304 of record CAKNYM010050592.1, on the reverse strand, counting down.
TTGAACAAAAATAATTTTTCAAACAATTTATTATTTTTTAGCGATTTTCTCTTAGAATGGATTTAGAAAGTCACGATTTTTCCGGAATTTTTCAACTTAATTTCAACTTTTCAGTTAGATAGAAGCAATAATCACTTAAGTTTAACGGAAATAATTGTTTAAACAATTTATTATTATTCATAATAATATTCTCTTAGGAGAATGCTAGATATTTTCGGCTTTTTCTGAAATTTTTCACTTTTTGTCAACTTTTCAGTTAGAAATGGGAGCACAGTAAAAATTAATAAAATTTAACATAAATAATTATTCAAATAAGTTATTATTGTTCATAACTATCTCCTCTTCGATAATTTCTTGAAAGTTGTGGTTTTTTGTACAATTTTTTGCTTTTTAATTATGAACAAATAATGAGTAAACAATATAATACAGAGCGTTTTTGTATGAATAAATATTAATATTCATTGTTTTTTCCAAATTAAAAAGTCAAGGAAAACTTGCATTAATTATTCTCTCACAACGTAAAAAGTGGACAAAAAGTTAAAAAAATATATATTTTAGGAAATTTTAAAAGACCCCCAGAAATTTGTTACTTATTTCAAAAGTTTGAAGGGATTTTAGAGACTTTCAAATATTTTAGAGCATTTTTACATTCCAAGGAACTTGCAAGAGACTTAAACCATTTCAAGGGATTTCCAATGGTTTTAGTAATTTTAATATTTTATTGGATTTAAAAATTTTAATGGATTCCAAAGAATTTATTCACAATAAGTAAGGCATTTCGTAGGGTATCAAAGATTTGAAGATATTTTTAAATATTTTTTGGAATTTATTTGGCTTTTGCCTTTTTCGATTTAAACAAATCCGAATTCATTTTAATTCTTTTGAATTGTTTTATAGTCATTAGTCGAAGTTAGTCATCGAATCGAATTAATTTTGAGGTTGAAGCATTAATAGGATTTCTGATATGAGAAATAAGTTGCATGTTTAATTTATTTCAGTATAAAATTAGGTTTGAATAATAGTAATTAAAAATCGATCCCAATGTAGAAGTATATTAAAAATTTTAATTTAAAAAATGGTTTAATGAATAAATTGTCAGGACGAAAATTCCTATCTCACAACTTATGAACTATGGTTAAGATCATAGTGAATATGGTGACTTTTCGATTGGTGTCAAGTGCATTATTCTCAGTCACGAAAAATATATTTTTATTTGTCCGCGGTAAGTGCAATTATTTTAAAAATGAAATTGTAATAAGTGCAACGTTTTTTAAAATCTGATGTCCTGATTCCCATACCGATTTCATGCATACTTCCATGTTCTTCGCACTGCTGTCAACTACATAGTAGACGACGCTTTTTCACTGAAAAATTATTCCGAGACAGTTTAAAAACACAAAATTATCTCAGATTCATGTAAAGTTTATTCGATAAGGTTAATTTCTGTTGCAGCGAATCTTTCAACTGAAATCAATGTAAACTTTATTTTCTGTTTCTTCTGTGAACCTGAAAAGTATTTTGTTTCTTATTTAATGAAAATGAAGCAATAAATCAGACTTTTTGATTGTATATTTGCCTACTGTATCTACGACCCATACTTCTTAATTTTTATTTCATAATAGAGAATTCGATTAATTTTTTCCAAATTAAAATGTTTGGAATAATGAAAAAAAAATAAAAAAGATTTATTTAATTTATGAAACATTCATTTTAAATAAAATATAAATATTTCTACTTAAATTTTTTAAGTTTAAAATCTATTTTACTGTATCCAAAAAGATAATTTTGCTTGTATAAGATAATTCAGTTTCATATTTATACTTCTGATGGGCGGGGCAGTTTAGGCTCAATTCGAGCACACCCAAGATGCCAACTTAACCACGGGCCTAAATTCGTACATGGACAGGTAAGGGTGGTTGACCGTAGGCTCAATTCGAGTGCGCCCCTATCGACTATTTGCTTTCCTGACGACGCCGAAAGGTAAAGATCATACAATATTATGGGATTTAAATTCCGTAATGTTACAAAGCCCCCTCCCTAGACGCGAGATGTGGGCCAGTAACGACCCAACAGGGCAGACAAGCCCTACCTCATGGATCGGCACTAGGGTGGTCTAAAAATGCATTGGAACTTTTTTTGTTGTTGAATTTTTATGCATATCGCCAGGAAATTTGTTTGAATCCACACAAAAATTAATCCATTTTTTAAATCATATTTAGAGGTCGCTCAAGCCCTATGAAGTTCCACACGTGTTTCCCATAAGAAAAAAAGACGTTTTTGTAAATTTTATTCAGAATCTTCAATATTATCTGAATCGAGTTGAAACTCAACATTTCTGTTCACAATGAGCCATCGAAAGTGAATAAAATATTACTTTTTAAATATCAAGTGAAAAAAGTGGGGTTTGCGGGTTTTTCCAGCTAATTATGATTCTTTGCGTTTTTCAGTGCAAATTGTTTCTTATACATAAAATACTATTTTATACTGCTAATTAGATATTTAAATAAATTGTTCAAGCAATTTATTATGGTTTTAGCCAATTTCTCTTAGAATAGAGATAGAATGTCGCGGTTTTTTCTAAAAATTTTAACTTTTTATCCACTTTCCAATTAGAGTGAATTAATAATTAATTGAAGTTAACAGCAATGATTGTTTAAATAATTTAATGCTATTGTAAATAATATTCTTTTTACTTAATGGTAGAAAGTTGCAGTTTTTTCTAAATTTTTAACTATTTAAACAATCTCTTTTTTTCTTGTGAATATATTTTTCTGTAATAAAACTTTTGAAGACCCCCCTCCCCCCACGGGTTCCTCTGTTCACGTGGACTTATTTCATTTTTGAATTGGCGGTGAATTGGCTGAAAATTCGGATTTCCTTGAAAACATAAACTTAATAACACAAGGTAGGAAGTACAAACAAGAAGTCGTGGAAATATTCTTAGTTTTTCGTGTTTTACTGAAAAAAATCGCAAATTCAGGTGAACGCATGCCCACGTAGACTTTGGCTCGACCCCCCCTGCCCCCATCATGGACAATCGTGGACTTTTGTCATACCCTTGCCCCTCAAACTGTCTACGTGGTATATGGACGGCCCCTCACTTAAAACAATACAATGCTAATTAAAAAATAATTGTTGTTGAGGTTCACTTATTATTTCTTCATAAATAAAAAGTTTAAGTAAGACCAAAGATTTTAGAAAAAACAACTTCCTAGCATTGCTCTAAGGAATTATAGTTTTAAACAAAAAGCAATTGTTTAAATAAGCTTGTTTGTTACCTTGCATTAATTATTACCTCACTAAGTAAAAAGTGGGTAAAAAGTTAAAATTTTCAGAAAGAACCGCAACTATCTAGCATTACTATAGGAGAAGATAGTTATAAATAATAACTATCTATAAAGAAAAATATAGTTTTAAACCATAATAATTTGTTCGAATTCTTGCTAAATTTATTTCATTATTGACTCACTCACTTTATTCATTATTGAACTCTCTCTAATTGAAAATTGAATAAAAAGTACAATTTTTGGAAAAAACTGCAATTTTCTAGCATTATTCTAACAGAATATCATTAACAATAACGAACATTTTGTTAAAAAATCATATTTGCTAACATTAATTATTACTTCACGCTAATTTGAAATTGGACAAAAAGTGGAAATTTTTTTTTAACACCACGACTTTCTAACTCTTTTCTAAGAGAAATTTGCTGAAACAATAATAAATTGTTCTGAAAAATTACGTAAACATCTAATTATCAGTAAAAACTAGTATTTTATGTACTAGAAACAATTTTAATTTTTAAAAAACACAAAAAAATTACAATCAGCGCCAAAAACTCGTAAAACCCATTTTTTGACTTATGAGGTGATATTTCATTTGCATTCTATCGCTAATTATGAAGAGAAATGTTTAGTTTAAACTCGATTCAGCTATTATTGACGATTCTGAATAAAACTTACAAAAAATAATTTTTTCTCATGGGAAATACGTGTTAAACTTCATGGGGCTTGAGCGACCTCTGAATATTAAACAACAAAAAATGGACTCATCTTTTTGTGCATTCAAACAAATTTCCGGGCGATATGAATAAAAATTCGAAAAAAAATTTGGACCACCCTACTGGGCACTCTGTCAATCTTCAACCATATACTCACCCTAATTTTAACTTTAACTTAAGGGTGTTAGTTAATCGGACTCTGGTTTCTTTTGCTATGTACGGCAGTGCTCCCATATATAATTCGCGAAATGACTTTTAGAAGAAGATAACGAAAACTAACCTAATATTTGGGGTTGTACGTGATCCTGGGGTTAATAAAACCTACAGGAAGTCCCTTCTCAGCAAACTTGGTTATATAATAATTACGTAACTGTTAAATAACAGATTGTAATATGTTACATAACTGGTGTGTCACAGGTGACTCACCTGTAACGCAAAATGTCATATTTGCTCTATAAATCTGTGACATAAGTTTTATAATACGCATGTAAATATGTTATAACAGTATTATGTGATATAGACGTTATGTGTTTCTTTAAATTACTCTGCGGATAGCAGAAGACAGCATTTGAACGGCGAGAACAGTTCGCAAATTTATTTTTTTAATCTCAATTCTGACATCACAGAAGCATTTTCAGAGGTCATCCCATATCGGAAAACCCACAAATTGATGATGGTGAACCTCAATTTTGCGAAATACTTCGCGAAATGGAGAAAAACGCAGAACAAAATTGAGATGTCCTGTGTATGTGAAGACCATAAGACTGTAGTTATAAGCAGCAAAGCAAACGCGACATGCAGGCCAGCTGTAAAATTCGCGCTCCAATGCTCTGAAGTCCTAACAAGAACAAGAAATCCGCGCAGAATGACTATGGCTACAGACTCTGCCGTCATGCGTTCGCGTCCTCGTACTTTTTCAAATTTTGTTTTTTTCTAATTCTTTTTTTCAATAGATTACCGTAAATATGCATAAATATTATAAAAACAATAATAAAGAGTTTCAAAAATACATTTTAGAAATACAAAAATGATTATTTTTGACACCAAAATATTTTTGTCAATCTATTGATTTTTTTTATCAATCATTCCTTTGATTCATGCATAAATTTCGGGATTTCAGAAATTATAAAAACTAGTTATTTGTAAAGTTTTGACAATTCTTTGCTGATAAATATGAACATTTTTTGAATAGGGTGGAGCAACAAAAACCTTTTTCGTGATAAGCTTTTGGAGGGCGGTGGTGCTAAAAAATTCCCATTATCTCCCAATAAATTATCAATAAAATGAAGAACATGAATGAAATCAATAAAATTAATAAAAGGAATAAAGCGGATAAAATGAATCAAATAAATAAAATCAATAAAATCAGTGAAACCAGTATAAATTTTATTTTATTGATTTGATTGATGTTATAGATGTCGTTAATTTTATCGATAATAAATTTATTTTATTGATTTTAGTCATTTCATTCAATTTATTGATTTTTTTGATTCATTTGATTGTATTTTTTAATGAAAAAATCGAATATTTATATTGATTTTCTTTATTTTATTACAAAATACAATGAAATAAATCAATAAAATCAATAGCTTCCGTTTCCGGTACCGAATAGTAAAGTACGCGTGTTTGTTCTGTGCTATCTTTTTTGGTTTTGGCGACTAGCGTAGAGGTGTGATTGAGGCGAAAGGTGGTGAGGGAGGTCAGTGAAGTGAAGGGGTTGTGTGGAAGTGTGGGGAGGCTGTTTTGTAATGTTAAAAGGGTTAGGAGGAGAGTTGAAAGTGATAATTTGGAGGTTAGTTGTCAAGGACGGAAAAGTGAGAGAGAAGATAGGGGACAGCAGATCGGTAAGATAGGCCAGCATGCCTGTTACGAGGAGTCCAGTGGGGTCCGTTAGAGGGCAGCAGCAGGTAGACAACAACCCCGGTTCTGATGATCTCACTGAGACCGGCGAAATGGGAGTGGTAAGGGTGATGCCGGAGATAGTGATGAAGGCGAGGGCCAGTATGCTACGCCAGGAAACTTCGGGTGGGGAGAGAAGGAAGGGGGCTAGTTGACAGGAGGACTCGAGGTAGGCCGTCAAATCGGGAACTGCTTAATACATCCAGAGCTAGCAGTTTAGGTCGAGACAACTTTTTGATAAATGGAGGCAGGGGGGAGGGTTTAAGGATAAAAGTGACGAGGAGGATAAGACGGAAGACAGTAAAAGCTCAAGGGAAGAAGAGGGGTATGAGCAGGGAGATGAGAAGTTGCGGAAAAAGTTTTAAAAAAAGTCTCCACCGGAAAGGAATAGAGCAAAAGGGAAAGTCGGTCTAGAGAGCCTGGAAAATCTTATGAAACGGTTTAGAGAGGAAACGAACCGAAGATTGAATGGCATGCAAAAGCGAGGGGAGGAGGTTTGGGAGGAAATGAATGGGATCTGGTGTGGCGGCAAGAAAAAGATAAACTTTGGAAGCAGTTAGAATAAGTATACCATTAAGCCATTTGCCTTTCAGGGTAGGCGTGACACTACCCGATTTGGGTAGTGTTTCTAGGAGGATAGTTTCTTGTAGTAAATAACTACAAGTTGGGCTTACCACACCCACGATGTGCCAACAATACGCAGTATTCTCGAATGGTCACCCCACCCAAGTACTAACCGCGCCCAACGCTGCTTCACTTCAGTGATCTGACGAGAACTGGTTTTTTCAGCGTGGTTTGGCCGTTGAAAAATCAAAGGATGAGTGAGGAAAACAGAAAATCAGATATGGAGAAGTTGGCAGAAAGAGTGAGAAAACTATAGTGTAAGTCTGAGGATATAAAGAAAGGGAATGAGGGGGTAAGAGAAGGAGAGAGAATAAAAGAAATGAATGAGAACGTTATCCTAGAAAATGTGAGAATGAAATTAAGATTGAGAGAGTTGGAAAGGAAAATGGAAGTTGAAGAGAAGACGAAACGGAGTAGGAATATAGTAATTAGAGGAATGAAAGCGGATAGTGCATCAGGTAGAGAAGAAGTTGAAAAGTTGATGAGTGAAATTGGAGCAAAAGTGCACGTGGAAGAGGTAAATGGAGTGGGAAGGAGGAATGAAGGTAAATCGCGTATGTATGTAGTGAAAGTGAGAAATGAGGAAGAAAAAGTTGATATCTTAAGAAAGAAAAAAGCTTTGAAGGGAAGGGAAGAAAGGATAGAGGAGGATATGACGTGGAATGAAAGAAGGAGAAATTGGATGATGAAACAGAGAGCATGGAGTGAAAGAGTGAATGGGAACACGGTATGGATAGGGAAAGACAGGATGTGGATAAATGGGAATGTGTGGATAAAGGATGATAAGGAAGAAAAATTGAGTGAATTGTGTAGGGAAGGCCCATGGCGACGAGAGGAAGAAGTGAAGACTAAGAATATAAGGGAGGATGTAATGGAAACACTAGAGGGTGAAAGAAAAGAAGGAGGAGAAGACGGAGCGACGGGGTTTCCATAAAATTAGGGAGGGGACATAATGATGAAAGAAGGGAGAAAGGAAGGAAAAAACAAGTGAGAGTAGCGTTTTGGAACGTATCAGGGCTAATGAATAAAGATGAAGGTTTCTGGGAAGAGTTGAAGAAATGGGATGTAGTGATGTTGAGTGAAACCTGGGTAGATGAGAAGGAGTGGAAGAAAGTGAAGAGGAAGTTACCCAAGGAATTGGTAGGAGAAAAGAGAATAGAAATGGGATTTGAGGAAACGGATGGAGTAATGACGAGAATGGCGAAGATAGGAAAAAGAAAAGTGAGGATAGTTCGCGTTTACAGGAGAAGGGGAGAAGAAGAAGGTTGGAGTGTGATCAGGAAATGGGTGGCGAAAAAGGATGACAAATTGGTGTTGATAGGAGGTGATCTGAATGCTTGGACGGTGGAACAGGGAGGGGAAATATGGGATGAAGACACTGAGAATTTCAGGAGAAAATCGAAACACTAACAGGTGGACCATCATCAAGTTGTGGGTCTTCGGATATGGGATGACCTCTGAAAATGCTTCTGTGATGTCAAAATTGTGAGTAAAAAAATAAATTTGCGATCTGTTTTCGCCGTTCAAATGCTGTCTTCTGCTATTCGCTGATTTCTCCCTGTGAAAAAATGTATGATTTCCGTGAAAATAATGATTGCCTCAGGAAAAGGCTTCATTCCTCTAAATTTGATTGATCCGAGTATCTCGCAAAACCCCGGATATTTGACAAGTTTTCTTTCTTTCGTTCTCAAATACTCGGGGAAAAATATATATGAAGTCAGTACCGTAACAATAAAAAATAATTAAAAGTCGGATTTAACCAACACCCTTAACTTAAGCCTATCAGCCTAAATATACCGCACACACTAGCCAACTGAGCTATCGAACCACTTGGATCTTGTCGACCAAATCTCAGCGAAGATTTTTTAGTCCACGCGCCCTATGAAAAATTATGCATTATTTGATATCTAAAGTTTGACTCCGGATTTTTGTAGTTTTAGCATGTAGAACGAAAGCCTGTATGTCTCAGTCCAAATACCTGGGCCGATGGTGTGTGTAAACAATCATTGATGATAGCAAAAACAGGTTTTTTGTTTATTGTAACGAACCTTGTTATCTGACAGGAAAAACCTTTAGTTGAAAATTTAGGTTTCACAAATATCTACAAAATGACAGATCGTACGTTAAGATTCGTTCATTTGTTTACTTAAAAAAAAACGTCTAAAATTGCCTTTTTTCAAATATGCAATTATTTTTTAAATAATGAAGCAACAAGTTTCCAACTTTCAGAAAACATGCTCCTTGCCACTCTTAAAATGTGAGCAAAATTTCCTGAGATATTCAAACTGTTCGCAATTTGAACACGTGAATCATTATTCCGAGTTGAAGTTTTGCACACTTTTCAAGAGTTGCAAGGAGCATATTTTCTAAAGTTGAAAACTTGTTGCTTGATTATTGCAAAAAAAATTGCATTTTTTAAAAAAGGCAATTTCGGACGGTTTTTATTTTTTTCCAAGTAAACAAATGAACGAATCTTAACGTACGATCCGCTATTTTGTAGATCAAAGCCAACGGCCATACCACGCTGGAAACACCAGTTCCCGTTAGATCACTGAAGTTAAGCAGTGTTGGGCGCGGTTAGTACTTGGATGGGTGACCGTCTCATACTACTGCGTTGCTGTTGGCGGTGGTGGGTGTGGTGAGCCCACACTTGTAGTTATTTACTACAAGAAACTATCCACCTAGAAACACTACCCGAATCGGGTAGTGTCACGCTTACCCCTTGAGGCTCGCCGAAAGGGAAATGGCTTAATGGTATATATATAAAGCCATAGCCACAAAAATTGTTTGGGTGGGGGGATATACAGCAGGAAAAAATTTCGGGGGGGGGGGGATATGTAGCAAGAAATAATTTCGGAGGGGTGCAGCGGCACACAGGAGAATGTATGTATATTATGTACATGTTTCAAGAATTTCGGCGGGGATCAAACCCGCCTCATCTCCCCCCCCCCTCGGCTTGTTGTAGATATTTATAAAACCTACATTTTTTATAGCTGAACTTTTTTCCTGTCTGACAAATGGGTTCGTTTCAATAAACAAAAAAAAACATTTTTTGCTTACACACACAATCGGTCCTAGGATTTTGACTAAAAGATATAGGCTTTTGTTCTACATACCTACTAACACTACACAAATTCGAAGTTAAATTTCAGGTATTAATTAATGCGCGTACTAGTATATTACGACCCAAGGCCAGAAAGTTGGACTTCGGGGCGTGTGTGATATGAAGGCCATGGCGAAGCCGAGGCCTCATATCACGCACGTCAGGGCATCCAATATTTCTGGCCGTGTGTCGTATACTATTTTTCTTCATCCCTAGCCGAAAGTAGGGGAGAGTCGTCATGGTTGGGCCACTTTTCGACTTTTTCCCATAACTTTCCTTTAAGAAATAATTTAGGAAATCTAAGCATACGGTTAAAAAGATGTGATGATTAAAAAAACTTTTTCTAGCAGACATAAATTAATACGACACAAGAGAAAAAAGTTATGGGCATTTAAAAAATATAAAAAAGTCGTCATGGTGGGGCCTTTGTAGTCATGGTTGGGCCACCTCTGAAAATCGGCAAAATATATTCTGAAATGATTTCAAATGACCAGGTATGAAGTTAATTTTGTTTATTATTCAATATTTCATAATTATAACATAAAATAATGTAGAAAAAATTAGTCTGATTCACACTTTTGACAAATGAAATAACTTTTTGTGAGTTTCGCGCACTTCAAATGCACTTTTCTCTTACACTCAATGCATGCAACGGAGTGGTTCCGGTTCAAGTGCAAAGTCCGCTTATTCCGAGAAGTCCTGAAAAAAGCGACAAAATGCATTTAGTGATGCTGTTGCCGTGATTATAAACAAAAATTACGGTGGCCCCACCATGACTACACAAATGGCTCAACCATGGCGACAAACACCAAAACCACATCGCGTCACACTACAACAAAACTAGTTAGAAAATTGAATATTCCTCTTGGGATTTTGTCAAATATTATCCACAAAATACACAAAATATGCTTACCTTGAAGATTTCATCTTTTGTTTAAATTTTATCGAGACTTTTTCGGCGGACGCTGGAAACTTTATGCGATGCTCGGATGCAATAGGCTCCAAAACACTTTCCACAAGCACGCTCCGAAATGAACAAGGTTATGCAAAGTTGTCTCTCACCGAGGAAAAGTATTTCCGCGCTCAATAATAGATCGCGCGAGTGTTTTTATATGAAAACTTGAAAAGGCCCAATCATGACGATGGCCCAACCATGATGACTCTCCCCTACGTTTAATAATTAATGTTAATTAATAAAATGCGTTGTCGGCTGCTAGCTCGGGTGCTTCTTCTTTTGTGGCCTGCATGAACACGCTCTCCCGGCCACCTCGCGTAGCGCCGCTGCTGCTCTCGGTCAGCTGAGCCGATGAATGGGATTCGGTCGCCCGCCCGACTTTTGCAAAGCCGAGTTTTTGCCGTATTTTTATGCACAAAAATCGCAATAACGTTAAACGATCAGTTTTGAGGTTGAACACACCGACGCCCTCTTTGTTTCATTCACCTGCCAAGATTAATATTTATAGGGGAAACCGCGGGATTCCACCGAGATCGAGTGCCATTCTATAAAATTGCACTCGCCCCCGGCGAAATCTTGTAAAGGGGGAGTTGTGACGGGGTAATTCGTACCCCGCACAAAAACAATTGAAAACTATAGTATTTAGCTTCAATAGTTCACTGGGGAAATGAGTTTGGAATCATGAATCAAAATTCATGCGCTGTCTGCGAACAGTTATAAGACTACCCGAGAATATAAGAGTTCTCCGACTAGCATTTAAGAGAAATTATAGTAATTGAATCTGCGCGTTGACCCGAGTCAGCCCACCCCTGGACTATCGACTAGCGACAGACCACGAAGGTCTGCGTGGCATATAACGCACTCCGACTGTGCGCCACCACACTACTGGCAACCGAACCTGGCAGTTGTCCTTTTCCTTCTGTCGTTCCTCTCACTCAATAGTTCTTCGCTCCAGAAGCGAGTGGCGCTCCGACTCTTATGAGAGGGAGAACGGAGACGCCACTCTGAATATTCATTCGTGACTCCAGACTCGTCGAGAGCGACTCGCAAATAAAAAAAATCTATCCAAGGATTACGAGCAAGGCAAATTAAAAATGATTAAAATGAGAGGACGAGCCCGAGGGAATCGTATACTGCCAGGTTGGTTCCCTTTTATTATCTCTGTTCAATTGTAATTTCATTCAACTGGTCGCGTTTCAACGTCGTGTGTCGAATTAGTAGACACACGCCGTTGAAATTTGTTAATTGCTGACCTCGGTTAAGGTCAAGAATCGAGTAGTATCCTTTTACGAGTAGAGTCAGTAATTTGTCCGAGTAGTCACTCGGAACACTCACTAATTCATAAAATCGCTCAGAATAGAGATGGCGGTGTACGTTCACCCGTTATAAAATGTCGGCGTTTCCAGTCAGTAGCACTCGTTTGAGTGGGGCGAAGGTCCACTCATTATAACTGTCTGTTGTTTTTATTTTGTGGTTCGATGAGTAAACTTTGAATTAATTATATCTAAATTAAGTTAAACAGGAAAATGTGTGATTGATTTTCTTGTAACCTCTACCCTTCGCGTTACCTCTTACTCCGCCACTCTATCGGAGCTATCGGGCAAATTGCAATAAATTACAAAATTCATACAATCAGCCTTTTGATAGTTTTAGGTTAGGAAAACTATCTGGCGCCTTCCAGTTAGACCTGTAGAGCAGGAATCAGTTATTGTATTATTAAAAATAATTGCTCGTTGACGTATTTTTTCATTTGTCTGATTTTATTATGAACATAAACATGGTGAAACATAAAATAAATAAAACTTGGTTCTAGTATCAGGTCTAAGTATCGCATGGCTCTAAAGTCCAGTCATCTGGTACTTTTATATGGTAATTTTTGGAGGAGTCATTTTTTTTCTCTTAAATGCTTCATTTGGGGGTGCATAATAAGGGGTCAGGTTCAGTGAACAGAATTTTGTCCCGGAACACGGACATTTTTTTGGTAAAAGGTGAAACATATCACATGGCAGTGGATTGGTGCTTTCCTGTGCATTTTAGGGATAAAAGTGTTCCTACCAAAATTAAAGTTGGTAAAATTCTGCGTTAAACTAAAAAAAAGGTGTTCTAGCACCATTAGTCTAGGAATGACGGCCTTCCAAAGAACCCCGATTTTTTTCAATTTTTTCCAAAAATCACATGTTTTTTTTGGTTTCTCTGTAGCTCAGATCCTGATCGCCGGATCCAAAAATTGCCAACAGATGAATCAAAGTAGACGTAAATACCTGTAATTTCAAAAAAAAAAATTGTCCTAACTACAATAGATCGCGAGTTAGCACCTGCCGATGGTGACCCATTTCGACCTGAATTTACAGGTAAATGCCCAGAGTTCAGTTTTTTGTAAATAGCTCGTTTCGGAGTTGTCACAAAAGAAAGTTCCTATAGAATGAATAAAAGAGGACTAAATTCTGCGTAAGTTAAAAAAAAAAGATGTTCGTACCCCCAATAGGTCACGAGTAATGACTTTCCCAAATATACCTGTTTTTTGTGCTTTTTTAACCGAAAACCCGAAAGTCGTGTTTTTTGGAAATCACTCGCTTCATGGATGTCACACGAGAAAGTTCTAAAAAGATAAATGAAAGAGGACTTAATTCTGCGTAAGTAAAAAAAAAACTTTTCCTACCCCTAATAGGTCACGAATAGGTCACCTTGCAAAGTGTACCCTTAATCAGTTCGGTGACTAAATGAAAATTAATTAATTAATTAAATGAAATTACGTTCATTTTCTGAACATATAAGTTTTTAAATCAAGTAATAGTGATCAAATAATTATTTAATTATAAAATTAATAATAATCAACAACTTTTAATTAATAAATGAATCATTATTTAAATAAATAAATTTCCATCACCCATCAAATGTGCATTTGTTCGGCATTTTTCACTCAAATTTCTATTGGGGAGGTTTATTATAGATCAAGAATGAATATTTAATCATTTTTAATCAATTAATAAATAATTGTTTAAATAAATAAATTTTCATCATGCATGAAGTGTTCATTTTTTGGCATTTTTCACTCAAATTTCTATTAGGGACGTTTATTATAGATCAAAAATGAATATTTAATCACGTTTAATCAATAAATAAATAATTGTTTGAATAAATAAATTTTCATCACCCATAGAATGTGCAGTTCTTCGCATTTTTTATTGCAATTTCCGTTAGGGGGGTTTATTATAATTAGTAAAATACCAATTCATTAGTAGAAATACTTGTGTTACATTTTTAATGTATTATTAATAATAATTTCTCGTTTTTACAAGTTTTCTGAATGCTGCTCAAAATCTGACTACGTAATTTTATGCCACGGACATTTCTACAATGAGTGTATTCTGTAAAACTTTGAAGGCTGTCTGTACAGACCTAGACCTAGAGATTACAATGTTTAGATTATGCTTCGACTGTGAATGGAATCATTTATAGAAAGCATGATGGAGGGAGGAAGGGGTGGATGGACCACGGGACCGCAGTAAAAAATGCCAAAAAATAAACACTTGATGGATGATGAAAATTGATTTATTTAAACAATTATTTATTTATTTATTAAAAATGATTAAATATTCATTTTTGATCTATAATAAGCGTCCCTAATAGAAATTTGAGTGAAAAATGCCAAAAAATGAACACTTCATGGATGATGAAAATTTATTTATTTAAACAATTATTTATTTATTGATTGGAAATGATTAAATATTCATTCTGGATCTATAGTAAGCCTCCCTAATAGAAATTTGAGTGAAAAATGCCGAACAAAGGCACATTTGATGGGTGATGGAAATTTATTTATTTCAATAATGAAGCATTTATTAATTAAAAGTGATTGATTATTATTAATTTAAAAATTAAATAATTATTTGATCACTATTACTTGACTTAAAAACTTATATTTTAAGAAAATGAAAGTAATTTCATTTAATTAATTTTAATTAATTTAATTAATTAATTAATTTTCATTTAGTCACCGAACTGATTAAGGGTACACTTTGCAAGGTACACTTTGCAAGGTAAGAAAAAGGTGCTAGGAAATCAAATTAATTGTAAAAAATGAAGTATTGTGGAAAAAGGAATCTGATAATGGAAATATTAATTAGATATGATTTCCTCGAGAACGAATATTAAACTTATCGGACAGTACTGATGTCATTATTAATTTGAATTGATAGGAATTCACTTTTTTTATTTTTTACAAAATAGATCACGGACAGCGTATCCTCATAGTATCCAAAAATAATATACTCTTCATAACTTGCAACAAACTTAATAAAGACAGCAAGATAAACATTTAAATTGTTGCATAATTTCTACAATTCGAATATTCTTCTTGCTGTTTGTATTAATTTTTTTCAAGTTACGGAAAGGATATTATGTGGATACCACAGGGTGTCCCAGACTCAAGTGTCCGCACTTATATGGCCGTATAAAAATAACAAAAATAAATCTAAAATTTCTTTTCCGAATATCAGTTGAAATTTTAGTTTTTGAGTTATAAAATATTGAAGCTGGTCGAATCAGGAGCGCCGTATAAACAGTCGAGTGTGCGTGAAGGTGTTCGCACAAGAAAATCCGTTGCAGTGGGCTGGTAAAGTCTCACGAACGTGCCGTCCGCGCACGAACACATGACGCCAACCAATCACGTGCAACCTGCCGTGCTGCTACGGTCTGTGGCAGCACTTACTGAAGTGCGTTGCGAACTAGTTTAAGTAGCGAGGTACTTGCGTGCGTCACCGCTCGGAAGGCAGTAGCACGACAGGTTGCACGCGATTGGTTGGCGTTATGAGTTTGTGTGCGGACGGCACGTCCGTGAGACGTCTCCAGCGCACTGCAAAGGATTTTCTTGTGCGAACACCTTGAACGGGATTGCAACGTAGGGTTCTCCCGTCGCTAACCCCACCTTGGCGCTCGCTTCGATAACACTGCATTGGAATCCCGCTCATGTACACACGACTGTCCATACGGCGCTCCTGATTGGTCCAGCTTAAATATTTTATAACTAAAAAACTAAAACTTCAACTGATTTCTGGAAAAGAAATCTTCTATTTATTTTTTATATTTTTATACAGCTATATGGGTAATTCTCCACAGACAGGGAACTTTTGGCAAAGGCAACTTTTTTTGGAAAAATGTTTCAAATTTTTTTTATTTCATAATGGTTAGCTTCATTGGCCTTAAAGAAAGGGACCCTATAAATATTCACGCTTAATTCTCACTTGAAGGACCTGTAGCACATAAACACGTTTTCAATTTTTGATCTTCCGGGTGATTTTCTCTGATTCTGTGTAAATTAAAACAATAATGTAAAATATTAACCCATTAAACGTAACATGACAGGGAAGAATAGTTTTGTTTAAAAAATGCGACATTTTTCCAAAATTTATAATTTTTTTTTCAAATTTGAAATATTTTTTTCAAATTTGAAATATTTTTTTTTAGTTTTACGATTATTATTCTAAATTATAATCCTAATTGTAAAAGTATAATACTTGACAAGAAAGGAATGGCAAAATTAAGTATTTTTAAAGACTTTTTGAGCATTTTTGTTTATTATTAACATTCTGAGAGTCGGATGGTTTACTTTTATAGCGTGCCATTCTGACTAATTTCAGGTTTATTTCAGGCTTCAGGTTTAATTATGAAACATATTCTTGATACTGAGATATAGAATTCATCTCGGAGTCCATCAATGCAACAAAAAATGATACAAACAACACGAACACGAAACTACGTTTGACAGCATGTAGACCGAAAGCCGGTGTAAACATAACCTCCGAGGAAAGTCAGGGCCGTGGAGCGAACAAAATTATTAATTATAAAATTTTTATTTCCCTTATATTTATCAACCCTCTAATCGTTTTATTTTTTTGTGTGCAGTACTCGTGCGTAAAAAAATTTAATTCTCGATTTACGTTAATTTTTAATAAAATTATTTTTGAAAAAGGCTTCGATTAGCTCCGTGTCGTCCCTGAGAGCGAAAAGCAGGTTATGGTATCCGACGTTACGGTATCCGAAAACCACACAAAATCACTTTTTACGCTTTGAAGACAAAAGTAATCAATAAATCCATTTGACAAAAACTCTTTTATTATGTACTACATGGAATTTTCATATTTTCATTGATTTTTATCATGAAATATAAAAGTTCTTATCAGGTACGGTATCCGATACTAATAAAAATACGCCACATTTTCGGTAACATTTTTTTATTTTGCAAAAAAAGTTCTTAAATTTTTGTTATGAAGTTTTGACGAATGAGTAGTGTGGCTTTTGTTCTAGATATTTTGAGAAGATAAGACCTAAAAACTGATCAAAAGTTGATGAAAGGTATGGGAGATTCGTTTACCGTAACCATCGAAAACATTTAGGGAGACACGTGTATAATTAAATTTTTCTCTACTAATATATCAGATAAATTTAAATATTTCTTATGAATTTTATAGTTTTCGAGTCAAACTTTCAAACTATCAATTATAAGTTCAAAGATAATTCACTATCTATTAAATACATGTCTCTAAACTAGGCGCCGTGTACGTGGAGACATCCCAAAAAGGCATTTTTCGAGTATTTTCGAGCATTTTGCTAAGAGATATGATAATGTAACATGATTTTTCCTTACGGAGGTATTGTATTGTACTAAAATGAAGAAGTTAGCCAAGTTTTATAAAGAAACACTACTTAGTTTAGTTAGTAGAGGTCCGAGACATAAAAGTGCCCTGTATGTGGAGAATCACCCATATAAGTCCGGACACTTGAGCCTGGGAAACCCTGTATAAGGATACACTGTAGCGTATCCGTTCCGTTCACCCGGTCCGCTAGGGAGATTTAACCAACAAGTTTTTGCACTCAAATTTTCTTCGCACAATATTTTTTTCTAATAATCTCGAAGTGTTTTATTCATGAAATTAATATGAGTTATCGAATCCTCCACAAAAATATTCAAATCAAAAATTTGGATATTTTTCACAATATTTCAAATTTATGTTCGGCAGATTTTATTCAAAATTTAAAACTCAGTAAAAAAATGTCACAGAAGAATTTGATGAAATAAAAAATGTGTGTGTATATGAAGGATTTCTTTTCATTAAAAAGTATTATTTGTCAAGAAGGTTCTTAAAGTATCTAGCATGAGTTTATTTAAAGAGTCGAAAATAATATATTGTGTGACAAGGGCGAGAAGTTGGCCAAGCACGCGAGTGGGGATTGACCAATGTCGCCCTTGCCAGACACGTTATTTTTCTTCCTAGTGCACGATAAACAAGACGTTGAACGAGTACAAATGTCTGTTATGGGCTTTTGGAGCAATGAAGATTGAAACGGTAAGCGGTCGGTAAGCGCATTCCCGCTCGTATCAGCGGGTGGGAATAACACATTTTCGCCCGCTCATACAGGCACTGTCGAAGAGCGCATGCGTCACTGTCGTCGGGTGGCTATTTCACACTTTCCGCCAGCTCTACAGGCACGGAAGTCGCGTTTATCGTGCACGTTGGACAAAAAAGGTCTTAAAATTTATGTGTAATTTTGTATATTGTGATATCTTATGATATTTAAACAAAATAATATTTTTGTAATTTATGGTGCCGAGTGAAAATTAATACAATTATGTTAAAATTACTTCCGACGCTTCGGCACACGATGGTGGTCCTCTTCAGGTAATTATTCTGAAATTTTGTTTACATATAATATGAGAAATGTAATAAAATATTGTTTCCTGAATTATCTGCGCAGATTTGGTTAACATGACAGCTGTCATTTTCTATAAATGCATGTTTGGTGAATTATTTTTGTGTATTCTAATTGCCCCTACGAAAAGGTATGACACGAAAAAAAGACAGGCCTGTAATTTTTTTTTTTGTAAATAATTTTTTCGCGATGACAGGAAAAATAACAGGAAAGAAATGTCAAAGAAATAACAGAAAAAAATGACCCACAAGAAATGTCAGACCAGCAATTTCCATTACAGTCTGTGACGCTTGTCAAAATTTTTCAAGTATAATTGATTTTTTTTTGTCAGGATTGAAAGCGGAACGATTATGGTATAAAAATCCATTTCAGTTATTGCTTTTTGATTAGGTGGGGTATTGAGCTCCGGCAACTTTTGCCGTATTTAAAGTTTCTAGTCCGGCAAATTTTTGTGTGAATAAGAAGCTTTCTGTTCTGAAAATATTTTTTACTACTATGGAAAAATAGTACAATATTTAACTATTTTATCATAAAATGAGGAATATAAAGTTATAGATGCATACAAAGTGTCATATAATCAAGAACATTACACACTAAAAGCATACTAAATAATTGCTCATCACTTCACTATTCCTATAATGATACACTTTATCACTAATTTGCGAATTGTCCAGCAGATGGCAGGACTTCAGATTCAAATCACGAATCCTCACGATCACTCTTCTGTGACCAGTCACTATCACTGGTATTTTTTAACGGAAGACTTGGAAAAGGGGTTCGAGATGGGACAGATCACTCTTCTGTGACCAGTCACTAAAATGCCGTACTACAAAATTAAAATACGGCAAAAAATGCCGTACCTGTATACACTACGTTTTGATTATCGTTACAAACTGCAATTGCTAATACCGGACTGTCATTTTCTACGTTTCATTATGTGGATTGATTCGTGACGTCACTGTGACCGATGTCCGTTCTAAGGTGTGTCTCGTATTTATTTCACCAGGGTAGAAAAACTAAACTGAAGTTGGAGCTTCTTCGCCAAGGCATCTGAAATGATGGAGATTTGTGAGCACGGATCAGTTAACTCTCGAAACTGATGCTTTTGTCCAGTTGGCGATGTTATGTGGACTAAGGCGGCACTAACTATCATCGTCGATGATGAGCCTAATAGTGGTTCCGTCATGTATGCAGTAAAGAAAGCATTGCCGTTGGAAGTAGGCCCTTTTGTGAAAGATAGCAATTAAGAAGACCCATGAAGTATCGAGTGATACTTCCTGAAACATTCGTGGCACTGTTTTTTCGAAGGACAACCCAAGAGGCGATATCGGCCTAAGCAGTTTGAGCAAAGCTGCTTAGCTTCGGCGAACCATTGACACTGATCTGATGTCTTCTTCTTGAAATCCTGACATTGGAACAAGAAATGTAGTCCTGAGCCAAAAAAAACATGGGCTTATCGACGTTGGTATGATGAGATATGAGACTTGATGATTTATCTGACTTCGAAGAATGAGAAACCCTTGGAGGTGTAGATGATGAAGCTACCTCGACAGCTTCCAAGGCGGTTACATTGCCTACTGGAAAGGCATTTAATGTATCATACTTTGGCTATGCTGTCATAGCTCCCAAGCTATCCTCCTGAGATTTGTGCCCAGTAGTGTCCAAACGTTGAAGGAACATGTAGACGAGAATGTCATCCCATTTCTCTGTTGGACTCTTCAAAGACGCCAGTGCTCCGACTGCCTGACTGAAATCGTTCAAAAATAAACCAAGCTCTGAAGCACTCTCCCTAGACATCACTGGTAGATTAAAGAGTTGAGCTAAGCAACTATTTACCAATATCCTAGTATTTTCTTACCTGGACAATAATGTCTGTCGTGCCGTCTCGAAATTCTCCACGCTAGTCGAGATATTGGAAATTATTTGAGCTGGCTCGGCTCTCAGACTGACCTTTAGATCGTGTAATTTTTGCACCTTTGGCAAAAGCTGCTCTCACCTAGCATTGAAATGAAAAAATCTCTAAAGGAGGACCATTCAGTATTAATCCCGGAAAATTTTCTTCATTCCTTACGCGGAAAGTTTGGTAGATTATTATTAAAGTTCTGCACACGTTTTTTCCAGAGAGTCTAATCGCGTCTTCACAGCATTTATATTAATCTTCTCTGCTTCTATCTTTTTTAAATAAAAATTTTTTTAATTATAAAGAAAAGTCATTCGAAAGGTACACGTGTTATGCGAAAAGTAACAGATCGCGGCGAAAGTATTGTCGCGTAAATTTTAAGCACAGGTAGCCGCTGTCTACAGTCAGGCCGAAAAAGGTTAGTCAAAAAAACTATATCTATGTCCTATAACGTGCACTGTACTGCCGTACCGGTTTGCACTGGTTACTTTGTGACGGGGTATTTTTCACCCGTCACTTAAAACTGTTTTGCTCCAGAAATTAGTAAATTTTAAAACTAATCCGCGTGAGAGGCTAAAGCAAGGGTCAACATTCCAAAACACCACCAAGAAAGACTCGTGGCCTTGACGGATGACTGTACAAGACAAAACCTAATTTGCACACATTTGACACAAGAAAATATGGAAATGGTGAAAAATTTGTAAATTTCTGAACATTCATACATTTAGTGGAATATTTCGGAATAACCAGAATGAAATAGTACACTTTTCCGACAATTTCAACAAATTTATTTATCAACCAATCAAAAAATCAAATTTATGTAAATTTCTAAATTTCCACATATTTTGTGGAAAATTTCAGAATAATCAGAATAAAATAGTACATTTTCCGACATTTTCAACAATTATGCACATAAATCAATTCGAAAGGAAAAATTAGAAATTTTGGTTATCCCCATCAAAAAATTACGTTAATTTAACGTAAATGTACTTAACAATTTTGAAAACAATACCATTCGGTAAGAAAATTTCGGAAGAGGCTGAAATAAATGGTACGACTTCGTATATTATCATAACAAAATACGAAAGTGTTCCCGGTTATCCCAACACGCCCCGTGGCTGCTATGAGTGCCCATGAAAGTTTTTCTCGCTTGTATTCACGCGACCGCATGACAATAAATATGAAAATATTCCAAAGCATATTCTAAATGTTCTAAATGTTCTAAATTTGAAAAATAAATAATTAATGAAATTTGAAAATTTATTCTACTGAATAAAGTTTTCTTTCCTTTGCTACTTAAAACAAAATTAACTTGACTTAAAATTTGAAAATAATGTTTTTTTTTTATTTATGGAAATGTCAACCCTTTTAGGTCGAAGTTCAGTATCAGGTTGCAATAGTGGTGGAACGGCGGAACAATGGACATATAGACGTTGTGAACCTTTTCAGGTATTGGGATAATATGTTGAAGGGAATCTTCATTTTTTTCTAGGACTACAATTAGGATCACGTATATTAAAAGACCTATGTTTTTCTTTAGAAGGTTGTGTTGATTTTTTTTTAGTGTATTTTCTTATTGGTTTATTAATTTGTTTGTTTGTGTAATCGTTCTGTATTAGGATTGGTTTAACGTTTTGTAAATCACTTTGTATGTTATCTTTATCTGTTATGAAGACAGCTCTGTATACAGGGGAGTTGATGACCGATTGCTTTAGAGATGAGTGGTGGTGGGAGGAGACATGTGGGTATCTGTTTGTATATGTGGGTTTTCTGTAAACTTCATGCCCTAATGTGTTATCAGACCTTTTGTAAACTAGTACGTCCAAGAAAGGCAATTTTTTGTTTTGTTCAATTTCCATGGTGATCTGGATATTAGGATGTAATCGATTGATGAAATCGGAAAACTTGTGTAGTTCATCTAGTCCATGTTTCCAGATGACAAAAGTGGCGACAACGCAACAGCACCGGAAATTCCGTTTTATGCTTGGATTGGTTAAAGATTCTAGTTTCTAGATGTTCCATAAAGAGTCCAAAGAGTTTTGGATGTGTGTGATAGAGTTTCCTGTGAAATGATATAGTTCTTTGGTGAGGAGGCGTGCTAGGTCGTAAGTTGGTGAGTTTATTGCGCTGAAAATCGTTATAAGTGGAATGCTGTTTTTGTGGATTTTTGGGAGTCCATAACGTTTTGCATAGATGGGATTAGTAGGTATTAATTTAGATATTGTTTTGCTGTCAAGTTTAGAGTCTTTTAGAAGGATTTTTGTTTTCTGACTGTTGGTTTAAAAGTTGTCCTATTCTCGCAGGTTACTTAAATATAGTTTGGATGTGGAACACCATCTTTTATTATAATGAATCTTCGTGAAAGCATAAAATCTACCATTAGAGAACTCTACGGGGAGAGTTTTCTTACTGTTAACACTTTAAGTAAGCTCCGGTCTTCTCAAACTGAGCTACTAACATCTTTAGCTTTCTTGAAACGATGCAGGGACAACAATATCGTCCTACAATTCTTACAATTGAGAAACCATTTGGAAACATCTAATTTCAAATCAATTCTACATAAAACAAGTTTGCTTCTCCTGAAAGAAAGAATACAACATACCAAACTTGTCTTGCACACTTCCTACAAAAACTATTAAAACTTCACCTATTCCTATAAAATACCCTCAGATTTGACATCAGGTCTACATTGGACCGCATATCGTTTGACCAATCCTAACGGATTGAATATCTTTCCACTCGAAAATAAAAAGTAAAATTTGACAAATTAGTTCCAGAAAAACAGACACCACTAACTAACACAGTAAAAAACATCCTTAACCATCCTCTCAGCAATGAAATTATTTCAGCCTTGTCTAAAGTACATAATTTTGCATAGCTCCCTTCAAAATCCCGAAAGAAAAAATCATCAGTGATTTGGAATCCAAAATATATACTGTTTCACACGAAAAAGCGAATGACATACGGCGTACGAAGGCCAACATCTTACGCCAAACCCAACTTCCCTCCTCAAACTTAACAAAATAAGGAAAAACAGCAATTAAAGAACTCAATCGGAATAAAGACATCATAATATTACCCGCAGACAAAGGCAACAATACAGTAATAATGAATAAAGAAGACTATAACAACAAAATCATGGACCTTCTAACTGACGATACAAATAAAAAACTTTAAAAAGGCCCCAAAAAACAATAGTCAGCAAAACAAAAACCCTTCTAAAAGACTCTAACATTGACAGCAAAACAATATCTAAATTGATACCTACTAATCTCATCTCTCCAAAACTTTATGGACTGCCAAAAATCCACAAAAATAACATTCCACTCAGACCGATCGTCAGCGCAATAAACTCACCAACTAGCAACCTAGCACGCTATCCCACCAAAGAACTGAATCCTTTCACAGGAAACTCTATCACACAAGTCCAAAACTCTTTTGACTTCGTCAAAAAGATACAACAGATTCACATTCAACCCCAAGACATTCTAGTGAGTTTCGACGTAGTATCTCTCTTTACGAAAGTACCAATCTCTGATACAATCGTTGTTATTGAATCCTTTTCGAACTTCCCTTCCGATCTCATACCTTTAATAGAACACTGTCTCAATAATACATACTTCTCTTTCAATAACCAATTCTAGGAACAAAGCTCAGGAGCAGCAATGGGATCTCTAATCTCACCTGTAATAGCCAACATCTTCATGGAATATCTAGAAACTAAAATCTTCAACCAACCCAAGCTTAAACTGGAATTTTGGTGCCGTTACGTTGACGAGGCTTTTGTCATCTGGACACATGGACTCCATGGAAATCACCATGGAAATTAAACAAAATAGAAAATTGCCTTTCTTGGACGTACTAGTTTACAAAAGATCTGATAACACATTAGAACATGAATTTTACAGAAAACCCACCCATGCAGACAGATATGCAGACAAGGTATCACAGAGCAAATAGGAAAAATTCTCAACAAACACAGCATCCAAACCAGTGATCTAGGAGTATTTAAAATTCCTTGCTCTCATAGCAAAGTCTGTATTTGAGAGACCGGGAGACCTGTAGACCAACGTGTAAATGAAAATGAAAGTAAAGTCAGGCTAAAACTAGCTGAGCATCATATCAAAACAAGACATCGCATTTTATTCAACATAACAACTGTCATCGCAAAAACATTCAATATTGTTCCAAGAAAACATAGAGAAGCAATTGAAATCTTAAAACACCCTAATAACATCAATAGGGACAATGGATATAATACCAATCTGTTTTGGCTTTCCGTCCTCCCGGGTTTAAAAAAAAGACTTCATTGGCTAATCAAGTTCGACCAGTCTCCACAGTGGGGCGCTCTGGCCAATCACAGGCATCGTAGAGAGAATATATAAGAACAACATAACCTGAAACTTCAGTTTAAGGTTACCCCTTAAGAAGCGAACTGCAATGTTCGCGAAACGTCGACAAGATTCCTAGTTTTGCACACGATTGAAACCCGAAACACCTCCTTTTATCAAAATACACCTATTTTCCTTTTATTGTTTCGGGTAAAGAACCAAATATATCAAGTGCAATCTGGTTGTTATGTGCTTGTGGAATAATTTCCCCTGCTTGGTTTCTCAACCGGGTGGTTTTTTTTAATTGGCAGATAGGACATTTTTTAACGTAATAAATTTCTTATTCATTGCCTCTTAAGTTACATGTACAAAATAATTTACACATTTTTATTCATTGAAAGGAGGTAAATCTTCTTTAGTTATATTTCTCCAGAGTTTACCATGAGCGTTTGGTTTAGTCTTAAGTTTCGCTTATTCTAGTTTCAACCTACATGTAGTAAAATTGTCGTGAAAAGCTTTTTGTTCTAATTCTGACTCATCATCGGTTTCCGTTTTAGTCCCTATTTCGGTTTCTGTTCCCTCTTGAGTTTAATTGTCATTCATGGTAAAGTCAGCATTTGACGTGGCTTGTTTTAAAATATCATTTACTGTAAAGAGTCTGGATAAGCATTTTGCAACTGTATTCTCTTTTCCTTTTACGTATTCTATTTCATATTCATATTCTTCTGATCGAAGTCTCCAACGAATAAGTCTTAAACTGGGGTCTTTAACGTTGTGTAGCTAGATCAAAGCCAGGCGTTCTTTTTTGCCTGTTGTCTAATTCTCATCAGCTTTCTTCAAAGGTCTGGAAGCGAAAAGACAAGGATGTTCGTCTTGATATAATACGGCTCCTAAGCCTAGGTTTGAAGCATCTATATTAAGTGTGAATTGCTAGTTAAAATCAGAAAAACAAAGAGTTGGTACTGATATTAAAGCTGATTATAATTCAATAATTCAATCATTCCTAAAATATCCTCAGCAGAGATTGGGTCCGATGGGGGAATCGATTGAGAAATTTTACTGGAATTTTCGCCTTCACTGAATTGATTTTTTTCAAAAAGTTTCTTATTTTGAGCTAACATTGTTTAGATTTTTTCCAATTCTTCATCGTCCCCGGATTTTTCTTCGATAATCCTTTGGTCCCTATATGTCTCTACAATTCACGGTCGTCCTTTTTTTAAGCTAATTTAGCGATTTCCTCTGCTTTGCTCTGATCGTTTTTCATTAAAATGCATAGATTTGCAGTAAGTGCATTCATGGTGGTTACTACAGCATCATATCGGATTTCCATGCGTACATAAATGTATTTAATATAATAGTATTTCGCAAGTATTGTGCTACTATAATACTTAGATTCTACTGTATTGAGTTTCTTTGTTAAGGTAAGAAAATACTCTGGGCAAAGGGAGTAATTCTTACCCGAATCTCAAAACTTCACCTCACCCTAATGAGAAGTTTAATAGATACTTTTCCTTAGTCTCCTTCCGCATACAGTAAAGAGGCACGCGAAAAGAAAAAAGTTCGAGATTACATAAAGGATACAAGCTCTTTAAAGGGTGGCCGTCACGAGAATCCGAAGTCACATCCGTCACATCGGTCACAACAGACGGCACAACCGACAAGGTAATTTGGCAGCTACCATAGAATTTAGGAGCATTCGGGCCGGCCCATTATTCAACCATTCTGGACTCGGTCTCACTGGCAGTAGGAACAATAACGACAAACCCCAGCGTGACAACCTTCGCCAATTTAATAGATAAAGCCAGCCTAACAACAACAGCCTCCAAAGCGACTTCCATAAGAGCAATTTCGACCCTGAGAATTAGACCGACGGCATTCGCACCTCGACTCGAAGCCTCGAATCTTTCATTGAACTACACAAATGTCTTTGGTATCCCAACACCATTCTCAATATCTAATTGGCAGGACTTACCGACCCAACCCCTAAACTCTAACTCAGAATGCGCATTCTCAGATCCACCGAACAGTATCCTAGCCAATGTCGGTCACAGTACGTGCAGCTTGTTGAATTTACCAATAATTAACAATGACACAAACACATGTACAATAATTCGCGACTACGACGAAACAAGCCAAAGAAAGGTCTCGTTCGGCGCAACACCAAAGAAACTAACTTACAGGCAAAAGATCAACCATAATTTCAAATTTAGGTCGAATACCGATACCCATTTAGATAAAGAACCGCGAAACTATAAAAGAGAAAAAAACTCCAGGGGATATTCTACCTACACCCAACAAAGTATGAAGCAACCGTCACCTTGTCTAAAACGAAATAAAGGGGATCAGGAAAGTCTCCTCAGAGAAATAGAGAACGACTTAGAAAAACAGCTCGCTTATTAACAAAATTGACTATGCATGGAGAAGTAGCTTAGGTTTCAACATGGACTCCAAAAGAAAAAGCTCTTCCGAAAGGGACAGAATGCATAGCGCCACCTCATCTACTACACGTAGACAGGGAAACAGAGACTTAGGTAAAATCATTTTGAGTTGGGAATTTCTATTTGACGGTAGAAATGAACTTAGTTAGTACCAGTATTGTTGGACGGAATAGCGCCGAAATGGTTTAGAAACCACAAAAAAGAATTGTATATTTGGCGTAAATTTAAAAAATAATTTCGATCCTATTTCGGCGATGACGACTTCGAAAGACGTGTCAGAGAGAAAATTCAAATACGAACACGAGGTAGGGATGAGATTATAGAAGAATAGTTACCTAATGTCCAAAGTCTGATCGCAAAACTCGATAATGAAATTCCGATGGTCGAGCAGCTCGACTGTGTTTGCAGAAGATTGCGACCAGATTATCACAAAGTAGTCTGTCAGTCATACTTTCGTTCTTTCCCGGAATTTTCGCAACGAGGGAGAAGTTGGAAGAAATGATGGAATGTATATATGAAAGAATATAAACCCCCACCTCCTTCCGGAAGCTCATTCCTCCAAGAATTTGCTTATCGACCGAAATCAGATGGAAAATCGTCTAAGAAGAACCATTCAACCACCCGAGCTACCGAAGAACCAGCAAAGTCTGACAATAAAAAGCCCTACCGTAGACAAAAGACTAGAAAGGCCAAGGGCACCGGTAGTCAGTCGACCCTGTCCGAACGTCCTAAGCAAGGGGAGGGGGGTCAGCAAAGTGATAACACTCCTGCTGAGAACATTAGTAGGATCAGCCCTACTTGGGACCAGAATAAAATAATTTGCCGGAATTTCAACCAAAGGAGTCCCTTCCGGAAGGGTTGCCCCACTCCGCAGAGACGTATATACTTTAATTGCAAAACGGAGAGCTACACCCTTAAGGACTGCTCCAGGTGTTGGGGAAATGGGGCAACGGCGTAGTCAACACGTTCCTCACTACTCCCAAGACATCAGAGACTGTTTATGAAAATTTAGAAGACGTATCTAACCAGAATAGAAGGACCATTTATAACTCAATTCATTTCACAGACTTGGAGGGCCTTCATATTCCGAAAACCGACCCTAACACCGACGTGTGTATTTTGGTGGAAAAGGGGGAAAATCTTGAAACTCGAGCACGCAGATTAACTTCGTCGCAGACACGTGCTGACAAACCAGAGCAAATTGAACTTACGGTGGACTCTTGTTACGAAAAAGCGAACAGGATACAGGCGAAAATAGATACGTAGAGTTTTAACGGGGTGGGAATGTCGCCGGAACTCGAAATGTCGAAACTTCTATCAAAGTATATGTTCGTTAGACGTAGTTGAGGGCAATTAGGGTTTCCTAGATCATGTGCCAAAGAAAATTATAGTAGAGGCGCAGGTCCATAGAGGCCCCGAAACAGGGAGACCCAAACCCGTGGTTGAATGTTGACCGAACAATTCTGACATATAGCAGACCTGATTAGCGGTATAGTGGACCATGTAATGGTTGCTATAGATTCAATTCCATTATACGTACTGATTGATAACGTATCCTCTCGCATTGTATTACGAAAATGAGTTTGGTGTCTTTCGCTAAATCGCGTAAACTATATATGCCGGATTCCGAAGGGAAACACTATCCTCAAAATCAGTGGCTATTAGAAGAGGAGGAATGTCGTGGCCAGCCGCCCTACTTCTGGGGGGGGGGGGGTGAGGAAACTTTAAAGGAACTCCTGAAAATTAAGTTGCCTCCAAAGTCGCAGGGCACTTCAGGCGCAACCCACCTCATTACTCACTTGATTGACGTACAGGGTCACGCACCTAAAAAGGAGACGTATCAGATAGTGTTCCCTAAAGTCCAGGAGAGTATGTATAAGGAATTGGATTGATTGCTCGCTAAAGGAATTATTGCGGAATTGTATAGCGAGTGGTCGGCACCAACGTACATCATGGACATAATTACTCTAATTACATAAGAACCCTAATTACAGCAATAATAATATAAAAACAACAATTATAACTTCAGTGGTCTCCCCAGCACAGATGCACTGAGGGAAGCATCCACACTCAATGATGCATCAATTACAAAGGTTAATTTATCTAATCCTACTAAATTCCCATCGAATAATGATCGATACCAGCGCAGGTCGAAACTTAATAAAAATATAAACTACAGAATCCAAGATACCAATAGATGAAAAAATCGTTCTAAAACTTACGGGAATTAACACTTTACTGATCTAGGCATTGGAAAAATTGCAATTAAATATTTTAGGATATCCAACAATATTCAAAATCATGCCTAATTAAGTCCCCATTGATGAAGATGAAGTAAAGCGAGTCGGATCTAATTTTTTTCGCTACGATAAAGTAAATATAAACTATACTTAAAAATGGCTGAAAACAAGGAACAATCATTACCCTTTTGAATAAAATCAAATACTAATAATTCCAGCAATTAAGCGTGAGAATTTTGAAGAATTACACTTTAATAACAACAAGAAAATTAATGAAGATGCAGCAGAATTAAGGCAAGCATTGTTGGGCGCGGTTAGTACTTGGATGGGTGACCGTTCAGGAATACTGCGTGCTGTTGGCCCGTCGTGGGTGTGGTGGGCCCACATTGGTAGTAAATATCCACCTAGAAACACTACCCGAATCAGGTAGTGAGGCAATGAACTTTCGAGTTCGAACTGCTAATCTATGTATGTATAGACCATATGAATCAAGATGAACATGTACCAATAGCAAGATTGGTTACCAATTACGCAGACAGATTTCAAACTCCAAGAGAATCCCTTGAAACCACTAACATTATAACATAACACATCAAAATAAAAAATTAATCTCATAATCATAAAAGGAATGCCAATCGCTAACTGGAAAGCTACAGTAACAAAAACGTCTCCACCAAAAATCGACAAATTTAGTCTTTATTTTATTATTATTATGAGGGTTGAGATCACAAGAGCCCCTAACGCTTAGGTAATCCCGTTGCGTCCCCTTTTAGGCCTAAGCGTGACCCCAAAGCCCTCTTCATACGAAAAGGAATAGCTGTCTCATCATCCTTTCCGTACAGGCGGCTGAGGAGGCTATCTGCGAGTAATATCTTATGTCTGTGATAGCCGAGGTCCTATTAACATTTCTGTTAGAACCTTGACTCTTTCCTACTGAGCTTGCGTATTTACGCAGCTCCATTAGGGGTTCAATTTGAACCCATGAGTGTTATGGCCTGTCTGTAGCCAGTGGCCATCTTCCACTCCTTCTGATGTTTCTCGGCCAGCCAACTTTTGATTTATTCAATGACTAACTTACTGAAAATGCGTATAACTGGTTCGGGACTAGTGAAGTTTTTTTCTTGCTGCTAGTTTTTTTATGATGATTCTAGCAAATGAAAAGTTTCAATCTTAAAAATAAAATTCTATATCATACTGACACTATTATTGCAATTATATTTTATCTGTGTTGAAAAGTTTCTACATAGTTGTAATGCATGGAAGAATTCGTTTAAATCAAATAATATTATAGCCAAGCTAATATTTTTTTAAACTACAAAAAGATTATATTTTCACGGAAAAAAAAACAATCTATGAGAGTTCAATCAAATAAGCAAATATATATTGTATGTTAACCTCGAATGAAACTTGTATCAACTTGTATAAATGGACAAAATCATGCGAAAGATGTCATAAGCACGGTCACATAAGCATAAACTGTCAAGGACCACGACTAAATAAAAAATATTTTGATTGATTAAATTTTATTGTATGATTCTAGGTTCTTCATTATTGGATTATACGCTTTATTGCATGGTTATGGATTTTTAATTATTGGACTATATCCATTATTGCATGGTTAAGTATTTTTAATTATTGGATTATTTTCTTTAGTGTATGATTATAAATATTTGATTATTGGCATATACGCTTTACTGTATGGTAATACATTTTTAAGGATTGGATTATATTCTTTATTGCATGGTTTTTTATTTTTTATTATCCAATTACATTCTTTATGGTATGATTATAAATCTTTAATTATTGGATTATATTCTTCATTGTATGATTATGGATTTAATTTTTATTATTGGATTATATTCTTTATTGCATGGTTATGGATTTTTTATTATTGGATTATATTCTTTATTGCACGGTTCTGGACTTTTAATTATTATTTTATATTCTTTATTGTATAATAATGTATTTTCAATGTGGATTATACAGAGCAAACGTGTTATGTAACTGCTCCGTAACAAAGGGGTAACATTGTTATATTTGGTTATGTAACAAATGTTACTGTTCGGTGACGTACTTGTTCTATATCTGGAAGGTAAAAATGTTAAGTCACACTTTTACCGAATGAAGATGAGCCAGTTCCATACAAAAAGTTGTAACAATTCTGAAGCAGTGTAATGTAAATGATATAGAAGGAGAATGTAACATTTGTTCTATAACTTGGTTATAAGCATGGACTATAACAATTTTGTTACAGCGTTACGTAAGTGAACTTTAACGGCGTTAAGATGTAGTTCTATAAGCTCTGTATAATGTAAATTAGTAACGGCGATATAAAAATGTGACATACCCGATGCATAATGCACATGAGTAATTGATATGTAACAATGTGACATAACTCTTATGTAACCATCGTTTAACATGTGTTCTGTAACTTGGTTACAGGCATGATCTATAACAATTTTGTTAAAGTATTACATAATTAAACTGTAACGGCGTTACTGTGTAGTTCTGTAAGTTGTGCATAATTCACATCAGTAACAGCTATGTAATGTTGTGAGATAACCGTTTTATAACAGTCATATAATATTTGTTACGTAACTTTGTTACACGTATTTTATTATTATTGTTAGGGTTGAGACCACAAGAGCCCCTAACGCTTGAGTAATCCCGTTGCGTCCCCTTGTAGGCCGAAGCGTGATCCTAAAGCCAACTCCATACGGCGAGGACCGCAGCCACTCTATTAGTTGATATGTCTGATTCACTGATGCAGTTACTGCCCGTGTGTGCCAGAGTGCAGAGAGAGCTATCTGCGAGCCTTATCCTATGTCTGTGATATCCTAGGTCCTATACACATTTTTATTAGGACCTTGACTTCGTTCCTACGAGCTTGCATATTTCCTCAGCTCGTTTTGGGTTTTAATTTCAATCCATGCGTGTTTTGGCCTGTCTACAGCCAGTGGCCATCCTCCACTCCTACTGATGTTCCTCGGTCAGCTAACTGTTGATTTCTTCAGTGACTAACCTAATGGAAATGCTTACAACTGGTTCGGGATCAGTGAAGTTTTCTCTTGCTGCTAGTTTTTTTTAGAGGATCATTCTAGCGAATCAAAAGGTTTAATCCTAACAATGAGATTCTATATCATACTGACACTATTATTGCAATTATATTGTATCTTTGTTGAAAAGTTTTTGAATAGTTGTAATGCATGAAGGAATTCGTTTGAAAAAAATCCTCAGCTTTTCGCTGTGAATCTCCTACAGAGTCACAGGTTCGCTGTGAACTTTTTGCACTTCTTTTCGGATGCTTGTTCCATTACAGCTTCTTATCTAGGATGCCTTCTAAATATATAGTTCGTTCTTTGATTTCTCGTCGTTGCCCTCTTAGTTTCAGTGTACTCGTGATTCCCCACTTGTACCGTCTGGTGAATACAACAGCGTATGTCTTGTTCAGGTAGACCGATGATTCGGTCTTCCTGCATCAGGAATTCACTATCCCCAATGCTTGCTTCATTACCCCGAAGAGCGCATCTAGATGCCGGCCGCAAACAACGATCAGTATCCGCGTAGCCTATTGCGTGGTAGCCCTGTCTCCTGAGTAGATAAAGCAGTTCATCCACTACCAAGGCTCTGAAAGTGATTTGAGAGTGGGCTCGTCTGAGACTCTTCACTTTTTAATAACGTCTCTATAAATACCGGTACAGAGAGTGATGTCAATTACTTCTTCCCTGACGGAGTCGGGGTATTCCGCGTGTTGAGAATATTTAAATCAGTAGTAAATAAATATTGCAATGGATCATCCTAGAATAGCCGATTCTATGACAAGCTTTCCAATGCCTCTAAGATATGTGGCTATCACCATCAGATCTCTCGAACTTAGTTCTAGATGCGGGACACGTTGACTCCATTCGCCAGTATGCGGGCCCTTGGTTTGCCTGTTTTGGGGTTCTTTAACAAAAACCAGCCCCCCCCCCCCGCTAATCCTCTTATGGTATCTCGAACTAACCAAGGTTCCTGGATGAGTGAGATACCTGTGTGTCTTACAGCCATGCCCCTATTCAGGACCGCAGAGGCGTCTTCGCTGTGATGCAAACCCTAAGTTGACCTGTCCAAGGTGGTAGAAGGGCCTCTCATTGACGACCGCAAAAGCCCTCGCCAGGGACTCAGAAATCGGCACAGCTAGGTGCCTATCGAGCCTGACGATTCGCCAAGACGATGTCTTTAGTGAGGGGTTGAATCCCATCAAGCGCCGCAGAACCACAGACGGATCTTCCAGCTTACCTAGGATCCATGCGATAGCCCTCAGCATTCTTTAAAGCAATTCGACCAGACCGACTTTGAAGTCTGCACTTTCCCAGGGCTTTATCTCTATTTGCCACCACCACCGTCAAGGGGTTAGTCCTCTGGGCAGCTGTCAGCCCAGCCCTCGACCACTCCATGTTCGCCGGCTGCTGGGCTGGCTTGTGCCTCTTTATAGACTTAGTCCCCCCTCCCGTAGGGTGTGCTCTGAAACCCACCCTCTCCTCTAAGTCCTAATGCTGGTTCTCAGCGTTGTTGCTGCCGATGCTCCAGTGACCGTTTCTTTTTGATCCCACGTGCAGTTCAAAAAATGAAAGGTCTGCCCCTGCAGAGCCTCGCGTGCAAGAGTAAGACTGATTACTCGGAGAGGTTGTCCAGTGTCCCCGAGAAGCCGTTAGGACACCTTTGTACCCCTAGGTGCCAAAGTGCCACGGGCACGGTTACTCTATACCCATGACTTAGAGGGTTACATTGAGTGAGACACTCAATGAATATCCGTTCTTAGGCCACAACACCAACGGAGGGCTGTTTCTTAGTCGCTATGCAGGCCGTAGGTCATTCGCGTCACGATTCTAAAACTGGATGTCTGTCTGGAAGAGACCTCAACCGAGGGATACAGCAAGCCCGCGTTAGCTAGGCTCTTTCACTCTTCTAACATACTACAATCATACATGCCCGGAGGGCCCGCTTATAAGGATCATTGCATACATATCCATAGAGATGCAGGTGCAGGCAGAGGTCCTTTTGACCCCGTTGTCCCGCACGCTTAAGCCTCCTCACCAACTACAAGGTGTTACAGCTCCTAGGGGAGGTGGTTACACGCATGATTAATAATAATTTTGTTATATTATTATAGTATGTATCATGTGTACTTTAAGTTGGTTACACGCATGCTCTATATGAATTATATTTACGACATAATTTCAAATTTAGAACATAATCATATATGAGAATCTTATATTTTGAAAAAAGAGCTTCATTACATCGCTCTTAAAGCGGAAAGTTTCATATATAAAATTCTTATACAAAACGAAAAAATATATAAACAGTTTTTAGGAGTGGCAAGGGGCATATTTTCTGAAAGTTTGAAACTTGTTGCTTGATTATTTCAAAAATAATTGCATATTTTTAAAAAGGCAATTTTGGACGATTTTTATTTTGTTCGAAGTAGACAAAGGAACAGACTTTAACGTAAGATCCGTCATGTTGTAGATATTAGTGAAACCCACATTTTTAAACTGAACTTTTGTTCTCTCAGGCAAATAGATTCGTTACAATAAACAAAAAACCTGTTTTTTCTATCCTGAACGATTGCTTACACACACGATCGGTCCCCGGATTTGAACTGAAACATATAGGCTTTTGTTTTACATGCTAATACTATAAAAATCGAAAGTCAAATTTCAGGTTTCAATTATTGCGTGCAGTAGATTTGCGTTTACACGCTAACGTTAGGTAGTTGAGGTAAGGTTCGAATCCCCAGCGGGTGCGATTTTTCAAAGCGTTTCAGCGTGCGATTTTGTTTTGTAAGTGATCGTGGGTGCAATTGTGTAATTTAAAAAATAAATAAAGTGCAGTGATAATATATCAAACCTTTTTTTCCCCTGGTAATGATCGGTTGGCGCCAGACACCATTAGGTGCCACTCGACAAATTTTATTATCAAAAATAATGTCAATTTAACTCATCTTAAGCCACTAAAATCTTATAAGAAACTCCCTAGCTCAGAGGTAGAGGGATTGATGGGGGCGAGAAAAACGCTACGAACACATTATTTTTGTAAAATTAAAAAAGGTATACTATTTTATTCTATTTGGAAACATTTAACAAATTCGATGATGAAACAAGGTAGTGGACCAGAAGGGTCATAGTTGCAAGCTTATAAGTTATGAAACTGGAACCGCAAACGAGCTTCTCAGAAGTACAATTTATCCATTAACCTACCTCAACCCCAGAAACCCAGAGTTCACTGATAATTACTACAACGCTAACCTGGCCGGAAAATGGACTCGTCCAAGGAGTTTCAACGTCGACTCCTGCAGTTTTCGCAACGAGCCGTTGGCCAACACGGAACTGACGCTTTCCTGCATCTTCATGCCTTGCCTACTTCTCTCCGCTCCCGCCACAATCTTGGCCCTGTACGTGCTGCCCTCCAGAGCTCGGTTACTGGGACTCCGGTAGATGGAATTTGAACCCTTTCCGATAAGTGGAATGCCGGCAGGTATACGGACATGGCCTGGTACTTTACAACTAATAATCCTCATAATTTGGATTATTTTGGAGCCGGCTATTTAATATCCCTGTGATCGCCGATAGTGTAACCTGGAAGTGGATGTGTGTGGTCAGCTTGGACGAGTGTAGAAGTGTGGGTGGCTTAGTGCGTGGTGATTGTGTTTTTCCTGCAGGACCTTCCAGATCGAAGGGACTCTGGGATTCTCGAAACCGGTGTAGGACGTCAGGTCCCTTTTACCTTGTAAATCCAGGTACGTAGTCTAACCTAATTTGTAGTGACAGGTAAATCGTTAGTCATCCAAAATTATTAACAAAAATAAATTCTCTCTAAGTTCGCTCTCCTAAAACAAAAATAAAGATCTTTTATCGAATAAAGAAACTCAGTTCACACTGATTGAGCACACATAACAATAAATATAACTGGCTCCTTAACTAGTTTCTAATTTAAGCTCGTGCTGACCATGGGTATAATCGCGGTCTGATAGTCACTTTCGACAATTCATACAAGTTGGGGAGTCTGTGGTGATGGTAGACTTTATTTTCCTAGGCAAATGAGGTAACTTTATTTCCCTGAAAACAGGGTTATAAAGCATCCAGAAAACATGGAGCGTATAAGAAGTTCTGCAGTCTCTATGCCTACTATCCAGGTCCCAAGTACCAGTTCCTAACCTTACTATAATGTGAGGCTGAAATGTTAGTTAGTTCCTTTTTTTATTTTCGGAAGGGTCCGCCCCCCGAACCTCTTGTCGGGGATTTCACCCCTGCATTCCCAGTAGCGCTCCGCCCTAAACCCTGCGCTCCAAAAAATCCTTCCTGAGCCGCTCAAATCTGAATTTCTCGAAAAGCCCGTAACAGGTATTTGTTTCATGAAGTATCGTATGCACCACGGGTAGTACTCGTATTTCTTTCTGGACTCGCGTGTTTACAGGACTGACTTGCCTCCGGCTCGTCCTGCAAAAATGCCGCTCGGCTATAAATACACACGTACCACACTTGGTGCATAATATGTATACTATTATTGTATGGTCGTGGATTTTTTATTACTGTAATATATTATTACGGAAATTCAATTATGAAATTTTATTGTATTTTAGAATTTTCAAGTATTAAAAAATTTTTGTTTATTACACGTAAGATTATATGAACCTTCAATCATTACATATGGTTACAAAAATTTTGATTGCAAATTCATCGATCATTATATATGTATGAATTATTGATACTTTTTAAGATTATTAATAGTACATGTGCTAATAAATTATTGTACAAGTTATACACAAACATGCATCGACTAGTCTTACTAAATTGTATGCGTCAAGGAAGACACTCTAAGGCTACCTTTAAATGTTAAATAAACGCTTCATAGACCACGCGTCCCCTTGGAGGAGCGGGTGATCATTTGCTTTCCAATTATCCCTACTTTAATTTCTAGAATTATCAGTGTACTGATGTCACTTAGGAGCCTAGTGTGTCTAGTCCCCTAAGTCCATCGCTTTTCTCTTGCCAGGCAGCCTATCGCGTGTACCGTCCCAGCGGTTATCGCAACGTGTAGTAATCGTTGCAGACTGTCCTGCATCATTTTGAGTTCCACCCGTGGCCATCAGAGTACAGCCGCTTATAGGAGCATTGGTTTAAGGACAACGAAGTACAGCTATGCATTCATTTTTGGCCTCAGGCCCCACGTCAAAAAAAAGCTCTTCTGCACAACCAAAATGTCATGACAAACTTCTTGCATTGAATCTCAAAATGATTCGCCCAGTTTAATTTTCTATCTTGGATTACTTCTAGGTATTTGACTGAGTTTGAGATAATCAGCCTCTTACCAAGGAATGCAGGGGCGTCAACTTTCGGCACTTTCTACTTTCTTGTTAAAATGACCAGGCTGGTGTTTTCCGGATTTACGGAGAGCCCTGAACTGTCGCACCAGAGCTCAATGTGTTCCATCCACAAAATAAAAAGTTTGTTATAAGGCCTAAATAGACGCAACCTACTTTACTTTGCGAAAAACCAAGAGACAATTTCTTATCCACATAATCAGGTGCTTATTAACTAAATATGTCGAATAGTAGATATACGAGCAATATACATATATAATGTATACAAACAAATGTATTTTAAAATTGTAATGTTGCAAATTGGACATAGCATGCACCTGATAATGTACAACATGCAGTGCACCAGTTAATGATTACGCAAATAGTGAGACATGTTGTAACCGAAAATGTCTGACTATAGATACATTGACTATAGCTAAATTCAAACATAGGATCTGTCCTCCTGAAAGGTCAAGAGAAGAGACAACCGATCGATAATTCAAAATCCAATCTTTTAGACCGTACGTTCCATTCACAAAATGTAACCATACGTGCCCTTCACAAAATGTAACCACCTTGTCTTCGACATGGAGATTCAGAAACTATAAAAACCCCAGAGTTACCATTAATAATCGTCTTCACGTCCAAGCAATGCTACTGTCAACTCGATCGACGAAGTATGAACCGCTTTGACTAAGTCGCGATTTCTACATCATTGTGAAATATTCCTGAACGAAAAACCGCTCTGACTAAGTCGCGTACTTTCATATCACCGCAAAATAGTTAACGTATCATTAGGTTTTGAACTAAAGCAGAGTTACTTTCCGGATGAAGTCCGCCGGTTATGCGTTCGTGAAAGAACTCAACCCAGCGAAAAAGAAAGTATTGATACAAATTGAATTGAACAGACTAAGACACCCCGCAAATCCCGCTTTGCGACAATGACGCATTGGACCAGTGTGTCAATACGTGTAAATTCGAGAAGGCGGAATTTCCATTTTTAATCTTTCAATACGTACAAATACGGTGCAAAAGTTTTGAAGACAGCGAATTCACTTCAATTCGTTAGCACGCAAACGCTTCAACATTGATCAATGCGTCCGAATTCGTTAGAGCAAAATACACACTCGAATTCGCCCGAATTCGTCACGGCAAATTTCAGCAAGTGATGATTTATACAATTTAATCCGTAACAAGAAAACCAACGTGCGGGATGTACAGAATTTATTGTAAATGTTTAGTAAATTGTCCCGTAGCTCAGTGGGGACACTGTGCACTGATACACGAAGGGCCGCTTCTTCAAGTCACGAAGCAAGCACTTTTTAATAATTTTTTTCGAATTCACCTTGACCACGCAATCATACGAATTCACACGCATTCAATTCGCGCTGTCTCCTTTCATTTAAATACGCCTCAATTCGTTTAAACGAATCAGAAAACGGGATTCACGCGCATTGCAAAAATGTTAAGTTGCCCTAGTCCGTACCATGTTCTGTAATAGTGCCGTAACACATATGTAACAGTGCTACGATGTAAATTTGTTCTGTGATCATTTTGTAACAATTCTGGAAAAGCGTTATATGTAAAAATATATTTTTAGAACAATTTAGGAACAGGGGTGCAGAGTAAGCATGTTCTGTAATAGTGCCGTAACACATATGTAACAGTGTTACGAAGTAAATTTGTTCTGTAATCGATCCGCAACAATTCCATGACGGTGTTACAACGTTTTTGTATTTATTGCAACAATTCCGTAACAGCGTTACAAGGATATGTGACAAAAAAATGTTTTTTGTATTATTGCTGCACTTAGTTTATATTTTAAATAACCCAATTTCACGCACGGTTCCCTGCACATATAATCGCACGCTTAAACCCGCTCGAAGATCGCACTCGCTGGGGATTCGAACCCTATCTAAACTACCTAACCCGTATGTACCTAGCCGATGTCTTAGCCAATTGCGCTATGGAACCGCTTGAACGTTCGTGAAAAATCTCCGCCATGCTTTTTTGCTGAAAAAGCCAGAGTCATCTCAGGAATATATTCATAATTTTTATATTTTTGACATATTATGAGAAGATGGGTTTAAAAAATTGTAAGGTGCGAAGGGTATTGCCGGGTAATCATGCAAAAAATGCCCCCAAAGGGAATCAACTGTTGACTCAGCCATTTGAAAGCAGACATTCAAACAAAATTTGTTATAAAATTTTTAACCGTTAGCCGCCATATTGGATGAGTTAGGGGGGGGGGGGTCACTCAAAGAGCTATTATTGTAAATTTTTCAGATTTTTAAATTTGGGAGATCTTAGTGTAAAAAATTAAAAACTGTAATTTTCACATATTCCAACTCCTGAGGCCCATTGATACCTGAATATATTCATATAATACAATTATATAAGTGTATTCATACATTGTTAGATACATTATGTATACTTAATGTATATATACATTGTAACAGAAAAGATAAAATGATTATATTGATTGACAACGTAATCCTCGTCACTGTCCTCATTTATCACAGTTACACATTTTGTTTTTGTAAATAAACTCCTCAAAATTTCTGCCGGTCTGATGATTCTCGACAAATATCGAACATAAGCTAAATAGTACACTACCGTCGCAAATTGTCGGTACGATCAGCGAAAGTACTATTAAAAATCACTGCTGACTTTGCAACGTGATTCCTCGTTTCCAAAAGAAGAAAACTTTTTTTTTAAAAAGAAGTTTTAAAAAAATGCAAGAATTTATCGAATTTTGTACCTCTAATTCTAATTCAATTTCAGTCGACGATTACTGCTATCGACCGCGAAAGTGGTGATCACCGAGAATTTTTTAGATTTTGTTTCTTAACTTGAAGTCGTGTTGTGACTTACTACCTGATAAGAAGGCTTGCATTAACAGGTGGTGAAAATGTTGTATACCTAAGAATGTCTATCCTGTCCTTCGTTTTTCGATCATCATTAGGCGGCGAAAATAATAAGATTCCAATACATTTCAAAGCTGATCGGAGTTGCCAAATGTAAGCTCAAATAAATCAAAAACACAATTTTCATTTGAAGCATTAGAACGCGCTCCAAAAGCAAGAAATTTGCAACATCTATTAGGGTTGTTCACAAGAATACTACTCTTTATCGTAAGATATTCGCTTCGTTCAAATATTCTCAATTAAAAAAATATAAAATTATCATAAAAAATTCAAAACATCATTTTTCACCACAGCCATCTGTGTGGAAATTAATCTTAACATCGTAGAATGACCGATGCTATGTTTTAAAAAGCTTTTTAAATCATTATTATTCGAAAAACAGTAAATAAAAGTAGCGAAATGTGCCATGTTAAAAGAGATTACAATTTTTCTATTTCTTGGTTGCCTTGTGGTATCCAAAAGTATTCAGAAAAATATTGTCGCCGCTGGGTACAGAGAGGGATTCAATTTAAGAGATAACTTCTACTATGGTGGAGATTCAAAACGGGAGGACATAAAGAGGATCCAGAAGTATTCAACATTTGTTACGTTACCACTGGATGCATGAAATTTCCCAATACTTTTTAATGCAAGCCTTCTTACCGGGTATACTATTGGAAAAAACTGAAACTAATAGGACGTAATCTGTGAAATCTCATATTCAATTTAAGCCAATAAAACTTCGAAAATATTCACGGGTTCTCAAGATATGACATAAATGGTGAGGCATATCTGCTTCGCGTCTCAGTCGGCGATCACCACAGATGGCCAGACTTGTTGCTAAAGCGACTGAAATTCGGGGCAGACACGCTTGGACAAATTTGAGAAATTCTTGCATCTTTTTTAAACTTCTCACGTGGTATATTCTCTTCAAAATATAAAAAATATCTTGATTAGGGCTCATTCGCAGTGTAATTTAATAAGCTTTCTAACTGGTTTTTAAAAAACATTTCTCTCTCATTTTAAGAACGAGTAATCATGTTTCAAAGTCAGCAGTGATTATTAATGGTACTTTCGCTGATCGTACCGACAATTTACGACGGTAGTGTATTATTTAGCTTATGGTCGATATTTGTCGAGAATCATCAGATCGGCAGAAATTTCGAACAGTTTATTCGCAAAAACAAAATCTGTAACTGTGATAAATGAGGACAGTGACGACGAGTGAATTTTTAATCAATATGAAACTAAATCAGATAAATTAATGAAGCTTCCAAAAAATTTCAAAAATTATAGAGTACCACGAATAATCATTGTATCTTTTCTATACATACATACAGGGCCGTTCCTACACAGGATGCAATGTGTGCGCCGTACACGGGCGGCCAGGTAAAGGTCTTGTTAGGGGGCGGCCGCCCCGGCCGGCGCTAGATTTATTTATTGCCGTATTTAGAAAATCTGAAAGGTGCATGCTTCAATACGTTTGGCTGATTCATTATCTCACTTGAATAGCAATTTGGACCAAGTGAAGGTAGAGTAGGCGTAAATGTGAAGACTTTATTGCCCTACTATCAATTTTCTATACAGCTTGCAGCGTGAGGAAAACCAGAAGGTGCTTAATGCTTACCTGCCCCTACCTAATTCCAAATAATACTTGAAGCAGTTATGATTAGGTTTGTCAGAAAATCTCAAATGAAACTGAAGCAAGTAAGTTTTCAGTATACAGGTATTCGTCATCCTGTAAAGACAGTGCAAGTTCTAAGTGGTGTTTTCTTTCATACATAAAGTTGGAGGCAAGTTTTAAAAAGTGTTAGGTAATAAAATTCAAAATGAAATGATAGAATTGATAGCTGACCG
>CAKNYM010050591.1:135748-153556 GCA_932195095.1 Andricus curvator | reverse complement strand
CCAATGTCTATCTTTTGCGCCTATCTTTTGCCTATCTTTTCTTTGAAGATGGTGGTGGGGGGGGGGGGGGGGGGTTTAGCCAGGTTTCTCTTTAAATTTTCCTCGTTTCATGGTATGGAACTTCATACTCTCTTCGATTAAGAGTATGGAGTGCCCCATACCTAATACTCAATACCAATACCCAATACGAAAAATCTAACTTCTTTTGGTTGAAATTTCATTCTTTTCGATTGAAAATTCTACTATCAAATTTTTTGTTCAGAATCCATCGTTTTTGGTTAAGAATTCATCTTTTTTTAATGAAAAAGTTATTACTTGCTTCAAAATGGAATTATTTTGTTGAAAATTCATCATTTTGATTTAAAAAGTCATCTCTTTCTGCAGAAACTTGATCTATTTTAGTTAAAAATGCAACGCTCTGTTTACAAGTTAATCTGCTTCGTTTGAAAATTAACTTTTTTGTTAAAAATTGAACTGTTTTGTAGATAAATCATATTTTTGGCTAGAAAAATCAACATTTTGGTAGGAAATGGATCTACTTCGTTGAAAATTAACGTATTTTGTTGAAGATTCGTATGCTTTGTTACGAAACCAATTTTTTTTTGTTAAAAATGTAACTTTTTTATTTTTAATTAAAATCTTTTTCGTTAAAATATCAACTAATACATTTTTCGTTGAAAATTCGTGTTTTTAGGTTTAAAATTCAACTCCATGGTTAAAAAAAGGTCATTTGTTTTTGCTTGAATTCAGAACTTTAGTGAAAAATTCTTTTTTCTTACAAATTAATTTTTTTATTTAAAAAATTTCACTATTTTGTCGTAAATTCAACTTGTGGTTGAAAATGAACTTTTTTTTTGAAAATTCATATTCTTGGGTTGAAAATACCAAAATTTTGTCAAAAATTCAACTACATATTTGGTTCAAAATTGACATTTTTTTACTTTAAAAATTCAACTATTTAATGTACAAATATTTAGATCCGAAAATAATATAAACTAAAAATTAATGAAATACAATTTGGACTAACGAAACATCCATTGTCCAAATTATTTAGTTAAAAATTTATGTAATTTGTTAAAAAATTATTTTCTGGTAGAAAATTAATATTCTTGGTTGAAAATTCAACTAGTTTTTTAAAAGTTCATTTTTTTCTTTCAATATTCATAATTTTAGTTGAAAATTCATTTTTTTGTTCTTAAAAATTAATTGTTCAAACTGAAAATTGAACTATTTTGTTGTAAATTAACTTTTTTATTGAAAAGTCTCTTCTGGTACAAATTTAATCTTCTTGGTTGAAACTTCAACTATTTTGTAAAATTTGTTTTTTTTAGTATTATGTTTAGAAATCGTCCTTTGGCTTTAAAAATTAATCGTTTCCTGCATAAATTTGATCTATTTTGGGTATAAATAAAACTGGCTGGTTAAAAATTAATCTTTTTTGGTCCAAATTAACTTTTTTGTTGATAATTCATATTCTCCGGTTGAAAATTCAGCTATTTGATACAAAATTAGACTTTTTTGTAGAAAATTCGGTTTCTGTATCGAAAATTAATCCTTTTGGTTGAAAATTAAAGCCAAAAATATGTGTATTTTGTTGACATTGCATCTTTTTTGTAGGAAATTAATTTTCTTGGTTAAAACCTCGTCTTTTTTATATAAAAATTCATCTCTTCTGGTGGAAAGTTCATTTTTTTAAATTAAAAATGCAACTGTTTGGTTGAAAATGTATCTGCGTTGGTTTGAGCATTCAACTATGTTGTTGGAAATTCGTCTTTTTTGGTTCAATTCCAGTGTTTTTGATTTAAAATGAAATTTTGTTTGTTTGTTGAAATATCAACTATTGCATTTTTGGTTTAGAATTCATATTTTTTGTTGAAAATTTAGCTACTTGGTTGAAAGTTTAAGTATTTTGTTAATTCATAAAAAACAGCAAGATTTACCAATCCCCCCTCCCCACCCAACCCGCAAATCGTCCGAATTAGGGGACAATTGTGAGAAAATAGTGTATTTAGACTGATTTTTTT
Organism: Andricus curvator; assembly: GCA_932195095.1. NCBI lineage: Eukaryota > Metazoa > Arthropoda > Insecta > Hymenoptera > Cynipidae > Andricus > Andricus curvator. Next base: position 151,532 of record CAKNYM010050591.1, on the reverse strand, counting down.
TCCAAATAGTAGCAAAATAGTGTGATGGCTCGAAAAAGTGTCAAATAGTGTCAATATTCCGAGACCTGCAATAAATTTTTAACAACAAAAAATTAATTTTTACTAAAAAAAAATTGTTAAACAAAACTTCAATAATTAAATTTTAAGTTACAAAAATTAATGTTCAAGCAAACAGATGAATTCTCAACTAAAACTATGGAATATTCAATTAGAATAAGTTAAATTTCAGTTAAAAAATTACTTTCCACAAAAAAAAAAAAATAACTGTTTAACTTTCAACAAAACAAAAAAAAAACTTTGAAAAAAATACTTACATTTCCAAACAAAGTGATGAATTTTCAACTGAAATTGTAAATCTTTAACTGGAATAAGTTTTTGAGTTTTAATCCAGAAAGATGAATTTGCAACTAAAATGATGAACCTTTAACTAGAAAAGCTGAATTTTTGACCAAAGAGATGAATTTTCAACCAAGAAGATTAATTTCTACCAAAAAAGATGAATTTTCAACTAAAGAAGATAAATTGTCAGCCAAAAATGAAATATTAGAATTTTTAGATTTATCGAAAATGAATTTTCAACAAAATAGTTAAAATTTTTACAGAATTGTTGAATTTTTAAGCAAAAAAGACGTATTTTCGACAAAAAGGTGCAAATTTCAACCAAAAAATATGAATTCTGAAACAAATGTTTGAATTTTCTGCCAAATTAATTGAATTTTCAACAACAAAAAATTAATTTTTACTAAATAAGATAAATTCTTCACCAAAACTTAAATAATTAAATTTTCAGTTAAAAAAATTAATGTTCAACCAAAGAGATGCATTTTCAACTAAAACTATGGAATATTCAATTAGAATAAGTGAAATTTTCAGTAAAAAAATTACTTTCCACAAAAAACTAATTTAAAAAAAAAAAAAAATATTTACATTTTCAAAAAAAGTGATGAACTTTCAACTAAAATTGTACATCTTTAACTAGAATAGTTGTATTTTAAACCAGAAAGATGAATTTTAAACAAAAATGATAAATCTTTGACTATAATAGTTGAATTTTTGACCAAAGAGATGATTTTTCAACCAAGAAGATTAATTTGTACAAAAAATATGAATTTTCAACTAAAAAAGATCATTTTTCAACCAAAAATTGAATAATTAAATTTTTAAGTCAAAAAATGAATGTTCAATCAAAGCGATAAATTTTTATCTAAAATTATGGAATATTAAGCTGGAATAATAGTTACATTTTCAGTTTAAAAAACAAAATATTTTTCAACCAAAAAAGAAACAAATTTTCAACAAAATAGTTAAATTATAGACAATGAAGTTCCTTTTCATACAAAAAAAAACAATTTTTCAATCAAATAGCTCATATTTCAACCAAAGAAATGAATTTTCAATTAAAATGATGAATTTTCATCCAAAAAATTAATTTTCAACAAAAGAGTTTATCTTTCAACCAAGCAATTTTATTTAAAACCTGAAAGATGAATTTTCAACTAAAATGATAAATATTTAACTAGAATACTTGACTTTTTAAACTGGAAAGAATCGATTTTTAACAAAATATGTGGATTTTCGATGAAATAGTTTAATTTTAAATTAAAAAAGATAAATTTTCATTCAATTTGTTGAATTTTGAACAAGAAAAGATCAATTTTTAACGAAACTGATGAATTTTCAACTAAAGTGATGAATCTTCAAGTCGAATTGTTGAATTTTATACCAAAAAGATGTATTTTCAACCATAAAGATTAATTTTCTACAAAAGAAGACGAATTTTTCACAAAGTACATACATTTTCAAACAACTGGTTTAATTTCTAAATAAAAAATATCTATTTTCAACCAAATAGTTGAATTTTCATCCAAAAAATATACATTTTCAACCAAACATAGAATGGTTAAATTTTCTGTTGAAAATCTAATTCTTAACAACAACAAAAAACGAGTTTTCAGCAAAATAGTTAAATTTTCTACTGAAATAGTTACATTTTTAGTTAAAAAACTTGATTTTCAACAAAGTAGTTGAATTTTCAACCAGAGATGAATTTTCACTTAAAATGATGAATCTTCAACCAAAACAATTATATATATATATATATATATATATATATATATATACCATTAAGCTATTTCCCTTTCGGGAAAACAATTGATTTAAAAAAAAAGAGTTTAACTTTCAGCGAAGTCATTTTACTTCCACCCTAAAAGATGAATTTTCAATTCAAACGATGGATATGTAACTGGTATACTTGAACTTTTAAACAAGAAGATTAACTTGCAAAGAAAAAGATAATTTTCTACCAGAAAAATCGATTTTTAAGAAAATATGTGAATTTTCAACGAAATAGTTGAATGTTCAATTAAAAAAGACAAATTTTCACCCAAATTGTTCAATTTTGAACAAAACAACATCAATTTTCAGGCAAATTAATGAATTTTGAGGTAAAAATGATGAATCTTAAACTGGAATAGTATACCAAAATCCAAAAAGATGAATTTTCAACCATAAAGATTAATTTTCTACAAAAAAAGGTGAATTTTTCACAAAGTACATAAATTTGAAACAACTAGTTTAATTTCTAAATAAAAACTATCAATTTTCAACCAAATAGTTGAAGTTTTATCCAAAAAAGATACACTTTCAACCAAAAATAGAATGGTTACATTTTCTGTTAAAAATCTAATTCTTAACAACAACAAAAAACGGATTTTCAGCAAAATAGTTCAATTTTCTACAAGAATAGTTAAATTTTTAGTTTAAAAAATTGCTTTTCAACAAAGTAATTACATTTTCAACCAGAGATGAATTTTCAAATAAAATGATGATTTCTTAGCCAAAAAAAGAAACGAAAAATGTCACAAAATTTTATATTATAATTCAACAATATGTCTTGTTTGAAATACTACTTCTACTCTAAGAACTACTTGAAGTACTTTCATTATCTCAAATTTGGAAGAGGGAACTTTCAAATTGTGACAAATTTTCACTTGGCACAGGGATTCTTTTAAATTCCTTTGTTCTAAATCCGAATTTTAATTCTTTAAAAAAAATCCCGTTCCACGTCAAAAATTCCCTGATCCAAGTGAAATTATATTTCCTCACGGAAACTCCCTGTCCTAATATAAAAACGACAACTATTTTGTAAAATTCCCTGTTCCAAGTTAGGATAAATTAGGAGTAGGAGAATAAAACATGATAAATCCATTTTTTTTAAATTGAGAAAATGATTGATTCTGTGTATTTAAAATATCATCCATTCGATTATCAAACATAAGTCAGCGAAAAAAATCTCACAGATCAAAAAATTGCAAAAGGTTTTTCTTATAATGGAAAATAATAAAAATTCAATAATAAATTATGAGGACTTATAAAAAATAATGAAAACTTGAATTTTTCTGCGATCAGAAGTAAATTCACGGGTTTTAAATTGAATTCCCGGTCACTTCCCGGTTTTTTCCAGGTCAATAAAGTTCCCAGTCATTCCCGGATTCCCGGTCAAGTCGCCAACCTGAGGTTCCTCACGCAAAGAAATGCCGGCTAAAATCTAGAAAGTTTGAATCACATTAGTTTATAATTGCTCAAACAAAACGGTCAAACCTTTTATTATTACACGTAAACCCTAGTCTAAACCTCAAGATCGCTTTAAAAAAAGCAATCTCGCTTCATTTTCTCTTTTGTAGGCCTGAACCTCACGCCACTATATAGAGTATTCAATATAGCGACTTGCGCTATGTACATATAATAGGGCGGAGGTGCAGGGCAACCACGTCTCGATGAGACGCATATGGTTGCCCGCACAGCCCAATAAAAAGGTAGAGTGCGTTTCGTCCCGGGTCCGCCACTGGACTCATCAGTATGGCAATGTGGACGGACCCTGCCACAGACGCTCTGGGGAGGAAGGGAATGGACACCTTACTTGAAGGCACAAGAACTCGCTTTGATTGCGAGAAGACTTGTGCAAGCAAGCGGTAGCCGCCTAGCGGCGAGTCCCTACATCAAGTATGTTGGCAGCGCCATCAGACGGCGAAATTTTTGAACGGCTGGGTGAGTCGTTCTGCCGTGTTGTGCAATTACAATGGATAACAATGTAAATATTTGAGGGGTTTCAGCTTAAAAAACCGGATCAAGACGAATTTTTTGCATAGTAGGTTGCTCAAATACGGAGCATAAGAATGCGGATCTACAATTTTATTCTTTTCCGGGACACTGGTAGTAAAAAAAGCGAAAACAAGTGTGTTTAGCTGCTGCCCGCAAGAAGCAGCATAAAGTACATATAATTTCTTAAAAACAAACATAGGCTTCACATAGTCCCTCTGGGATAAAATATAGGGACCAAAGGGTACTTTTTGACATCCTTATAGGGTACTTTTTTCGCGCTCAAAGGATAACAAATTCAGGATAAATTCATAAGACTTCAAAAAAAATCAAAAAAATTCGCTCGCAAGTTTCAGCGCGCCTAGGGCGCGCACCTGTTGGATCTCGCGCTTCGCGCTCGATTGGGTATTCATCTCGCGCTATCGTGTTCACAGACAGACATACAGACAGACACATTCGTAAAAACCTGTTTTTTGGGTTCAGGGGGTCTCAAAACGTGGACATTTGACAAAAACCGGGGGGGTCAAATTTTACACAAATCTAATACCTTCTCTAGATGAGAATGTAAAAATACAAATTTTCAAGTATCATGAGCATTAATGATGATTATTTTATTGTTTGAATTGTTAGAAATAGTATTGAGAATATAAAAACAATGAAATATTGTGAAAAAACACACCCGAGATGAAAAATAAAGTAAATAAGCAAAGTTTTGATGAGAATGTGCCCGCTTATCGGGCCGATTTTTTCACTGTTAAGGTTATTTTTTACGAATAAAACAAAAACTACCCATCCTATCAAAAAGTGACCCATGAGAAATTTGTAGATCTTTTTTGAATGCACAATTTTAGTTCAGCCATCATTTGTCGTATCTTTCATAGTCTGACCGTAAAATTGATTTTTTGGATTTTTCATTATTTCTTGTGCAATAAAAATGTGAATTTTCGATTTTTCAAGAAAATTCAAAAAGTCATTATGATAATCTTGTAGGGCGTGCAAAAAGAAACACTTTTCTTGTCCTGACTTTTTTTCGTATCGTGCGTTGTTTGGCTGAAAATGTGAATTTTCGTTTTTTCTTTTGGATTTTGAAAATGCTGTAACTCGGAAAATTTTCATTTTATCGAAAAATGTCATAAGAATAAAATATTTAAATTTTCAATTACAATAAGCAGCCGTACATATAATTTCCAAATTTTGAAAAAAAAAGGTCCAAAAAATTTTCAAAATGCCCTCACTTTTTGAATTTTCATCCAAAATGGCTGGCTAACGAACTTGACCTTTAGTTTAGGAGACTAAAAGAGTATACCAAAGGCCAGTCCAATCGGTCAATTCTTTCGAAAGTTATCGCGTTCACAGACAGACATACAGACAGACAGACACATTCGTAAAAACCTGTTTTTTGGGTTCAGGGGGTCTCAAAACGTGGACATTTGACAAAAACAGGGGGGGTCAAATTTTACACAAATCTAATACCTTCTCTAGATGAGAATGTAAAAAACTTAATTGAAATCTGTACATTTGAAATGACAAGGGAATTCAAAAGAATTTGATGAAATGCCTACGAATTAAAGGTGAGGTTAAAAGACTTAAGGATCAATTAAATTGGAAATTTAAAAAATTGTTAAAATCCGTTGAATTCAATAGAATGAAGTGAATTTAGAATAATTAAATCCAATTAGAAAAATTCAAGAGAATTCCACAAAATTTAAAAGAATTCAGGGTGATTTAAAAAAAACTTCAAATCTTTGAAATCCTAGTAATTTCTAACCAAACAAGTGACTAATGACTAAAAAACAATTTAAGAGAATTCAAATGAATTGGAAGATTATTTATAATCGAAAAAATCTATTTCAGTAAAAATTGAGTGAATTTTTCGGAATTTATGGGAAATGAGAAGAATTCGATGATATTCACGAAAAGCCCACCTAAATTTAAAAAGCAATTAAGTGAATTGAAAACATTTCAAAAATATGAAAAAATGTATTGAATTAAATTTGAGATGAGTTTTAATAAAATTAAAGAGAATTTAAAAGAATTTTATGAAATACCTACGAATTCAAGGTGAGTTATAGAGACTTCAAGATGAATTATACAAAAACTTTTTAAAAATCCATTGAATTGAGTCAAGTTGAGTGCATTTAGAAGAATTCAAAAGAATTTGAAAGAATTTAGAGTAATTAATAAGAATTCCAAATGCATTGCAAAAAATATTTGAAAATCTCTTGAAATCTTTGAAATCCTTAGGAAATCTTATAAAATCCCTTAGAATCTTTTTAAAATATCTTAAAACCGTACAGGTCCTGTAAAATCTATTCATATCTTCCAAAATTCTAGAAAATTCTTTCAAAACTGCAATACAATTTTTAAATTACAATTTTTTTTAAATCCCTTCAAATTATCAAAACCCTTAGGAATGCCTTGAAATTGTTTAAAGCTCTTCAAAATGTATGGGACTCTTTTACAATACCCTAAAATATTTCAAATTCCATTAAATTACTAAAATAAAAAAAAATAACTTGTAATCTGTTAAAATAACCTAAAATATCTCAAATCCTTTAAAATATTTGTCAATTCTCTAAATTTTTGTAAAGCTTTTGAAAATGCCAAGGAATAAAAAAATATACATTGAAATATTTCAATCATTGTATAAATTGATCCTCAGGATCATTTAAATAAAAACTTTTAAAAATTCAAAAAAATCCATTGAATTAAGTAGAATTGAGTAAATTTATAAAAATCGCTTCAAATCTTCGAAAACCTGCAAAATACCTCACTTGTCGTTAATAAATTCTATGAAATCCACTAAAATATTATAAAATCCCGTGAAATTCTATGATGAGATTTCCTGAAATCCTGGAAAATGTATTAAAATATATTAAGAGGTTTAGAATCCCTTAAAACCATTGCAATCCTCGGAAATATTATAAAATCTTGTGCAATCTTTGAAAATATCTTAAAACCTTATAGGTCCTGAAAAATTGTTCCATATCTTCTGAAATTCTAGAAAACTCTTTATCCTAAAATAGTCCAAACGCTTTGAAATTGTCAAGTTTTACTGCTTGAAAGCACATATGTAGGTAAGGTGGGGGTATCGGTGCTAGACTATGTAGTTATGAATATGCAAGGGTGGGAGGAGATGGAGAGATTCGCAGTAGAAGGGAGGGTAGAATCAGACCATCAGCCATTAGGGTTGTGGATAAGGGATGAGAGCAGCGGAAGGCAAGGTGGGGAAGAAGTGTCGACGGGGGAGAGGGTTTGCTGGACGAGGGAGGCGATAGAGAAGTATAAGGAGCAGTTAGGGAAGGTACGCTTCGAAGGGGAGACGGTGGAAGAGATATGGGAGGATTTAAAAGAGGAAGTGAAAGATGCGTGCAAAAGAAGGTATTCAAAAAGAAGAAGAAAGGAATGGTGAAGCCGTGGTGGGATAGGGAATGTAAAATGATGAAAAGGAAGGTGAAGAGGAAGTATAAGAAGTGGAAAGAGGGTACTGCGAAAAGGGAGGAGTACGTAGAAATGAGGAAGGGGTTTAGATTGATGTGTAAGAAGAAAGAACAGGAAAAGGAGAAAGAGATGGAGGAGGAGTTAGGGAATGTTAAGACAGAGGGGGACGTCTGGAAGATAATAAATAGGTTTAGGAAGCGTAGAGTAGGGATAAGCGAGAAGATAGGGAGTGAGGAGTGGAGGGAGTTTTTTGAAGAATCATTTCAGGGCTCAGATTCAAGGAAGAGAGATGATGGGAGTCGAAGAACGGGGGAGGCAGAGATGGAGGAGTTGAATGACGACGAGATAGAGAAACAGATAAGGAAGTTAAGGTCAAAATCAGCAGGGCTGGATGGGGTAGAGGACGAAGCATGGCTGTTCAGTACACAAGAGGTTAGGGAGAGGCTGAAGGAGGTAGTGAAGAAAGTATGGAGGAGGGAGGGATTCCCACCAGGGTGGAGAGAAGGGTTAATAGTGCCTCTGTATAAGAAAGGAGATAGGGATAGGCAGGAAAATTATAGAGGGATTACGCTAATGAATACGGCGTATAAAGTATACGCGATGATGGTGGCGCAGAGGCTGCGGAAGGATGTCGAAGGGAAAGGAATATTGCCGGAGACGCAGGCGGGCTTTAGGGCAGGTAGGAGTACTATAGACAATGTCTACGTTCTACGGCACGTGGTGGATAGAGAATTAGCGAAGAAGGGGTCGAAAGTGTACGCGTCTTTTGTGGATCTAAAAGGCGCGTTTCCGTCGGTGGATAGGGGGAGGTTGTGGGAGGCGATGGAGGATAGGCGAGTGGAGAGAGGCCTGATCGAGAGGGCAAGGGAGATATATGATGAGACCAAAGATAAGGTAAGATGAGGACAGGGGATTTTGGAGGGATTCTGGATGGATAGGGGGTTAATACAAGGGTGTCCGCTTAGCCCAACGCTTTTTGCGATTTTAATTGCGGATATGGAAAGTAAGCTGAAGGCCGGAGTGGTAGGAGGAGTCAGGATAGGAGGGGTTAGAATTTGGTCGCTAGCGTATGCAGATGACATAGTTTTGTTGGCAAAAAGCGAGGAGGCCTTAAAGGAAATGATGAAGAGGTTGAGAAGATACCTGGATAAGAACAGGTTAGAACTGAATGCAGAAAAGTCCAAGGTTATGGTTTTCAGAAAAAGAGGTGGAAGGGATAAGGAAGGGGAGTGGAAGCGGAAGGGAAAGGCTGTGCAGGCGGTGAAAGGGTTTGTGTACCTGGGCTTCTTGTTTCGGAGGAATGGCGGAGTGGATGGTCACATAAAAGAGAGAGTAAGGAGGGCGAATGTGGTGATGAGGCAGGTGTGGTGGTTGGGAAAGAAGTTATTCGCAGATGATTTTGGAAGGAGAATGAAATTGTTTGAATCACTAGTGATGAGTGTGCTATTGTATGGAGTAGAGGTGTGGGGATGGAAGGAAAGCGAAGAGGTAAATAGGATACAGGAGAGGTATGTAAAGTGGACACTGGGGCTGGCAAGGAACACGCCTAATTATATTGTCAGGAGGGAGACGGGGAGAACGAGTGTAGTGATTCTAGCAGGGAGTCGGGCGTGTAAATATGAGGAGACATTTTTGGAAGAGGGGGGAAGTAAGCTGGTGAGGGAGTGTTGGTGGGAGAAGGAGAACAGGAGAGGGGGTGGTAAGATGGAGGTTGAAAGAGAAAGGTATTTTAGAACGAATGGACTGCAGATGGATGAAGTGAGAAGGATGCATGAGGAAGGAAGGAAGGTATATGATTTGGTTAAGAAAAACAGCATGGAGAGAGAGAAGACAGCAGGGGAAGAGAGAATAAGAGAGACAAGGCTTAATGGGAACTATGTGTGGATTATGCCAAGGGCGAGAGCGCAATATTTGTGTGAGAAAGGAGAAAAAGGAAGTCAGGAGCTTATAGCGAGGATGAGATGTGGGTGCATGGAGGGTTTCAAGAGGTTCTGGCTCGCTAGGGAAAAGAGGATGTGTGAAATATGTGGGAAGGGGGAGGCAAGAGTGGAGCACTGGTTGGAGGAGTGCGTAGAGGTGGAAAGGAGTGGGATAAGCATGGAGGTATTGATGCATGAAAGGGGGGACAAAAGGGCAGTAGCATGGGTGAAGGGAGTCTTGGGTAAGATGGAGAAGAAGAGAAGGAAGAAGGAAGAGGAATGGAGAAAGAAAGATTGTAAATAGAGGAGGAAGTAAACATAAGTAAATGTAAATATTGTAAATAGGTAAATAGTAGATAAGTATTAGGTATCAGCCGCGGAGGCAGAGTTTGGTAATGCGAGGCAAAGCAAGAAAGTAGGGACATGCGTGCGAGGCGAGGCGAAGCGAGGAAGGCAATGCGATAAGAGCGAGCGGCGTTAGAGATAAGGTGTGGAAGGATGTTAGTTTTAAGAAAATTCTGTAAAAAATGGAAGTGTAAGCGAGTCAATTTTTTAAGGCCAGCAGGCTAAAAAATAAACGTTTATCTACAGAATTATTTTGCATTAAAAAAAGTTACGGTGCATCACTCAGCACGGTGAGCTTCAAACAACTTAAACCTAAACTTCTTACTCAACGAAAATTCTTTGCAGGATTTAATTCTTTGATATTGCCTGAATATTTTAAGTGATAAATGAAAAAAATCGTTGGAGCCCTTTTTAAAAACACAAATTTAGATTTTTCGAGATGTTTTTTTTATGATAAAAAGTTGTAATTTTATGTACGCTTTTATATATAGAATATGTAGTAAAAAAGTTTCTATAAACTTGTGTGTGATTTGATTTTTAACAAAGTAGGTCATTTTTCAAGGAATCTGTATTATCGTTGGAGAATAACAGAAAATATTTAACGTCTTTTCAGACTAGATGGAGCTAGGAAATAGAAATTATTTTAAATAAAACTGTTTTTCTGAAAAAAGATATTCTCCTTTCGCTCTGCTGGGAAACGAACCAACGATAATACAGATTCCTTGAAAAAATTGATTTCTACAATCTAGCAAAATAATGCGTGTATTTCTGAAAAAAGTTTCTTCTCTCGATCTCTCTAGTAGCTTAATGGGAAAGCACCTGACTGGAAATCAGTTGTTCTGTGGTTCGATTCCCAGCGGAGGGAAAGGAGAAGATCTTTTTTCAGAAAAACAGTTTTATTTAAAATAATTTTTCTTTCATGGCTCCATCCAGTCTGAAAAGACGTTAAATATTTTCTGCTATTCTCCAACGATAATACAGATTACTTGAAAAATTTGATTTGTACCATCTAGCAAAATAATGCGTGTATTTTTGCAAAAAAGTTTCTACTCTCGATCTCTCTAGTAGCTTAATGGGAAAGCACCTGACCGGAAATCAGTAGTTCTGTGGTTCTTTTCCCAGCGGAGCGAAAGGAGATCTTTTTCAGAAAAACAGTTTTATTTAATAATTTTTCTTTCATAGCTCCATCTAGTCTGAAAAGACGTTCAATATTTTCTGTTATTCTCCAGCGATAACACAGATTCCTTGAATAATTTGATTTGTTCGAATTTTTAACTAAAAAGGATAAATTTTTGAATAAAAATAGAAGTTACATTTTCATTTAGAAAAGTGAACTTTGTACCTAAAAAAAAACAACAATTTTTAACAAAATACTTCAATTTTCAAGTAAAAAGATGAGTTTTCAAGCAAGAAGATTAATTTTCTACAAAAAATACTATTTTTAATAAAATACCTCAATTTTCAATTGAATAATTTAATTTTCAACTAGAAAAAATTAGTGTTTAATCAAAAATTGAATAGTCATATTTTTGATACAAAAAAAAACGAAATTCAGAAAACTAAATTTTTATTACAGAAATTCAACTTTCAATCAAATAGTTATATTTTTAACTATAAAAGAGAAATTTCCAACTAAAAATGAAACAGTTAAAATTTTAGTGGAAAAAAATTTCAATGAAGAAAACGAATTTACAACAATATAGTTAAATTTTCAACAACAAAAAAATAAATTATCTAACATAAACATAAATTTTCAACGAAGAAAACTAATTTTCTACAAAAAAATACGAGTTTTCAACATGATATATGCATTTTTAACTAAAATAGATCGATTTTGAACCAAAAATGGAAGTTAAATTTTGAGATATTAAAATTAATTTTATACCAAAAGAACAACAAATTTGAAGAAATTGAAGAAACAAATTAGTTGAAAACTATTTGGATTACAAATGTAAATTACTCCGAATCAGCTGGATTACGCCGGATTATACTGGATTAACCGCATTATACTGAATTACCCGCGGAATTACGCCGGTATACCAGTTCGGATAATCGAGCGGTCTAGCAGATAAGCAGTTTCCCCCTCGACTTTCCTTTTAAAAATGATTCGCTAGGTTGACTGAAATAAAGTACTAGTAATTAATTAATTAATAAATGAAGTAAAAATTAATTAATTATTATCACTAATCATTATTATTGTGGGAATGAGGGTTAATGAACAACAGTGACTTTTTTATAATAACTAAGTTTAATGTAAACACTGAAAAATATGTACATCGGCGTAACAATAATCTTCGTCGTACTCGATCGGGCGTACATCATCGTACTGACCCTTCCGTTCAGGGGACTGGGGTCGCATCCCTCAGTGCTCCCCTCTCTTACGCATTGCCCCTGGGGACTTACTCCTAACGCCTACGCAAAATTCTAGATTCCTACACTCGGCCTTCCTGACCAATATTGTCACCTGACAATACATCCTTTTCGAAAATATCCTCTCTCTCTCTCACACACACACACACACCGTAACAGCTTGCACACTCTGAAATGTTCATGTTTTTAAATCTATCACACTTCCCAAGAAATCACTTCTACTCCATTAAAAATACTACTAATATTGTCATTCATTCTTTGCTTTGTGCTCATAAAACATCCATAACAATTCCTTAATTCTAAAATCATAATTTTTTAAATAGTCAAAATTCTACTGTCATTTCTCATTGTCCACGTGTCGTCAGTCAACTGTATTACAAAATTTCAACTTGTCTCCGTTCTGTCAATGGTCTTTCCTACTTCTTTACTGTACATTTTTTCCTACTTCTTAACAATACGTCTTTCCAAACTTCTTTACAATACATCTTTCCAACTTCTTTGCTACCGCCTTTCCGAACATCTTTACCGTCATTTCTACATCTTAACAACTACGTCTTTGCGAACTTCTCTTCCGTCTTTTCTACATCTTTGCAATTCACGTCTTTCCTATCAAATAAACTTTACAGCTTCCCTCGTCAGTACGTCATATCGGTCAGTAATTTTCGTCGTCAAAACAATTCTGTACATCTGTTTTTTCGTCTTTAATGGAAATCTTTCACACTTTCGTAAAAATACGAATCACCGTAACTCAAAACTACTTGATCAATTACACCTTAACTCATTATAAGTCTTGAAAAATAACAACTTAATGTCCTATTTTTGCAAGCATCTTCTCATAATCTCTACGTCAATACCTACAATTCTGAAATTATGAGTAAAACCTAAAATATGATTGAAACAAAAAAACTTAATGAATATTTCTAAAATTTACTTCTTGCACTCGTAGTCAGTTATAAAATCGACTTTAGCTTCGTTGCACCAGACGTAAACTCTGCTTTAATTACCTTAACTCAAAACCTCAAAAAAACTTAATACTAATTCATGCTATTTCTCAGAAAATACTTGTTTCAAGTTTTTATTTTTTGTAAACTTTACCGAACTGCTGCACTGCTACTTCGTTAATCCTCCTAGTCCTCTGTCTTCCGAATATCTGACATCTTTTCGGGACACTGAGTAGCAATATGCCCGAATTTATTGCATTTAAAGCACCTTGCACCCTTGCTTCGGTGTTCGCAATCGCGTGACTCGTGACTTCTGCTGCCACAGTTGTAGCATCTTCTCTGTTGCTTCTCCGTCTTCGCTGTCGTTGCCACCTCCTTAGTTGCTGCATCTTGGTATGAAGTCTTCTCGACCTTCGTCTGCTTCTGTTTTATAAGCTGGTAGTCCTCCAACGATTTTTTAAACTCCTGTATTGTCCATTTGCCGTAAAGCATCGCCTTGTTGCTTTCCGAGTCGTTGATACCAGCAATCACGTACTTAATTACTGATCTCTGACTCAAGATTCCACGGCTTCCTAGGCTTCTCATTTGCAGCAAATATTCCTGAAAAGATTCGCCAGGTAACTTCTTCCTTCTTTGCATCGCTTCGTGTAGGTCGCATCTGTCCATCTCCGAGCCAAACTCTTCCTTCAGACCGTCCTGCAAAGCATTCCAAGTAGTGACGGTCCGTTGACTCTCGAGCCATAATTTTGCCAATCCAGTGAGAGACTTTTTGGCACAAACCAGTGTCTGCAAATCACTCCACGAGTACATTTCCTTGCACTCGGTGATGTGAGTGATCCACTGATTTACCGTGAAAACTGGATTCTCACCATCGAACTTATTGATGGTGCCTTCCACATCTCTCAGCTGAACCCCACTTTCACGTAGTGCTGGCGTCGAAGCTCTAGATATCCTCAGTTGCTCCTGCAGCTGAGCTATTTGAGCTTCCAAATCTTGCTCGCGCGACATTTTTGCGTTGATGACCGTCGTGTCCTCTTCGTTGCAACTTTCCCCTCCTTCGTCGTTGCTTCCCTCTCTCTCGTCGTTGCTTCCTTCTTTTCCGTTTCTCTTTTCCAGTGCAGTGGAAAGCGAAGGATCTGGGGTGGGTGGAGAGTTTTCACTGTCTCTCAGGTCGCTCTCTCCCTCTCGGCCTTTTCCTTGCGTTCCTTTCACCGTCGCTTCCCCTGCAGGATCCTCGACTTTCTCTTTTAGCGTCTTCGTTAGAGATTTCTTTTTCAGCGTCGTTTGCGTCTTTCGTCGTTGGTTTTCGCGATTAGAATTTTTCGACTTTAGAGCGGAATTTCGCGTAACCACCATACCACTTTTTTCGTCTTTGCTACACGTCGTTCGTCGTCGTCGTTGCTTTTTGCGTCGTTGTGGTGGGTGGCGTCGTTGCTCCTAATTAAGAATTCCTCACAGAAAATCCTTATTGTCACTGCACCTCACTTTAAACTTCATAAGTCACTTTTCACTCGTTATGTAGCACTTTTTAACACAAGTGAGAACTCTGTTCTCTGTCCACTACACTTCCACTTTCACCGCGTCTCTTCGCGTCGCGTCGCGTCATCAGCGTCCTAAGTCTTAATTGCGTAAAAACGTCCTAATCACTTCACTGCTGTTTTTAACCTCATCCCGGACGAGCCCCCAAAATTGTGGGAATGAGGGTTAATGAACAACAGTGACTTTTTTATAATAACTAAGTTTAATGTAAACACTGAAAAATATGTACATCGGCGTAACAATAATCTTCGTCGTACTCCTTCGGGCGTACATCATCGAACTGACCCTTCCGTTCAGGGGACTGGGGTCGCATCCCTCAGTGCTCCCCTCTCTTACGCATTGCCCCTGGGGACTTACTCCTAACGCCTACGCAAAATTCTAGATTCCTACATTATTATTAATTTTTTTTATAGGGTTCGAATGCTTTTAGATTATTTAAAAATATTCCAAGGGATTTCAGAGAATTACAAAGATTTCAAAAAGTTTGCAAGTATTTATTTCAAGGTATTTGTTGGGATTTTACCAACCCTACATCATTTTATAGGATCTCAAAAGACTCTAAAGATATCAAAGGATTTCAAAGATTTCGACCGATTTAAAGGGATTTCAATAGATTTCAGCGGATTTCAATAGATTTGAAAGCTCTAAGGGTATTTAAAAAGATTTGAAGGGATTTTAAATTTTATCAGATTTTATGTGATTTCAGAGGATTTTAAATGGATTTTGAAAATTTCAAAGTTTTTGAAAGAATATAGTGTATTTTAAAAGATACCGAAGAATTTCATGAGCTTGTAAAGAATTTCGTAGGATTATAGAAAATTCGAGGAAATTCAAAAACTTGTAAGGAATTTAAAATGATTTCATAACATTTCGATATTTACCAAATTTCCAGTAATTTTACAATATTTGAAGGAATCACAGGATTGCAAAAGAAATTGAAAGGTTTGATAAGATGATAAGAAATTTCTGTAGATTTCAAGGGATTAATACAATCGAAGAGTTTTCGAGATATTTCAGAAGATTTCAAGGGGTTTCAATAGATTTCAGTAGATTTCAACGGATTTCATGGGGCTTTATCAGATTTTATATATATATATATATATAAACGTTTATTTTTTAGCCTGCTGGCCT
>CAKNYM010050591.1:119340-130748 GCA_932195095.1 Andricus curvator | reverse complement strand
TATATATATATATATATATATATTATCATTCACGGACGCATTATTATAATGCGTGAGCCTTGACATATTGGGCAAAGCCTGGTTTTTTTCCCTGGTTTTTTTACCTGGTTTTCTTGTTTTGCGACAACCTCATAAAATCTGAGGAGGAATGTCCATCAATCACTGCTGAAGAGGTGAAAAAAGCACTTAGAGGCACGAAGAACTTTTCCGCTGCTGGACCAAATTGTATCAAGAACTTCTGGTGGAAGAAGTTTACTTTTACACATCAACATTTGACCCGCATATTCACCTCATATTTAAAGTAGGAAACGCCCATTCCGCAGTGGATGGTATAAGGACGCACTATACTCCTGCCGAAAAAAGGCAACTTGTCCAACCCATAGAATTACAAGCCAATAAGTTGTTCGAACTCACTGTATAAGATCTTCACAGCTTTCCTAAACAACAGGATTGTTCGACGAATTGAGCCTGTCTGTCGAGAGATGTACGAACAACGTGACTCGAAAAAAGGTGTAACAGGCTGTCGAGAGAACCTGCTATTCGACAGGTGTGTCTGTAAAGACGCTGCAACCCATCAGCACGTCCTGTCAATGGCCTGGATTGACTACCGGTAAGCTTTCGATTCAACCTCTCACAGACTTATCATCTGTCGGTTGCAAAGGTTGAAAGTGCACACACACACACATAGTGAGATGCATAAAGAGATTGATGCCCCTTTGGAAAACTAGATTTACTATCTCATCCAGAAATTATCGTGTGGCAATGAACAACGTCACCTTCCAGAGGGGCGTCTTCCAGGGCGATACCATGGGCCCTTTGCTTTTTTTATCACACTTCTCTCGCACTACGAAATTCTTCTGGATACCTCTATGGCGACACTAATCAGCGCGAGCATAATGTCACTCGTGTATTTTATATAGATGACCTGAAGATCTATGCCTCCGGTAAAAGCAAACTTCAAACTGCTATAAATATCGTCAAGAAGTACACAGGAGAGATTGGGATGGACTTTGGATTGGAAAAGTGTGCCAAAATTCATCTAAAGATAGGAAAGATTATTGGCGTTCCCAAAGACCCTGTGCTTGTGGATATAAGTGTCATTAGACATCTTAATACTGGATAGACCTATACATACCTGGGCGTGCCTCAAAGCCGCATTCAGGACGTAACATCAGTGAAGGAATCTCTCCGAAGCAGATACAAGCATCTTTTTCGATAGATTTGGTCTTCCAATCTGTCGGCGTTGAATAAGGTATGTGCGACTAACATGCTTGCCGTCCCGGTTCTACTCGTTTGGGGTGGTTCAATGGACGAAGAACGAGCTCACGGCCCTTGATATCACCACACGTAAGATCATGCATATCCACAAAAGTTCGCATATCAATTCGTCAGTTCCGCGATTATACATCTAACACAGTCAAGGCGGACGTGGACTTCTGAATCTCCAGTGTCTTCATGACCGAATTGTTCTAAGTACAGCTCACATCTTTGCGAATGGCAGAGATCCTCTCCTGAAAATGGTCAGAAACCACGAGATGATTGGCGAAGGAGCGTTCCTTTACAAAGCCGCGGAGCAAGCGGCCGAGACCCTTGACCTGAATTTTAACTTCAGAAGTGAGGAAAGTGCATCACTGTATCTAGAGCTTCACTTGTACAAGCCGAAGTAAAGAAAGCAGAAGTTGAAAAATTTCACCAACAGCTACTCGACAAGAAAATGCACGGAAACTTTCACAGAAATGTAGAAAGACAATCCTTGTCGAAGGAGCAAACTTTTGCTTTCCTCAGATCATCAGGGCTCAATTCAGGTACAGAGGGTTTATTTTCGCATGTCAGGACGGTGTCATTTCCACCTTAGTATACCGTGACCGCATTTTATGTCAAGCCGTTACCAGCGATAGGTGCAGAGCGTGTTATGTTCTTACGTTGTTGGCATCGACCCTGCCCTGCCGAACGCTTCAAGAGAGATAAAGTCAATTGTCCAAAACGAGAAGTGCCAAATTTTCAGGAACTACGATTTTCGGTCAGCAGTCTCCGTTGAACACTCGAGGCCTGACATCGTTCTCCAAGACTTCGAGAACCCAAATATATTCGTCATGGAATTCTCAGCTCCGTCCGAATACAACATCACTGCGAAGGAGAAAGAAAAGGAGGAGAGGTATCAAGACCTTAAAAGAGAGCTGCAACGACTGTACTCAAAATATTCGGTTAAAGTAATTGTCTTCGTGATCGGTGTTCTCGGAGGTGCGAAACTGTCACTGGTTCGTAACTTCAAAGCCATACCCGCGTGCCAAAAATATGTCAAGGCACTTGCGAGAAGGATGCAGAAAGCTGTCATCCTTGGGTCGCTTCGTTTTCTCAAGACACACGAGGGTTTCGCCGGCCTATCGTTGTGATTTTTTCGTGCCCTGTGACCAACCATCTCGTGGTCGTGAGACGTGGCCGTATGTTTGAGTTACCGCGGTTCTACTGGGAGCAGATTTCATTTTTAGATGGCAATTCCTCCCAGTAAGACCCTGCGGTGGTTGTTTAACTTTTTTTTGAATCATATATATATATATATATATATATATATATATATATATATACATAGCTGCTCGTGGGAACAACAATGACACAACCAAAACACCAAAAAGTTGTAGATGCGGTTCAAAACGATTGAACGCGCAGAGCACCCGACAATGGGTCGGCAAACAATACCGATCATCATAGAGTTCGAGGTGCTGGAAATAATTTAGATGGAAACACGACGACGAATTGGCGAAACGCCCACATTCAGTGGACGGATCAACTCAAGGATGACTTGCTAGACTGCTACGATGCGATCATTATCCCTGTTCACTGAGGCTTCATGGCGCGCATGCACAATATGTGGTGCCGGAAACACCCAGAGCTTCAGCACGTTTGGCATCAGTCTTTGCGAAATCAAGCCGACTACCTCCGAAAAAATGGATATGTACGCACAGCGCTGCCCCAACCGCTGCTTGATCAAGCTGCAGACGAAGATGAGGAAGCGACATTGAGACCAACCGCGGAAAGCAGGCACCTTCTGAGAGATGATCGCGATTCCAGGACAAGGAGGAACATTAACATGCAAGTTCCTTCTAAGCCCCAAGATCTGGCTGCGAGAGCTTTGGCTGATTCAAATCGAAGGCTAAAACCGACGATGGATCAAAAGACCAAAAGACGCTTGCATCTTGAATCACACACTGAACAAGTCAAAGCTGCTGACAATCAAGCAGCATATTGATGACAAAATACGGGTGTTATCTGACGCAAGGAGGAAAATACAGAAGCGGGAGAGATCAATCAGGGAGGATCAACAGTTTCTCGCTGACTCATCGTGCCTCTTCAGCGAACTCTCTGTTTCTGTAAAAAATCCACCCAAGCCCACGGAGGTAGAGACTTTTTGGAGAGAGGTATACAAGGTCCCGAAAACACTAGAGTTGAAAGAAGATACTGATAATATCATCCGCTTCAAGGAGTTTTGCGACAACCTCATAAAATCTGAGGAGGAATGTCCATCAATCATTGCTGAAGAGGTAAAAAAGCACTTAGAGGCACGAAGAACTTTTCCGCTGCTGGACCAGATTATATCAAGAACTTCTGGTGGAAGAAGTTTACTTTTACACACCAACATTTAGCCCGCATATTCACCTCATATTTGAAGTCAGAGACGCCCATTCCGCAGTGGCTGGTGTTAGGACGCACTATACTCCTGCCGAAAAAAGGCAACTTGTCCAACCCAGGGAATTACAACATGATTGCTCGACGAATTGAGACTGTGTGGCGAGAGATGTATGAACAACGTGATTCGAAAAAAGGTGTAACAGGCTGTCGAGAGAACCTGCTAATTGTCAGGTTTTTCTGTAAAGATGCTGCAACCCATCAGCGCGTCCTGTCAATGGCCTGGATTGACTACCGGAAAGCTTTCGATGCAACCTCTCACAGACTTATCATCTGTCTATTGGAAAGCTTGAAGGTGCATCCACACATAGTGAAATGCATAGATAGATTGATGCACCTTTAGAAAACTAGATTTACTATCTCATCCAGAAATTATCGTGTGACAATGAACAAAGTCACTTTCCAGAGGGGCGTCTTTCAGGGCGATACCATGGGCCCTTTGCTTTTTTGTATCACACTTCTGCCTCTATCTCTCGCACGACGAAATTCTTCTGGATACCTCTGTGGCGACACTAATCAGCGCGAGCATAAGGTCACTCATGTATTTTATATAGATGACCTGAAGATCTATGCCTCCGGTAAAAGCAAACTTCAAACTGCTATAAATATCGTCAAGAAGTACACAGGAGAAATTGGGATTCACTTTGGATTGGACAAGTGTGCCAAAATTCATCTAAAGATAGGAAAGATTATTGGCGTTTCGAAAGACCCTGTGTTTGTGGATATAAGTGTCATTAGACATCTTAATACTGGAGAGACATCAGTGAAGGAGTCTCTCCGAAGCAGATTCAAGCATCTTCTTCGACAGATTTGGTCTTCCAATCTGTCGGCCTTGAACAATGTATCTGCGACTAACATGCTTGCCGTCCCGGTTCTACTCTACTCGTTTGGGGTGGTTCAATGGACATTGACATTGATATTCAATGGACAAATTATACGTTTCACGCCGTCAAGGCGGACGCGCACTTCTGAATCGCCAGTGTCTTTATAACCGAATTGTTCTAAGTACAGCTTACATCGCTGCGAATGGCAGAGATCCTCTCCTAAAAATGGTCAGAAACCCTTGGCCGAGACCCTTGGCTTGAGTTTTAACATCAGAAGTGAGGAAAGTGCATTACTCCATCTTGATGCTTCACTTCTAAAAGCCGAAGTAAAGAAAGCAGAGGTTGAAAAATTTCACCAAGAGCTCCTCGACAAGAAAATGCACGGAAACTTTCACAGAAATACAGAAAAACAGTGCTTGTCGAAGGAGCAAACTTTTGCATTCCTCAGATCATCAGGGCTTAATTCAGGTACAGAGGGTTTTATTTTCGCAAGCCAGGGCGGTGTCATTTCCACCGTAGCATACTGTGACCGCATTTTATGTCAAGAAGTTCCCAGTGATAGGTGCAGAGCATGTCATGCATTGAAAGGTTAAGGCAAGGTTCGGTCAATTAAGAAAATGTCCGCTTGTGAGGGAATGTTGCACGGCAAGTTTCAGGACAGTTTGGAAGATTCATTTAGCTTATTTCTATGGGACCTACGGCTGCGCAGTAGTTTTTTAAACCCTCCTAATATATCACCAGACACACATATTATGATTGTTTCCCATATTTTTTAAAACATGAAAAACCAAAAAATAATCAAAATCTTTATTTATTTTTTGGTTTTTCTTTTTTTTTATAAATATGGGAAATAATCATGATACGTGTGTCTGGTGATGTACTATAGTAGCGTCAAAAAACTACCGCGCAGCCATAGGTCACATAGAAAACTACTGCGCACCGAATTAAGTTAAATAAATCTTCCAAACTCTTCTGAAACTTGCCATGCAATATTCCCTCACAAGCGGACATTTTCTTGATTGACCGAACCTTGCAAGGTTCGGTCAATCATGGCATGCCCTAACCTTTCAATGCAATATTCCCAACCTTACATTGCAAGTTTCAGGAAATATTCACGGAGTTTTTTGTGCTATCTGGGTATAGGCATAATGCGGCCCTAAGAGTGCTTTATCACCATCTTTGTCGCTCTTACGGTGTTGGTCGCCACCCTGCCCTGCCGAACGCTCCAAGAGAGATAGATTCAATTGTCCAAAACCAGAAGTGCCAAATTTTCTGGAAGTACGATTTTCGGACAGCAGTCGCTGTTGCACACTCGAGGCCTGGCATCGTTCTCCAAGACTTCGAGAAACGAACTATATTCGTGATCGAATTCTCGGCTCCGTCCGAATACAACATCACTGCGAAGGAGAAAGAAAAGGAGGAGAGTTATCAAGACCTTAAAAGAGAGCTGCAAAGACTGTACCCTAAACATTCGGTACAAGTACCCTAGTAGCAACGTCTGCCTTGTATGACAGAGGCCAGAGTCTGGCTCAGCATCTGCTCCCTCTAGTCGACCAGACTGGCGGGAGAAATAATCAGACCAGACGACAAACAGAATCTGGCGAATAAAGGAACCAGATTCTGGTATTTAGTTTAAACACTAGTAATTAATGTAGAATATAAATAATGAAATTGAAAATCTAGCAATCGGAAATTTGAACTATTCACAAGTATGACCAAACATGCAAGCTTGTACGACAACAGGTTATGTTTTTAATATTTCAGTGTGTCTCCTGGAATGTTGTGACGTCTCCGCAGCATTGTTTTTTTTTCTAGAAAAGGCTGAAATATAGTGTAAAACTATTACAGAAACTTATTTAGTACCATTTTACGTTATTTTAATTTTGTCTGGTGATGTATATCATGACCAGTCTGGGCCAGGATCTGCTATACCAGACTCTGGTGCCAGAACAGCACGCCAAAGCGGAACCAGCCGGGCGCCAGGCTGCAAACAGATTCTGCTTTTTCTGGCGCCCAGCTTGCGCCAGTATCTTGCTACTAGGGTAATTGTCCTTGTGATAGGTGCTCTCGGAGGTGCGTAACTATCACTGGTTCGTAACCTTAAAGCCATACCCGCGTGCCAAAAATATGCCAAGGCACTTGCGAGATGGATGCAGAAAGCTGTCATCCTTGGGTCGCAAGACACACGAGGATTTCGCCGGCCTGTCGTTGTGATTTCATCGTGCCCTGTGCACCCATCTCACGGTCGTGAGACGTGGTTACAGCTGAAATTTGACCGCGCTTTCGCTGAGAGCGGGTGCAGTTTTTCAGATTAGTACCCGCTCCCGGCGAAATCCCGCGGTTCTCCTTATGACAAACTTTTAATTATAGATATAACCACTACAGAGTCCCCCTGGGAGCAACTGGCATCCATGAAAATGACACTGGCTCTCAGTAGAACCGCGGTAGATCACTCTTATCGTCAGGTCTCACGACCGTGAGGTGGGTGGCCTAGGGTGTTCTAAAAAACCCCCAATGTTTTTTTTTAAATCGTGCACACCCTAAACTTATTGCATTTGGTGGAAAAATAAATGCGTCTTTTTGTTTTATTGAACAAAATGATTTAAACCGTAGTGCTGGGACCTTATACAGATAGCTAAAAAATTTGCTAATTATTAACGTTTATTTCCGTAAAAAATAATAAGTGTTTTGCGGTAAATTTAACTGTTCGTACCAGAAGCCGACAAAAGATAGACGTGACCCAATTCAAACAAAAATACTACCCCTAAGCATGAAGAAATACCCTTTATAGGGGTTCACAATTCAAATGGTGTATTTTGAAAATATGAAACGCAATTCTTTGGATATTTTGATATTTTAATGGCTTGGTACTATAATATTAAAGTAGATTTTTGATCAGTTTAGCTTCTGAAATTCTAGAATTTTAAAGCGCTATTACATCTAAAAATTTATAAATTAACATTTAAAATAATTAGACAAATTTTTCTAAGATCCAAAAATAAATTCACCATCAGTTTCGCTGTTCAAAATCGACAAATTTTCAATTATTATCTTTTAAAAATAACCCCTCCCATCCCCCTTAAAGGGTTACGTAATGTATGGACGACCCCTAAGGCATGAATTGGTTTTTTTAAAGAAAAAACATTAGTTCTTGAAGAAAAACTACAAGCTGTAACCTGGACCGCCGGACTAAGTATATAGAGTATGGGGCACTCCATACTCTTAATCGAAGAGAATATGAAGTTCCATACCATGAAACGATGAAAATTTAAAGAGAAACCTGGCTGAACACCCCCCCCCCCTCCCCAAATAAAAAAAAAGCAAATGAAAGTACCTTTCTAAAATGTGCTACTTTGTTATTCGAATCCACACTAGAATTATGTAGTTTAAATAATGATCCATTTTACAAATTTCAAATTCGCTTTATTTTTATTTACACACTGCATTTAGCGGAAGGAAGCATCTCACTGAAAATGACATATTTCACAGATACTCACTCGAAGACACGATTTACTTTAAAACACATAAAAATACTGTTACAATCAAGCGAGAGAAAAATAAGGATTTTTTATTCTATATAATTTACGGAGAGAAGATTGGAAGTAGAAAAATAAAATCTGGGTTTCGGATTTCAAAGTTAAGTTCTAAAAGGAAATTTTCTTTTGCGGAAGAAGAAGAAGGAGGAAGACTAGTTGAGTAATATTATTTTTATAAAAATTATAAGGATAAATTCTAGTTAGAAGCTTCAGAAGTTCTCAGAATTGGACATTCCCGAACTTAAACATTTTCAAATTTAGAAATTCTATATTTGAGGCAGCTTGATATTGAAAAAAGCTTTCAAATTTAAGTTATCAAAGACTTAAACTAGGACTATCAAATTCTAGGTAGATCATCTGGGATGTCCTCAATTCCATCGACAAAGACAAATTCAGCTCTAGTCAAGACTCTACATTTTTTTTCGATCGACGATTTCTTCTACGTTTGTAAGATATATTATTTACAAGTATATATACACTCCCGAGGTCCACAGACAAAAAAATTTAGCTCTAGAAAGCAAGAATGTCACAAGGAAACAATTGGAACCGAGCATTCAAGAAGCAAGTTTGGCAAGTCGTAAAAATATAAAATTATCATACAAAGCTTAAATAACGAGTTATTTACAAGGACAACGGTGGGATAGGATTTTTCGAGGCACTCTAGTATTGTTACTTGATACTAGTCAATCGAATCAAAATACGACACTATCTACAGCTGACTAAACGTACTCCGTGGAAAAAAAATGGAAAAAGTCTAAGACTAAGAGGTAAAGTTGCACATTCCACCCGCCATAAAAATCGCCGCACCGTTTCTCATATTCGCGTCCAAATAATAATTCGATATAATACAAAAAATATTATAATATAATAATATAACCTAAAGTAAAATTGCTGGCAACTTTGTCTTTGGCTTTTCAAACTGCAGTTCAGTAATCTTAAAGTAATAAAAATCGAAACGCGTAAAAGTTACTGGTGAATACGGCGACTTTACTGCCACGTGGAATCAACGTAATCAAAATGCAAGTCGTTAAAGATCTCTGGAGTATCGACGAATTATGTGTTAGCTCCAGGTGATATCGTATCCATTCCAGTTTGAGCCAGGCGCTAAGTGGACTCTGCGTTTGTTGTAGAAAAAGGTGACGACTCCTCGATAACCGGTTCTGGGAACTCCGCTCTGAATTAAATAAAATGGATTACTTGGTGTAGGATCAGGTCTCATGCGTGAAGTTACATATGACATTGACAGTATTAGAATGCGGCGTTGTTACAGTTTCAACGTGGTGACTTAAATCTCTCGGAAAAAGAATTCCGATCATTTCCCACTTTTCAAAACGGTTTCCTGTTCGTTCAAACTTATTTTAAATTTAAATGATAGCCTTAAAAATTATACAATTCGAAATAAATATTCAAAAGTGACCCGTAAATTGAAACACTCTATGTAGACAACTTCCTAATTTGAAGCATTTAAGATTTCAAGTTAAAAAAATCAATACAATTCCGAATAAATTCGAATTCAAAGCTTTACATAATTAAAAAGAAGAAAAATACATTATGAAGGAAGTTCTAAAAGTATTTTATAAAATTAATATTATAAATTTCCTAACTAGATAAGCAGAAAGATTGAGAAAGATACAAATTCCAGTGACAACAAACAAGAAAAATAATTATATAATAGGCATTTTGACCAATGATATTTCATAAAGAAGGACAGAATCAAGAAAAATTCAAATTAACTCATCACAACCGGATATTATTTGACCCCCCTCTCGTCCTCGTACATGAAAATGGTCCTCTAACATATGCTGCAATGCAATCACACATTTTTCTTAAAAGAACAAACCTATGTGAAAATATGAAATTATGTTCCCACTTTAAGAGTGTACAATTGTTAGGCTTTATTTTGAATGGGTCAAGTTTGGATTGCCTTCAATTTAAGATTGTTCAATATTAAAAACAAAAATTAACATCTTATTTCTAAAGTTCTTAAAATCTTAAAAGGCTTTAAATGTGATGTTATATAATTCAAAACACTTCAAATTCAACATTATTTCGTTTCTAGCGCTTTTATTTTGAAAATGGTCAATTTTTCAATAATTAAAAATACATTAATTTTCAGTTTCAAATGCTTAATAATAAATTATTTACATTTGGAGCCCTAAAAATAAAAATTATTCAAACGCTTCAAAAATAAAATTACGTATCCATATCTAAGTCTTTCAGTTTCGCATTCTAAAATTTTGAACGACTTACTTAGAAACAATAAAATTTTGTACGTTTCAATAAAAAATGTCTTGATAATTAAGAAATTTATTTCAAAGTTGTACCTATAATTTTTTTTAAATGTTCTTTTCTTGTACAAATGGCCTTGGTAAAACCATTATTAGGGTTTTCATATTATCAATATAATGGCTTAATGTAAGTTCTTGCTAGTGATTTGTGGTTATATTTAATCTAGTACCTGAATATAAGAGAATGCAGTCCGCGTTAATTACAAAAATTAGAAAAATTTGGGTGAAAAGTTTAACCTTCCATAGCAGATTGGTAACATAATAGTCTTAATAACATCCATTCCGTATATTGTGGTCAGTCCATTCATTTTGAAAAATTTATAAATTGAGAGCAAACAATTCCCGATATTTTAATGTACAATTTTTTACGATCTGATCACTTTCAAATTAAAATTATTCAATTTCGAGCAATTTAAATGTTTAATTATCAATTTTTGAAAGGTTCAAACGGAGAACTATCTATCAATTAAGTTTTTTAATGTAAAATTTTACAATTTTAAAAGATTTAAACGAAAATTGTCCTGCAATTTTTAAAGATTGAATTTAAACTATTCATTCTGAGAATGGTTTCAATTTAAAATTGTTCACCTATTAAGACTTTTTATTTTAAATGAAATTGTTTAAACAGTCTTATATGAAGTTTTATATTTGATGTATTACTAGATTTTCAACTTTATTTATTTCATTTGAAAATTGTTTAACTCCAAAAACTTTGAATAGCGCTGTACACAATTTTTAACATAATATTTTGAAATACTGTCCAATTTTGAAGATCTTGAAATTAAGATTAATCGATTTATAGAATAATTTCCATTTAAAATTAGTCTTGTTTCAAATTCTTATGTTGAATATTTTAATTCTTACTTTTAAACGCTTTAAAAATTATAATAATTACACTTTAAATGCTTTGCTTTTTAACTCAGTTTGGAATACTGCAAATTAACCATTTTGTCATTTTTAGGGCTTAAATAGTAACATTTTGAATGACCGGCAAAATATAACTCAAGAATGCACTATTAATATATATATATATATATATATATATATATATATATATAATAGTCGAATTTTCTGTC